>CAUYUJ010001581.1:321840-389340 GCA_963575745.1 Prorocentrum cordatum | reverse complement strand
ACGACGACGACGGCGGCAGTGGCCTCCCCCGGAGACGAGGCGCGGGCACTGCCGCTGCCGCAGCGGCGGAGGCTGCCGCCGTCGCCGCCGCCGTCGCGGCGGCGGTTGGCCGGAGCCCAGAGCGCGCCTCCTGCGACAGAGGAGGTCGTCGTCGGTCGGTCGCCGTCGCCGCCGCCGTCGTCGCCGCCGTCGCCGCCGCCGCCGTCGCCGCCGCCGCCGTCATCGTCGTCGTCGTCGACTCCGTCCCCGGACGGGGCGCGGCGTCAGTCGTCGTCGCGGGCGCGGCGTCCGTCGTCAGTCGGTCGGCGGCGGCAGCAGGCGCCTCTTGCGGCAGAGGAGGTCGTCGTTCCGTGGTCGCCGATCGCAGAAAACATAAGAATTTCAATAAGTTGCATATCTAGAGCACCGAAAAAATTGCATTGCATGAATTTTCGGAGCACCGCGCGGATTTCTTCGATGATCTGCGCTGGACCTCCTGGCGCCGCCCCTGGCGCGCCCCACGCGCCAGGGAGGGGGGATCCAGCGCAGATCCAAGAGATCCGCGCGGAGCTCCGAAAGTTCATGTTTACCCAGCTTGTGTTATGACTCTAGCTTTGGGCGCGGCGTCCGTCGTCGGTCTGTCGGCGGCGGCGGCAGTCAGCGGTCGGTCCGTCGTCGTCTGTCTGTCGGTATCGGCGGCGGCCGCGAAGTGCGGTCAGTCGGCGTCGGCGGGGTGTCGGCAGACGGGGAGAGCAGCGGCGGCATGCAGACGAGGTCGTGTTCGTTTGTCGGCGTCGTCGTCGTCGTCAGTCCTCGATTTCATCGTCCTCGTCGGTTGTTTGTCTTCGCACTCCTCATCCTTCTGCTCGCAGTCCTCGTGATGAGTGCGAGGAGTCGAGGACCGAGGATCCAGGGTGCAGGGTTTTGTTACATATATATATATATATATATATAATATGACGCTTTTTGGGGGGGCGGCGTCTGGGGCCCTCGACGCCACGGCCAGATCCGCCTTCGAAATTCTGGTCAGGATGGGTTCTGGGAGTGATTGTGAGGTCGAGTTTGAGGCAGGTCCTCGTCCTCGTCCTCGCCCTCCTCATCGCCCCCGCCATCGTCCTCCCTGTCGTGCTGAGGCAAGCACGTTCGCCCACCTGGTGCCATTCACCTCTCCCTTGTCGTCCTTGTCCTCGTCCTGACATTCAAGGGGCCCCCGAAGGGTTGGAAGAAGGAGGGGACAAGAACTGGGCGTGCTGCCATTGTCGGTCTCGCTGCCCGGCACTCTCTTCGATACACGATTGCGCCGTTGAGTCGACCTACTCTGAGAAACATTCAGTGTATCCGTTCGCTCCCACTTTGATAGCTTTCCATGTTCCAGTATGTGGACTGTGATCTCAAACTGCGGAGGGCGTTAGCGCCAGCCACGCTTCCAGCTCGCAGTGGCGTTATGGCGCAAACGATGGCCATCGAACGGCCACAGAGAAGCAACGAAAGGTCATCGTACTTTGGCTCTGTGGCTGTAAAGTGTTTCGCAAGACAAAATATTCAGACCGAGGGCGGCGGATCTTGTGTGAAGAATGGCAAGGTCATTGTCAACGAACGAAGACTGCAAACAACGAAACAGTCGCCCGAAACATGACGACAGCAGTCAAGTTCCAGGACTTGAGTTCTCATGAGGAAGGTGGAGACCAAAACGTAGGTTCAAGTTCCAAGTCACGGGCGCGTCGCAGAATTGGATGTACTCAATTACGGGGGAAGACTTGGCAAGACATGTAGCCCCCGACATTGTATTGTGTAGCAGTTTGCCAGTTCTGTTCAGTGAAGTTGACCGGCCGCTTGTTGTTTCCACCGGCTGATGGTTTCCCCAGAGTCTAGAGACGTACGTTGTGCCGCCGACCCTCAGAAGGTGAAATGTACGGTTTCCGATGTCATATGCGTTGTTCCCTACCACCGTGAGGTGTTGGGTCGTCCTTTTCAAGATACGGTCCCCGCGTTCCTCTCCTCTTCTCCTCCTCCTCCTCCTCCTCCTCCTCCTCCTCCCCCTCCTCCCTCCTCCTCATCCTTCTCCTTCTCTCCTCCTCCTCCTCCTCTCTCCTCCTCCTCCTCCTCCTCCTCCTCCTCCTCCTCCTCCCTCCTCCTCCCTCCTCCTCCTCCTCCTCCTCCTCCTCCTCCTCCTCCTCTCCTCCTCCTCCTCCCTCCTCCTCCTCCTCCTCCCTCCTCCCGTCACCAGGGTTTCGTGGCCCCACAGGGAGCTCCACCGAAGGCCCCAGTGCCACCGCCCGCATGCGTCACGCACACCCATGTCGGCACACCCCTCACACGTTTCGTGACCCTACAGGGAGCTCCATCGTAGGCCCCATTACCACCGCCTGCATGCGTCACGCACACCCATGTCGGCACACCCATCACACGTTCCGTGGCCCCATAGAGAGCTCCACCAAGGGCCCCAGTACCACCGCCCGCATGCGTCACGAACACCCATTTCGGCACACCCCTCACGCGTTTCGTGGCCCCGCAGGGAGCTCCACCGAAGGCCCCAGTGCCACCGCCCGCATGCGTCACGCACACCCATTTCGGCACACCGCTCACACGTTTCGTGACCCATGAGGAGCTCCACAGAAGGCCGCAGTGGCACCGCCCGCATGCGTCACGCACACACATTTCGGCATGCCCCTCACGCGTTTCGTGGTCCCATAGAAAGGGAGGCTCCGCCGAAGGCCCCAGTGCCACCGCCCGCATGCGTCACGAACACCCACTTCGGCACACCCCTCACGCGTTTCGTGGCATCGCAGGGAGCTCCACCGAAGGCCCCAGTGCCACCGCCCGCATGCGTCACGCACACCCATTTCGGCACCCCGCTCACACGTTTCGTGGCCCCACAGGGAGCTTCACCGACGGCCCCAATGTTTGCGTTCGCATGCGCTCACCGCACCTATTTCGGCACACCTCTCACGCGTTTCGTAGCCCCACAGGGAATTCCACCGACGGCCCCAGTGGCTGCGTTCGCATGCGCCCACAGGACAAGTATTGGCACACCACTCACACGTTTCGTGGCCCTATAGGGAGCTCTTGCGAATGCGGTGCATGCAACGACGGTACTCCCAACTGCAGATGGTTGGGTCCTTCGCCAGGCTAATTTGCCGCGTCCCGTCGTGTTGCCCGCGTGCAGTATGTCCAGTTTGAATGCCTCGGGCCTCTTGAATGCATCCGGGGCAGCCCCTTTCGAGCCTCTTCAAGGCTCCCGGGTGCTTGGTGGCCCTCTGAGGGCTGCTTGGGGGTCTCTTTGGGGAGTCTTGGGAGTCATCTTGCGGGGGATGGCTCCCTGGGCCATGACAAATTTCCTTTCTTGGGCCTCCTGGGCTGGAGTCCTCTTGGTTGCTTTTTGGCCGTCTCGGTGGCCTCTTGGCCATCTCTGGCCTCTCTTGTGGGCCTCTTCGGTCGTCTTGGGCCAACCTGCGAGACTTCTGGGGCCGCCTCGGGGTTCCGAGCCTTTGGAAGATGCGAGAGTGCGAAAATCAGTTGCGCAATGAGTGACCTATGAGCAGTGAGGCCGTCTTGTGGGTCATCTTAGGCCCTCTGTGGGCGTTTCCCAGAACTCTTGGGCCGTCTTGAGGCCAGATTGGATGTTCGCGACGCCCCACTGGCGCGTCGAAGACATTATTCAGCCATCCTGGAGGCACCTCGGGCATCTTGCAGGCCGCGGCGGGTGGATTTCGAATCTCCGAGGGCCAGGATGTGCGCCGGGGAGCTCGTGCCCCCACCCTCGGGTCTCACGTAACGGGGGTCGGCGCTAACGGGTGTCAGCCAACACTTGGCAGACTCGGCTTTGGCAGCCACGTTGGGGCGATTCCCTTTTTTCTGCCCTCCACCGTCCCGGGTCTGGCAAGGCTTCGCGACCCCGACCCCCTCGAACGCGATTTTGGACCCCAGTGGAGGGGCAGGGAGTGGAGCGGCCAAATGTCTCGCACGCCAAGTGTCTCGGCCAGTGGACCCTGTGTAAGTGGGGGGTCGGCCGATTTTGTCGGTTTGTTTTTGAATGCTAGAACAACATATGATTTTACTTGTATGATCGTTGTGCCGTCGTCGACATATCCAAAGCAATTTGCATCAGGTCATAAGCCACGTGATTAGTTCAGTCGTGGCACCTGGTATCTTTTGGATAGTTCGCGGGATGAGCTCCGACGGGAAGGGGCAGCATGTGAACACCTCCTCGGCGCTGCACTGGCTCGCGAGATGGCCGCCAGCGACCCGAGTGCCCAAATGACGCTCGTGCGCCACCCCGCGGGGGAAGTATGTGCCACTGCTGGGGCAGTCTGCCAGCGACGCCGCGAGGAGAAAGACGCCGCTGGTGTTCGGGATGCCCCGTTCGCCCTGCGCGTTCCAGAGACACGGGTCTGCTCCAGGGTGCTCCTCCTGACCCTCGTGTTGTCCTCCTTGCCGAGCTTGGTCGCCAGCGCGGGGGGCATTGTTGCAGAGGAGGTCGGACCAGGGCCGCGAGCGTTGGCTCGTCTTTCCTGGCCGCGAACGGAGGTGCCATCCTCCAGGCGGTCCGCGGGCGGCGCCAGCAGGACGCCGGCGACGCCCAGGCCCCGCCGCAGCTCTATGGCCGGCCGGCGCGCCCGGAGGTCGCGAGCGAGCCCGGCTGCGGCAGCGCGCCAGTCTCACCGCCGGTGGCGCCGCAGGCCCCGAGCGGGCCTCGCGCCGAGGCGGCGGGCGCCGCCGGCGTGGCGCGGGCCGCGCCGCCGCTGGCCGCGGACGAGGGCGACGCCGACAGCGACGAGGAAGCGCAGGAGGGCACGCGGCGCCGGCTCGCCGCTCGGCTGACGCTGCTCGCCCTGGCACTGCTGGCCCTCGGCGGGCCCGCCGCGACCCGCCTGCACCTGGCGGGCCCGTGCTGGCGCGGGTCCGCCGGCGAGAGCGGCCGCGAGTTTGGGCCTCCTGGTAGCCCTGCACTCATTGTACGCGCCGGCGTGCGTGGCCCTGGCGGCCTGGTGCGTCGCCGTGCGCGGGCGCTCCCGCCCCGGCGTGCCGCTGCACGCGTGGACGCGCCGCTTCGTGGCGTGCGTCGCCGTCTCCGCGGCCGCCCGGCTCGCCTGGCCCGCCCTGGACCCTGGGTGCCACAGCGCGGCGGGCGTGGCGAGGCAGAGCGCGTGCCTGGCGCTGGCCAATGGGGCCTACCTCGCGACCCTGGTCCTCCTGTACCACCTGCTGGTGCTGAAGCTGTGCGCGCTGGGGCTCCGGCGCCTGGCGCGGGCGGCCCGCGCCGCGCTCGTGGCGGGCGCGGCAGGCTGCGCGGCTTTGACCGTGGCTTATGTCGCTGCTGCCCTTGGCACGCCGCGCCCGGGCGCCAGGCTGGTGACCGCGGCGCTCTCGCGGATTCTTGGCCCCGGCTTCTTGGTGATTGGGCTCGCTGGGTCGGCTGCGACCTGCTGCTGGGCGTGGGGCCCGCTGGCCGCCGCCGCGCGAGCGGCGCGCTCCGGGCGCGGAGGGGCGGCGCAGGCGGCGCGCCGGGTGGCCAGGACGGCCGCGCTGGTCGCGGCGTCGCACCTGCTGACTCTGGCGGAGGTGCTCCTCCTGGCCGAGGCCGCTCGCACCGATGAGCACGATTATTCATGGTTCGCCTACTCCTGGGGCCAAGCCGTCAACAACGGGTTCAACTGCCTGCGGGTGGCCGTTCTCTCCGACCTCGCCGGGCCACGGTCGGTGCTGCACCTGGCGGTACAGGCTTTCGAACGCATCAACTGCTACAGCGCGGAGGAGCTGCAGGTGTGCTACGATGAGTTTCTGGCCTACCTTGATCACGCCCAGGTCAAGTGGGCTCGATTCGGATACCTTCGGCGGCTTGCTGAGTCTGGATCCATCATGGTGCGCCGCCAGGATGTGCCTGCTGACGAGGACGTCATCGGCCGCTCGGGGTTTCCGGCCGACAGGGGTGATCCCAATCACAGGTTCGTCCTGTCGCGCGCATCTTTGGCTATCGAAGAAGCATCCCGATCCCAGCGGAGCGAAGCTGCAGATGTTGGTGCGACAGTTGGGTTTGCTGGGCGCACACGACGACGACGCCTTCGCCTTCATCGATATCACGGGCCTTCCGCAGCACGACACATCGGACCCAGATTTCGAGAACCAGGAGGAGGCAGACAATTTGCAAAAGCCTGGTGAGCACCGTGCAGTTCGCACAGAGGCGGAAGAGGCGCTTTTCACGAAGGCCCTCGGCTCGATGGAGCTCATTTACAGCATGATAAACACTCCCGTCATCGTGCTTCCCATGGACGGCGAGGTCGCTACTGGCAAGGGGCAAGGAGTACCTCTCGCGAGGCTGGTGTTTCTTTGATTTCTGTCTCGCGTTCAGCTTCTGCAACATAGCGAACGCAGAAATACATCCGCCCGTGGGCCAGATGTGCAGGAAGGGTGCCAGTCTGCGAGGAGACACTGCCGAAGGCTTCCGGAAAGGCTTCAGGACGACCCACTTCACCAACAAGGGCGACGCGGCAGTGGTCAACAAGCTTTTCGAGCAGACCTTGCGTAAGAAGCCGAGCCAGTGACAAGCCTGGGGAGGGCGGCGTGCTTGCAGCGCGGGGCGGACATCGGCACGGCAGGGCTGGGCAACGACGACGGCGCAGCAGAGGCAATGATGGCGGCGGCGGACGCGGCGGCGAACACCGCCACGAGCGCGACGGTCGCGGAGCTGCTGGGCCCGCTGGGGCAGGCGCACGCCCGCGCGCCTCTCCTGCGCGCTGCCGGGGCCTCGCCGCGGCGGCGCGCTCGCGCCCGATTCCTCCCAGGGAGGGCCCGCGTCGAGCCTGGAAACAAGGTGTCGTGTCGTCCGTTCCCACCACAAGACTTGAACGTTGAAGATTGTTTGCTCGTTGATCTGTGAAGCAACATGTTTCTGGAGAGCGCCACGAAGACTTGTCCAGGCCCTGACGGCTTGTATCAAACAAAAAAGGACGTAAACGTCAACGCGTGTGTCTTGGGCAATATACCAAAAGCAGCGCTGCACATTTGACAAACTATGCACGGTTTAAGGAAAGTTGGTGGTCAATGGCAATCAACATTGCTAACAGACAGCGACGGGGGAAGAGGGGGAAGGAGATGAAGGAGGTAATCTCGATTCCCCCATCAGCGTTTGCAATTCGGGTGTCCTTTTTTTTCTAAGGAACTGAGCTTGTGTGGAGGTATGGTGGCGGCTATGTTGTCTGTCGCCGTCGCCGTTCCGTCGCCGCCTCGTCACTGCCCGTCTCCTGTGTGCCGGCCTGGCGGATATGTTGTCGCCGTCGCAAGAGAAGGGTCGTGGTTTGCACCGACAGGCATGTTAGCGCAATTCCTTGTGCCAGTGGCAATCTTGGTTTAAACAAGACATACGCGCCGCCAAGGCCCTCGGCGAAAATTCAATTCAAGAGAACGTTTTTTTTTTTTTTACAAAGACAAAATGGAAACGATTGCTCGTGATAAGTTGTTTTGTGTTGTTTGTTTTGTTATGGCTTTTAACTGTTTTCCGATGCTCACTGTTTGTAACGGTATGAAGACCTTTGTCCGCCGCCGTGCGTTGTCGGAAGCAATCGGAAAATACACGAGGCAAGTTTCTTTCAATCTATCTGGTTGACGTGAATAGAACAACGACCGCGTAGATTCTCACAATGTTGTTTCCTCAAGACGGTTACGAATCCATGTATGAGGTTTTACCGCAGCTCTCTTTCAACAGTATGATACTCAGTCAAAACACCGCACGTAGTGCGGACGGGTAGCCAAAATGCAGGACGCATGTTCTGAAACGTTACACGTGTAACCGCAAGCTGGTTCTGAGCACGCCTTTCGTTGTTGCGGCCATGGCGAGGACTGTATTGCTGCGACCAGGGACGTGAGGAGGCGACGGAGGAGGGAGAAAGTCATGCACATGAAAGATGACACTTGTTGCTGTGGACGTGTTTTGCTGTAGATTTGGAGGTTCCGGAAACCCACGGGGTGCGTTGGCGAAATCGTTCACGCACCCCCTCCCCGTAGCCCGTGAGCCCGTGTTCGAAACTCCACTTGTTACCTAACAGCGAAGACTGATAGGTTTCTAATGGGGTCAAAAGACAGCATCTGATGACTCCCCAGAGGGGGTCTTGGCGGGAGCCGGACAGGCGAGGACCAGGCTCGTTTTAAGCAAACAGTCACAGACTTCGTGCTCTTCGACCTCCCAGAACTCCATTCCCGGGCCACATTTTGAATGCCCGGAGCCAACTGTAGGCCACTTCGTGCTCTTCGACTTCCCAGAACTCCATTCCCGGGCCACATTTTCGATGCCCGGAGCCAACTGTAGGCCACTTCGTGTTTTTCGATTTCCCAGAACTCCACTCCCCGGCCACATTTTGGATGCCCGGAGCAAATTGTAGGCCACTTCGTGGTCTTGGATTTCCCAAAACACAACTCCCGGGCCACATTTTGAATGCCCGAAGCCAACTGTAGGCCACTTCGTGCTCTTCCACTTCCCAGAACTCCACTCCCGGGCCACATTTTGAACGCCCGGAGCCAACTGTACGCCACCTCGTGCTCTTCCACTTCCCAGACTTCCAAGACTCATCATCTTCATCATCATCATCGTCCCCGTAGCCTTCTTGGCTACAGCCCTGCTTTCGAAGATTTCCTTTCAAAGGAACTGCGCAGCGCCTACTGCGCACCTTAATGCCAGGACATGCTGATAGTTCTCGGTCTGGCGGCGGTGCTCCTGACCCTGCTGCATTGAACAGCGGTGCTCCTCAGCCTGCGGCAGGGAACAGCGCTGCTCCTCAGCGTGCTGCATTGAGCGGTCCTCTGCAAACGCTCGTCGAGCACGTGAAGCAGTTCGGCCGGATACCGAAGCGAAATAAAGGAACGTCCGAACAAGAACGGGCCGAAAACAAGTTGGCCAAACGTTTCTTCACACTACAACGGGCCTCCTACTCGTTCACTCCACACACTACAACTACTACTTCAATGTTACCACTACTACCATCACTACTACTTCTACTGCTACTACTACTGTTATTATTTCTGCTGCTGCTGCGGTTGCTGCTGCTAGTGTAGCTATTGCTACTGCAACTACTGGCAGTGCCACCGCGACTGCCGCTGATGTTGCCATTGCGAGTGCCACTGCGAATCCGAATGCGACTGCGAGAACACGATTTTTTACAACAGCACTCTTACATGAATACCACAGGCAATGTTTCCAGCTGTGCTTCTACACGTCGCTGTTAGGTTGCTTTGCCAGGATACTTTTTCTGATTCTGGATCCCACGGCAGAGAGAAAAGAGAACGGGGACAATTGATTATCTTACGCGTTTTTTAGATTCGGCAGACGGAAATCAGGGAACAACAACAGATCGAGATGCCACCGAGAACCCCAAGGGCAACGCCCGATCAAATTCTTGACGCTTCGCGTATCCCCACCATCGAACGTTAGCCCCGCTCGCTGGACCTCTCCTTCGAGCCGCCGAACAAAGAAAATATCCCCACCAGCCCATCCAGAAACGAGGTCCAGGCAAGTTGAAGAGATCAGGGAAGTGGGGGAGCAACGAGAGGGACAGCCGATCCGTGCAAAGGATGAGGTGGAAGAGGAGGCCAGATGGATAGATGAGGGGGTGGCGGGGAACCGAGCGAAGGAGGGATGAGGAGAAAGATGACGCTGGGTGGATGGTTGAATGCCGTTCGGATGCCTCTTGGAAGCCTTTTGGAAGCCTCTTCGGGCGTCTTGGGGGTCTCTTGGCGGTCAATGGGGGCTCTTGGGCGTCTTGGGTGCGTCCGGGGGGGGGGCACTTGGGGCCGCTTGGGGCCCTCTTGGGAGCCTCTTGGAGGCCTTTTGGGGCCATCTTGGCGCCTTTGGGGGCCTCCTGGGCGCCCTTTGGGGCCATTTTGGAAGCGATCGATCAAAGAAGTGGGGTTCCCTAATTAACCCTGCCCTTCGGAAGCTCCCAAAATAGCCGCCTGGACCCCTCTTGGGGCGCTCTTGGAGCGCTCTTGGGCGCTTTTGGGGCCGTCTTGGGGCCTCTTGGGCCCCTCTTGGGGCGGGCCTCCTTGGCCCCTCTTGGAGAAAGTTGAGGCCTCAGATGACCATCGGATGCGAAAAGGCGAGAAGCCGAAAATCATTGGTCTTCCTCAGGTTTTTGAAGGATTTTGGCTTTTGGGGGGGCCTTTTTTGGGGAGATAATTGGCCTCTTTGAGCTGTCTTGGAGCGTTATGAGAGCGTCTTGGAGCATCTTCGGAGCCATCCTGCGGCATCTTAGGCTATCTTGAGCCATCTTGGAAGTCATCTTGGATTATCCGAGGCGCTCATGGAGCCATCCTGGGCCACCTTGGACACTCTGACCGTTCGCGACCGGGCCCGTCCAGGTCCAGGGGAGGGGGTCAGGGGGAGGGGTTAACCCCTCCCCGAAGGGGAAGAAGGGAAGATGGAAGAGGAAACTCCCTAAACCACCTACGCCCAGAGGGCTGGTGGGACTCTTGTTTTACGTCTGTACATTGTTGTAGATACAAGTTCGAAGCAAAATGTCAGGAGAACGAGCAAAACCAAAACGGCACCGACAAAACACCGCAACGTTCAGAATAGGCAAACACAAGGAGACGAAGGAAGAATATACATATAAAGACGAGAGGGAGGATGAAAGGCAGCAAGAAAAGGAGGAAAAGGAGATCGGAGAAAAACGAATCGGAAAATTGTTGCAGGATGCGTCAACTCTCGGGATACTGGCATGTTGAAAGTGCAGCGTCATTTGGGCACGTTGTCGCATGCGCTAAGAGCCATACATTCACGACGGCCGAATGCGACCGCCATTTGCGCGCGTGTCCACGTGGCAAGTACTTGCGCTTGGTGGGAACAGGCAGTGACACCTTTGCAGGGGCGGGCGCGCGGAAGGTTTTTTTTCCCCCATGGCGATTGGAGAGGTGTATATTTTGGGACCGCGCATTATTCATTGTTGCGTTATGTATTTTTGTGTTTGAAGGGCTTCCAGGCGCCCAAGATATTCAGCTGGGACCTAGATGGTGCCATCAGCGATCACGCGTTCCAAGACGATCCCGAGACACAAGTTGCTAGGGTTTTGCAAGGGGGAAAATCGCATTGAACAGTTACTCTCTTTGGGCTACGGTGGCCAGAACGGCCCCAACAGACTTTCAACTTTGCCCACGGAAAGCTTAAACAGACACACGCACACACACATATATATATATATATACACATACATACATATACATATACCTATACATATACATATACATATACATATACATATACATGTATACATACATACATACACACATACATTTACTTGTACGACCACCCCGCGGGTGATAAAAGGTTTGGGGGGTATCGAGTAGCAAAAGTTGCGACTGTTGTTCTGACGATGCCTGTGGGGCGGAGTCCAGTGAGTAGTGCGATTGTACACGTGAGCGTGATGTGATGTGGCGATGTTGGCGAAACGCATTCGATATTGTCGTGAAGCGCTGGCCCCGCGTGCGCTTATCAATCGCGCGAACCTCACTTCAGCGCTAGTCGACGTTGTCGAACGTGCGCGCTGCGGTGCCACAGTGACTGCTCGCGGCGCCACCCGATGCTGCCTTGGTTGCAGGTCCGGCGCTCGGGACACCAGCGGGACACCGGCGGGACACCGCGGGCCACCAGCCGCCAGAGGAGAAACATTCGGTCCGGCCGCGGCCGCGGCCCAACCACAGGAGAATTTCTCCTCGCCCGCCCATGCAGCTTCGCTTCGCCCGCACGCACGCACGGCACGAACCCGAAACCGAACTAAATTTCCCGGTAGGGGGGCTCCCTCTTACACGTCGGACTCATCCCCCCCAAGTTCCGATATATTAATTTCTTCAAGACAACCCAAAGAGGCTACGTCGGATACACAACCGAAATTGTTTCTAAGCTTGAAAGTCGGCGTTCCCAGATGTTAATACTCTTCATCATTGCATTGACGCATGCGGAATACCCGTCGCACATGGCGCTACTTAGGGGCGGCGAAATGTCATCTCTGCTTATTTGTCCCATTCATCGTTTTTTCTTGCCGGGCGCAGTTTTTCTAGCCGATTTGCAATTTCCAATGCGTCTCATATTCGCCGCGTTGGGGAATGTCGGAAGCACTTCGGGAAGGCACCGCGGGATGGCGGTGCCTGGAATCGCACCAGCCTTTTGGGCAGCAGTTGCTTTGAGGATGTTTTTTTTACATTCCGGAATTATTGTCCCCCACGCATCGATTCGGCATCGACAATAATAACGAACATTGCTTTGTACACGTGTTGTTGCGTTTTTTTTGCGTGGATTTCTGGCATTGCATGCAACACTTCTGGCTGGAAACGGCGAATGAAAAGCGAAACGAATTTCGTGTGGACTTGTTATCTTCATGCTCTGCCGCAGAAAATCCACAGGAAATTAATTTGGAAATTTTGAACAATTTTTCCCAGAACATCTTGAGCCCATCCTTTCGTTTTCCGAGCGAAATCCACTGCGCCAAATTTTGCGTCTTCAGATGGAGCCCCCTGCGGCGATGATCACGGCAATGAAAATTCTGCGCGCCTGCAACGACAACCCATTCGGACGATATGGAATTGTTTGTTTGATTATTTTTTCCCCCCTAGAAGGATTCTTACTTTCTTTGCTTGAAAGACCGGGCACTGGAAAGCGACGATGACGACGAAGACAATGACGACGACAGTAACAAAACAACGACGAGTGATAGACATCGCCCATTGGTATCTTGGCGCGTCGTTATTCCGGCCTTTTTTTCCTGCCCATGGGTTGTTTGTTCATTCGGATCCCCGCGATTTTCTGGAAGTCCACGAGGGGCTTGGAAGTGTATGCGATTCACTGGTGTACAGAAAAGAAACATTTTGGTGCAATGCCGGTGCAGAAACAGAAATACGATTCTGAAGTACCAAACGTAATATTTGAAGCGTTTTTTTTTTAAGGCGACAAAGGGTCTGCGGTACCCGCGACTATTGTAATTAATACAAGACGTCGTTGTGCACGTTGGACAGGCGATCTTTGAAGCGTGATTAAATTGTTTTGTTGCGCATTAGAAGATATCTTGGGAAATACATGAGTATTTCAATCGTTGTAATATCTCGGGTAATAATGCATCCTCGCATACATGCCTAAACCCGTGCCCAATGCCATGTCTGATTTTAACACCGGCCTGCGGAGGCGGCAAGACGAAATCATTAGAAAAACCGTGCTCCATGATGCGATCTCCCTCGCTAAATTGCATTCCCTGACCATCTCAAACACTTCGTCCGAATAACTATTGAAAATCGATACTGGTTGCGTACGCAATGCAATGTTTACCTCGCACAACGGGTAGGCAATACGCACAGGTCAAAATATCAGGATTACAACAAACATTTGAGTATCAACGTTTTTTTGCCGCGAAGATGACCCAATATCGATCCACCAATAATGGGGATTTGCAATTTGTTTGTTTTGCAGCTTAGGCACAAATTTGCAATGGCTGCTGCGGGCATTTTTTGCGTCTCCACCGTGCGTCACGACCGCGGTCCTGACCTCAAGAATGCGAACCAAATATTGTTGTCAGTGATCCACCCACCTAAGCCGGCTTATCAACAAATTCCAAACGCACGCAAATGTGGCGACAAAAATTATCCAAACCGAGCAGTAATATTTTTATATATATATATATATATATATATATATATATATATTCTTCGCCAGCTGAAAGACGTATTGTTCAAATTCAAGCTCAATTTGGCTCTACCAAGGCATCCAGAAATACTTTTTCCTAGTGTTTGATATTTCCGAGGTTCCTGCCCTTCAAGGTTGAATTGGCAAGAAATGTAAATGTTAAGGAACTAATCCTGCATATCCGGACAAGAAAGCTGCAAATATTGACAATATGGACACGAACACGAAGCAAAAACATTAGACATTGACGGCGAGGACGAAGATGATCTTTCTAATGATGGAGAAGACGAACCGGTATCTATGCAAGCCATACAAAAAAATGTTTCCAAACTATCTGGTTCCGACAATGCATGTTGTTCAAAATCTTGGATACAACTTTCAAAATTCAAAGAATACCGTGAAAAAGTATCACGACGAGATGAATGTCCGGGTAATAAAAATGAAACACAACATCGACGAACTTCAACAACACACCACAACGGCATACATCGACAAATGCATGGAAGAAGTTCGGAAAAAATGGAAACACTCCACATTATGATTTCGACAACATCTGCCAGAAGCGGGCAACAAAAATTCTTCAATTTTAGTTTAGGTGGATTCTTATCGCATGACTCAGTAATCGACGCAGAACGCTGGATAATTGCCACGCTGAAATATGGCCAATGTGATTTGCCACTGAAAAGTCATAAGAAAAGACCCGCCCGAGGAAGATTTCAAAGGCATAATATTCACAGAATTTGCTTCAGAACACACTTGCGAACCAAAAAAACAAACATTACGGATTCTGCAAACCGCGCGTGCCGAACAAATGCCGAAACATAGATCCCGCAGAGTGTGGTGCAACAAAGACACCTGTGGAAAAATAATGTTGCCGCATCTACATTATTTGGTTTGCTGTACCTTCTTACAAAATGAAGCTTGGAGAAAAATAACTCAAAGTCGACGGAGACATTGTGAATTGAAATCTGAAGGGAAAATGGTTTTCAAAATATCCGTTGTTGATTATACGCTCAATCTGGAATGGATCAACGAATCGTGGAAGACTTGAGAAGATGCTCCCGAATGGATTGAATTACAACAACAATTCAGGATCACATTGGAAAAGAATACAACATTTGCTTCAAAAGGAATGGGCAAAAGGGAAACTTTGAAGAAACCAAAGGTGCAGAGGCATAGTTTCACCCTCCAGGAGACTCTCGGAAATTGATCAATATTGGAACAAACGATTTGGGCAAATTTACCAGCCGTTCTGTTGCATTTCAAAGTGCGAATCCACATTCAAAAATTCAGGCAACGCAAACAATAAGATGTGGAACTTGAAACGTTTATGGACCTAAGAAGTGAAAATATGGAAACTCTACACACACATGAAAGAGCGTGTTCTACCGCTGCTGGCGGAAAACCGGGAGGGGTCACTACCGGTTCGAACCCCCCCCGCTCCGAAAAACCGGGCGGGGTCACTACCGGTTCGAACCCCCCCCCCGCTCATCATGAAAAGGGAAGGGGTCACTACCGGTTCGAACCCACCCCCCCTCGAAAACCGAGTGGGCGTGCGGACAGTGGTGGGGACGGTGTTGGTGGGACAGTGGTGAGGGGATAGCGGGACAGTGGTGGGGACAGTGGGACAGTGGTGGGGACGGTAGTGGTGGGGACAGTGGTGGGGACAATGGTGGGAACAGGGGGGAACGAACAATGGACAGTGGTGGTGACGGTGGTGGTGGGGACAGAGTGGTGTGGGGACAATGAGAATGAGGTGGAAACAGTGGGACAGTGGAGGGTACAATGGTGGTGGGGACAGTGGTGAAGGCGGTGGCGAGGACGGCGGTGGGACAATGGGACGGAGGTACAGTGGGGACAGTGGCGGGGACAGTGGGGACAGTGGTGGGGACAGTGGGACAGCTCAGTGGGACAGCTCAGTGGGACAGCGGAGGAGTCAGTGGACAGTGGGGACAGTGGGGATAGTTGGGCAGTGGTTGGGGCCGTGGAGACAGTGGGGAGTGTGGTGGGAACAGTTCTGGGGACAGCGGGGACAGTGCGACAGTGGTGGGGCCACTGGTGGGGACAGTAGGGGCGGTGGTGGAACCAGTGGGGACAGCGGTGGTGAGGACAGTGGCGCTGGGAACACCAGTGGGGGATGTGATGCGGACGGTGGTGGGGACCGGGAGTCGTTTGCTGGCGGTGAGTAGGGGGGGGGGGGGGGTTCGAACCGGTAGTGGCCCCCCCGGTTTTCCGGATCCGGAGGGGGGGGGGGGGGAGGGGTTTCGAAACGGTAGTGTCCCCCCCGGTTTTCGAGCGGGGAGGGGAGGGGGGGGGGGGAGGGGTTAGGGGAGGGGGGGGGTTTTGCCGGGGGAGGGGGGGGGGGGGGGAGGGGTTCCAGCAGGGGGGGCTGGATTTCGGAGGGGGGGGGGGGCGACCCCCAGGTTCCGGAGGAAAAGGTTGGCAATTTTCCACTGTAAAGCGGCGGTGGATCACGCTCTCTCACACACATGGAGCAACGCAATATCGACATAATGTGCTTACAACTTGGACAACGAAGGTTGATGTGTACGTACAGAATGGGTGTATCACTTCGTACTCTCAGGATCAAACGAAGACGGAATATCTTGGGCCGGGGTTGGTTTTGTATTAGCACCTCGTCTTCGCCGTCACATACAAAGCTTCAAACAAGTTTCTGGAAGAATATGCATACTCAAATGACGCATCCAAAGCGCAACACTTGCAATCTTCAATGTATATGCTCCGCACAACATGAAGCCGCTCCCGGAACGTATTGTTTTTTTACAACACGTTGGATAAAGAACACAGGGCGTGCAACGCAAATTTTGCAAAATTCTTCATTGGAGACTTCAACGCAAGAACCGGGCGAAAACACCCTGGAGAAGAGGACGTCGTTGGAGAATTTGGGTGGGGTCGCGAAGCCACCCACGAAGTGGACACACCAAATCGAGATTTGTTACTGGAATTCTGCATGGGCGCAGAAATTCTTATCGCAAACACTTTCTTTGACGAATGTTTGGACGAACCAGGAGTGCGACCGCTTTCGCCAATAAAATCTTGCAACCCATGATATCTTGGACATTGTGCTCTGCAGACCTTGATTGTCACACAACAAACCTTTGGAGAAACGAGATAAAACAACATGGGTTGATGACGCCATTGCTGCAGGAGACTGGGATTCGTTGAAGAAAATATGCAAGCCAAAATCGCACAGACAAGGCAGGCTCCGCAATCTGCTAGCGAAATAGTGGACAGCGAAGAGAAGACAGAGACTATGGCGGAACATTCGGAAAAAATGCAATGGAAAGTGCGCCCGGCGACAATTGTGGATACGGGTTTCTTGGGACCCCCTCTGAACATCCCAAATGATGATTTCACAAATAAAGACGTTGGAGCCGCCATCTCCCAAGTGAAACGTGGAAAATCCAGCGGACCTGACGACGTGCCGGCTGAGTATTGGAAAGCACTGGCATCAGACATTCAAGGCCTCCAGTGGATTACACATATGGTGAACACATGTTGGAGGAACAAACAAGTTCCGGCAGAATAGCGTCATGCACGTGTATCTACAATCTGTAAAAATAAAGGCCCAGTTGATCAATGCGACAATTACCGCCCGATCAGTCTGCTATGCGTAATCTATAAAATTATTGCAACTCTTTTACTTGGGAAACTCCAGCGAGCAGGGGCAGAAGATCGACTCACCGCAACACAATTCGGTTTCAGAAGGCAACGGGGGACGACGGATGCTATTCACGCAGTGCGCCGGCATATTGAAGCATCCCATGCGAGACGGCATGGCAAACTCGCCCTAGTGGCGTTGGAGTGGAAAAAAGCATTCGATTCAATCAATGTTTTGGCCCTCCTGGACGCTTTGGGAAAATTTGGTGTGCCCGCTCACATGCTTCGCATTATTAGCCACATCTATGAAAACAAGAAGTTTCGCGTGGCTGAAGGCCCGAAACGGTCCAGCGAACGGAACCAATTGTCTGGGATAGCACAAGGGTGTCCGCTCTCACCTTTTCTGTTTGTGATGGCGATGAGCGTAGTAATCAAATGCGCAGAAAACAAATTAGACGAAGAAACGCGAATGTCTTTGATTCAAGGGGAGACATCAATTTTTCTATATGCCGATGATATTCTATTGGTGGGCCAAAACGAATACCACTTGCAGCGCGTTTTGGACGCGATCGCGGAGGCATGGGAAGAGAAGAGATCGGCATGGAACTACATCGGAACACATTCAAACTATTTCAGAACAATTGCGACTTTCGCTTGCGAGATCCACGTGGGAACATCATCAAATCAGGTGAGCATCTTCTATATTTCGGGGCAACTATATATAACGATGGGCGGCTCCAGCACGAACTCAACAGACGACTCGGGGCCGCATGGGGCGAATTCCAAAGATACGCGAGAACATGGAAACATACGTCAATACTTATACAAAGAAAGCTTGAAGTGTTTGGGGCGCTGATTACCAGCAAAGTTATGTATTCTTTGAACTCAGCCTGGCTGAACAAACGAGAAATAAAGATATTGGATGGATTCCAAGCGCGCTGCCTTCGCGAAGTCATGAATATTCCTCATTCGTACGTGTCTAGAATTTCAAATAAAACAGTTTTGCTCAGAGCCGGGACATCAAAGTATAGTTCGCAATCGTTGAAGCATCAATTGGTATGGTTTGGGAAGAAGATAGGAAGATCAAGCGCTGACGACTTGTTGAGACAATTGACTTTTCAACCAAACAGCATACGACCTTCCACCGACTCGTGCGTTCGGGCCCCCGGACGTCCAAGGCACGAGTGGGCAAAAAGTTTATACAAATCCGATATTGTTTCCATTCAGAGTCAGACGTATTGGATTGCCTCACAAACGAATCTGTCTGGATCGCATTTGTTACGAAGTTTGCTCTTAGCCGCCACTCTCACGACAGCGATGAAGAATGGCTGTAATAACTATTGATTGCCTCTGTACCCTGGCAGGCTGCAAAACAATGGCTTCTTGCTCATCCTCCTCCTCCTCTCCTCCGTCCTCCCGGCGCGCATTTGGCGCGTCCTGGCCGCCTTGTGCACGCATTTGGTGTGCAACTGTCACTGCTGGCGCGCATTTGTAATGCCCACGCGCTTTTGGCGTATGGCTGCTTCGTTCGTTCGTTCGCCAGAACCTCGGCTCTGGCCGCCGCGGCCGCAGCCAACGCGAAGCGGGCGTTTCCGTGTGCGTATCTGTCCCCGCGCGCGTCTTATGATCCGTCTATGGCTTTCGGACGGGCCGTCAGATAAGTGATCCGCGTGCTCGAGGCCCTGCAATTATACAAGTCCTAGTGGCTGTCGACTAGCTGGCCGATCGGAAATTGCATGAAGAGTGGATCGTTTCAGGGAGAGACACAAGGAAAACAATACATAAATAACAAACTAAGGAACAAAGTGAGCTGAACAAGAACAAAAGACGGAAAGAGGAGAGGACATAATAGACGAGAAGACGGAAAGAACAAATGACAAAAGGAAGAGACAGACGACGGAAAGACGATAACACGAAATACGGAACAAATAAGGGACAAGACAGAAAGAGTGGGCGGAAAGAAGACAGGACGGGAGAGGACGGAAGGGAACAAAGACTGGAGAGATACGATAACAACAACGAAGTAAAAAGAACGATGTCGAGCGCCGTGTCATGATTCGGAGAAGCCTCGTGAAACGCAGTCCTGGAGGCGCAGTAATATATAGGGGTCGGCGGATGTGGCGTAAGTTTATAGAACCCATGTCCGGAGGTGACGTGCTGAGCGGCAGCGTTTTCCGGCGAACGCCTTCATGCAACGTATCCGCTGTATCCAAAGATTGTATAATTGCAACATCGTGTATTGTGTTGCATTATTATGTCTCCCTCCCTAACCCTCCCCCCCCCGGACTGCGCCACATCCGTCGACCCAAAAGGGCCACCCCCTCCCGGGGCTCAAAAACCCACCAAAACCCATCAATGATTTCGACCTATTGTGCCTCTTGGGGGGGAGCCACGAGGGCGCCATGACGGCTCAAGATGGGCCCAAGAGGGCCCAAAAAGTTTCAATGACGGCCCAAAAGGGCCCCGAGAGCGCCCACAACTGCGCCTCCAGATGCCGAAGTCATTGATCTTTATGGTTTTGGCGATATTTCAGCGTTCTCGCCTTTGCGGCCCAAGCAGCTTCCAAACTCGCCCCAGATCAACCCAACAAGTCCCGAAGAGGGCCCCGAGAGAGCCCAAGAGGGCACCAAAACGGCCCAAAGAGGCTTCCAAGACGGCCCAAGGGGCCCCTAAGACGGCCCAAGAGGACGTCAAGAGGGCCCCAAGGCGGCCGCGAGAGGCCCCCGAAACGGCCTCCGAAGCGGCGAAACAACAGAAAAACGCCCCACGACTGCCCAGGACGCCCCCGCGAGGCCCCCAAAAACCCCAGACAAGGCCCCCAAGGGACCCCAAGAAGCCTTCAAGAGGCCTTCAAGAGGCCTCCAAAAAGCTTCCAAAAAGGCAAGAGAAGCCCCCCAAAGCCCACACAACGACTGGAGTGTACTGTCATTTCCCCCCCTGGGCGAAGTGCGGCGCAGCGCCAGCCATGTGGAAGTGGGTCACGGCGGCGCCCATGATTAGAGCTGGCGCTGGAAGGGGATATGGGGAGGGAGTATGAAAATCCACGGAGGAGGCTATAGTGCAACGTATCCAATGTATCCAATGATTTCATAATTGTTACGTATTGTATTGTGTTAGTTATGATGTACCCCCCTAGCCCCTCCCAGGGGCCACACCACTTCCGCCGACCCACAATGGCCCCTCCCTCCTGCGCCTCAAAAGCCTACAACATCGAACCAACACCTGTGGAACATGTGTGATTTGGGCCCCGTCGCCCTCTTGGGGCTCCACGAGGGCGTCCAGACGGCCCAAGATTCATTGTGAAAGTTGGAAATCTTTAAAACGAACGTGACCAGACAGCGCAATAGCGCCCCCAAAACGCCCACACGGGGCTCCGAGAGGCCCCCAAGAGGCCTCCCAGAGGCCCCACAGACGCCCTCGCGAGGACCCAAGAGGCCCCAAAGAGGCCTCCAATGGGGCCCCCAAAACATTCCCAAAAGGCCCGACAACGACTGGACTGTACGTGCTCCGGACGTGGACCCCGCGAAACGAGAGGAATCGGATGCAAGTTTTGGATGCGGCTCTCCTCTGGGGGGGCAGGAAGGCTCCAATGGGGGGCCCGAGAGGACCTCCAAAGAGCCCCAAGGTACAAGAGACCCCTACAACACCGCTTCAACTCGCCTGGGAATGGTTTCTGAATAGGCTGATGGGGATACTTTTTGGTTCGCGGCTCCAAGGCGAGGGACAGGGAGCGGGCACAACGTCCGGGGAGCGGTGCGATGAAAATTGGCCGCAGTGGCGTATACACATGCCAGGGACAAAATGCCCCTCATTGAGACGCAAGACAGCGTCGGCAGGTGACCAGCCCAGACATCCTGGCAGACTGATGGGGATACGCGAAACGTGAAGAATTGGCTGTAACTGTCTGTTGTAACCACAAGCGTGCTGGTCATGCAAAACCATGCAATCTCTATTAAAACATTTGGGCAAATGATGCATACCACTGCTACCGGTGGTCGACATGGAATTATGAATATCGACGTCGGTGTGTTATTGCGTCTAAGCGTACACATATATCTCTACAAATTGGTAGGTCTCTGGCACCGTTCGTTCTAACTGACACTTGCAAATTGCTGAAAGTACCGGTGGGAGGACTTCTCCGGAATTCTTGATCATTCATGGAATTTGCTGCCACGGCCTAAACGCAACCAACAAATTCGCCGACGACCCTTTGCGTCTCCCGGGATCCGCGTCCTGGCTTGCGGATGTGGCGGAAGCGTTGATAATGAACTGATCGCCGTGGTGAAAGCCGCAGGAACGATACAACAATTCAGGACAAACAAACATCGGGGAGACTTTGGAATGCAGCCTGAACTATGCGAGGCCGTGGCGGACAAATGATAACACACATCGTTAATATGGGAATTTCGGGCTGCATATATTCATCATTTTGCACGGCATTTCCAACGAACGCAATATGACTTTCATATCATGCTTTTTGTAATGTCCCTACTATGCCTACCACAAGCCAGCCTTGCAAACTTGCGCGCGAAATCGGCAAGACACGCGTATGTTGTGAACAGAGGTTGATCGGTGGTGCCGAAAGCCAAGGACGAAGCCTGGATGTCTCGCGTCAAGAACAGAGCCGCCTGCAGCATCCGGGGGGCCGTTCTTCGCTGGGCCTTGGGACCGACAACAAAACGACCCCGGAGGAAAAGGGGGCCCAGGGATCGGGCCGGGACGCCCTGGGACCTCGCATTCAGCAGCAACAAATCTTCGCACAGTGCCACTGCCCTTCCCTCATCGCCACGTTTGGGTTTGCCTCGAGCTCCTAGCCAAAACGCGCCTAACGGTATCGGTATCTTGTTGTACCTCCGATCTGGACGTCCGGGGCCCCTGCGTTGAAAAATTCAAGGATCCCATCAACAATCTTGGCTCTGGATCCTACGACGGCAAAGCCACCACGGTCTGTGCTTCTGATGCTCTTGGCCCTGACCCCTCTGGACAGTGGAGGCTATGGCGACGACTCATGGCGAATCGGAGGAGGCTTCCCAACGAGCTTGCGAGAACGCCTAAAGAACGTCATGACTACATGGACAACTGGCCAGGCAAGAAGACGCGCCGCAGGGATGGCTGCGCGCACGGGAGCATCATATTTCGCATCCGCGGGCGCGTGGCGGTGACCGCACAAGAAAAAGCTCGCGAGGTGGCCAGAGCGCGTGGAAGGCACGCGCGGAGACCTCGCCAGATAACTAATGAAACACTCGTGCGTCGAATCGCCAATTCGCTCCTGGATCCAGCGCACTTCTGGCGCGGAAGCCGCAATACGTATCCCTCCCAGGGCCAGCCCCGCAGAAGGGCGCACGAGCACAGAAAGCAGTCGGGAGGCGAATGGTGAGAAGGTCTGGGCCGAGGTCAGACGAGGAAACAGTCGTAAGTGGGAAGGGGGAGCAGCGTCAGGGAGGTGCTGGCACTGTCGGGGCCCAATGCAGAATTCGCCCCATGACCCCTCGCTGATGGAATTCTAAACTTCCAGAAACGCCCAACCTCCTCTTCCTCCTCCTCCTCCTGCGCTTCCTCCTCCGTTCATCCTTCTCCTCGTCCTCTTCCTCCACATGCTGCCCGACTTCCTCCTCCTCCTCCTTCTCGTCTTCCTCATCGTTATCCTCCTCGTCCTCCACCTCCTTCTCTCCTGCTCATAATCCTGCTCGTCTGCGCCCTCGTTCATCTCCTAGCCTGTCCATCCTCCCCTCAGAACCCCAACTACCCATGTCGCCTCCCTCCACCTCATCACCTCCACCACCATCGCTATGTTCATAATCTTCATCAGCCGCACGACTCATAACCATCACTTATTATCAGACTCGTCGTTAACAAATGAAGGTCACGGTGTTGCAACTTTCGTGATCACTCACTCGCCACAACCAACAACACCCTCGTCACCATATCAACATCATCACCATCATTAATATCACCGCCACCGTCAGCAAAACAATCACCCCATCCTCACCAACATCACCATCACCATCATCACTTCAGTCTCATCACCGTCAGCATCAACAACATCATCATCAGCATGACTATCAGCACTATCATCATCATCATCACGATCATCATGCTAAACAGTATCATCATCACCAACACCATCATCACCACCATCGCCATCGTCATCACCACCATCACCATCACGATCATCATAATCACCATCATCAGCATCATCATCACCACCATCACCACCACCATCACCATTACCATCATCATCATCATCATCATCATCATCATCATCATCATCCTCATCGTCATCATCATCATCATCATCATCGTCATCATCATCATCAGCATCACCACCATCACCATTGCTTTCAACATCACCAATCTCATCATCGTCATCATCGTCAACATCATCAATATTATCATCAGTATCGTCGTCGTGCTGTTACCTCCTCCTGCTCCTTCCGCCCACAAATCCGCCGACCCCTTGGGGATCATCGGCGTGTGAGATGCTTCCCCCGGGAGCCCGGTCCGGTCGATTTGGAGGGGGGGGGGGGGTCCGGGACGAGCGCTCCACGGGGCTTTTCCGGGCCCAAGAGGGCCTCAAGACGGGCCACGAAGCCCCCAAGAGGCCTCCAAGACGGCCCACGAAGGCTCCGAGAAGCCAAACGACCGCTCCAAGACGCCCACGATGGCCCCAAGACGGGCCAAGAGGTCTCCAAGACGGCCCCCGAGGTCCCAAACAAGCCTCCCAAGAGGGCCCCAAGAGTCTAAAATTGTTGATTTTCCATAGTGTTCTTCGACGTTTTTTGCTTTTCCGCCTTTCCGGCTTCCCAACGCTCCAAGACGCGCGACGAGGCCCCAAAGATAGCCCCAAGATGGCCCAAGAGGCCCCCAAGACGGCCTCCAGACGGCCCAAGACGGCCCCAACACGGCCCAAGAGGTCCCCAAGACGGCCCAAGAGGGCTCCAAGACGGCACCACGAGGGGCCCAAGAGGGCGACCAAACATGTTGAAACTCTAGCTTTCTGCCCCCAGGAGCCCCAGGGGGCCCCAAGAGTGCCCCAAGAGGCCCCCAGAGGCCCTCACGAGGCCGCCCAGACGCCCCAAGGAACCCCCAAGAAGCACCCCAGAGGCTCCGAAACGGCCCCCGAGTGGCTCCAAAACTCGCAGTGTCGCTGTCCGCTCGGACCTCCCCGCGGAACTGCCCGAGACCCTCTGGCGGTGGCGGCGACAGACACCAAACAAATATCACTCGCCTTTTCACCCCTTCGCAGCTTCTACTACCCCCAGATTGGCATAAACAAGGGGTCGGCGGTGTGGCGTAAGCCTAAGAATCACACGACGGGAGCATGCGCGGAACCCGCAGCTACCGGCAATTATGGCCGTACGGCTGGGCAGCAAGACCTCAGAAAACCTTTGACATCGACGGTTCTGGGGCAGGGATCGCCTCCTTCACTCTGCGGGTGGGTGGAGAGGGAGGGAGGGAGGATGAAGAGGGAGGGAGGAATGGAACGGAATGCCCACAAATGGGAGTGCACAGCGCTAAATAACCTTAGCACTGCACCGAAATGCGGATCAGGAATGGGAGGGCTACACCAGAGTAGGTCCATGGAGCACCGGAGGAAGTATCATTCGGATTGCGCATTTCGATTGCTCTCTCTCGAATTCGCTCAACCAAGAACAAGGATGGAGGAGCGAGAGGGAAGGGGAGGGGAGGGGGTCCGAGGGCGAGAAAACAGAGGAATGTGGCGAAAGAGGAGGGCGACGGAGGAGGAGGGATGGCGGAAGAGGGGAGGGAGGGCAGGAGCAGATAATCCTCCACCGACCCAGGTGCACGTCAACAGAACTCTTGCTCCCCGGCGATAAAACAAGACGCCCACGGGCCGCATATGGGCGCTGCGCGTCTGGAAGAGACGGTGCGAGCGCCGAGGGGACTCCCCGGCGGATCGGAGCGACACGGATCCACCTATATTCCCCACGTCTCCCCAACACTCGGCGGCGCGCCGAGGGGGAGGAGGAGGAAGAGGAGGAGGAGGAGGAGGAAGAGGAGGAGGAGAAGGCCCAGGAAGTCTCTCCGAAGGCCAGGAGGCCTTCCGAACCTTCTGAGGAGGCCCGCCCCCTCTGCCTTCTCTGAGAAGGAAAACAGCAACCTGGCATCAACATTAACTTTTGGAACTCCGCGCGGATTTCTTGGACCTGCGCTGAGGCCCCCCTGGCGACGCCTGCTGCGCCGCCACTGGGGCGCTCACCAGGCCAAGCAGGGGACGCGCGCGGATTTCTTGGATCTGCGCTGAACCCCTCTCTTTGGCGTGCGGGGCGCCCCAGTGGCGGCACCTCAGGCGCCGCCAGGGGAGCCCCTGCGCAGATCCAAGAAATCCGCGCGGAGCTCCAAAAGTTGGTGTTTGTGCCGTTTGCTGTGGTCCTCTAGGTAGGCAGAGGGCAGCCTCCTGGGCCTTCTCCGAAGGCCGAGGCGGCCTCCTCCTCCTCCTCCTCCTCCTGCTCCTGCTCCGCCTCCTCCTCCTCCTCCTCCTGTTTCTCCTACTCTCTCGGAGGGCCGGATGGGGATTCTGAGAAGGTTCGCAATTCCCCCCTCGGTCACCACCTCGGCGCGCCGCCGAGTCCCCCCCCCCGCTCGCCCGACCCGAACGACTCAAGCGCCGCGCGCCGCGCGCTGTGCGCCGTGCGCCGCGCACGCGCGTCAGCCGCCCAGGTGGGCCACATGGACCACGCCTGTGGCGGCGAAGGAAAGTTGGAACAGGGGGAGGGGGATGAGACGCATGGGGGAGACGAGGAGGAGGAGGAGGAGAAGGAGGAGAGGATGAGGATGAGGAGGAGGAGGAGGGGAAGGAGCGGGCGTGCAAAAGAGCAGAACGACGGCAGACTCGAGACAGCATCGGATCGATATGACGAGGACATGTCTGATAATCGGCGGGTCTGGAGGATGTATCGGGCGCCGCGGTCGTTCTGGAGCGTTCCCGAACGCTTTGAGTGCGTTCCTGAATGCTCTGGGCCGATTGCCTCGATGCGAGGCCTACCCGAAGAAGAACGGGCTGCCCCTCGTCGCGCCAGCCAAGCCCCCGCAGCCCCGGCTGCTGGGCCCCCCTTTGCGGCGGGCTCGGGTCGTGACGACCTGCGCGCTGGCTTCTGACGCCGCAAAGATCGTTCCGCCTTCCGACCGTCAGATCGTTTCCTCAGGACGATGCCCGGCCTCTGGCGGCGTTCCGCCTTGAACGCGCCCGCGCTGGAGTCGCCGCCGAGTCGACACGACGGGACCTGCCTCACCGAGGCATTTCAGCGGCGCGCCCAGAGGGGGCGGGCCTTCTCAGAAAGCTCCGGCGGCTTCCGCCCGCCTGGGAAACGCAGAGCCTCAGACCTTATTATGGCGATAAGCTTGCGATATTTTGTAGGTTTGCGCACCACAGACATCCAGCTGCTCCAATTTTTTTGGTGCGTGGACCTTGGAAATCTGGACCACTTCCCCAGGACCGGTTTGTCGTCGTGAGTCGTTTTTTAACGTTCCCGCGGCCCAGCGATGGCCCCCAGAGGCCGAAAACGGCCAAAAACCGCCTGCTCCAATTTTTGGAGCGTCGGATCTCAGGGACTGTGCCTAGAATTCTCCCAGCAATCCAAATCCCAGTCCTCTACTTGGAGGCGGCCCGGGGGTCTGAACTGGCTGGGGCCCCAGAAAGTCGGGCAAGAGGCCCCGCTCTCAAAAGCAGCCCCTGGACCCCTCCTGAGGCCCATCTGGTGCAGCGTGTCACCCTGGATCCATTTTTGACAGTGCTGGACCTAAACGTTGTTTTTCGTTATGTTGTCGTTTTTTTTTTTTTTGTGTGTGTGTGTGTGTGTGTGTGTGTGTTTGTTCTGCTCTCACTGGTTTCCTGTACCTCCCCGCCGAAACGAAAAACAAAGCACAGCCGAAGTCCAGCAAAACAGCGTTTAGGTCCAGCCCTGTTTGACAGCCCCGAGGCCCGAGAATGGTCCCCCGAAGCCGAAAACAGAAAACAAAAACCTGACCGAACCTCGAACCTAGAACCTGCCCGCCCTTCCTGCTGGCCGGGGCCAGTGCTGGGCCGCCTCAAGCCCCCAGACAGCTCCAACCCTCTCCGCTGAGCAATCACAGAAGAGATGCCCACAAGCAACCAGAGGGCTTCTCAGAAGAGCTGGAGGGCTTCTGAGGAGGAGGAGAGGGAGGAGGAGGGGGAGGAGGAGGAGGAGGAGGAGGAGAGGAGGAGGAGGAGGAGGAGAGAGGAGGAGGAGGAGGAGGAGGAGGGGAGGAGGAGGAGGAGGAGGAGGAGAAGGAGGGGAGGAGGGGGAGGAGGAGGAGGAGGAGGAGGCGGAGGAGGAGGAGGAGGAGGAGGAGGAGGGGAGGAGGAGGAGGAGGAGGAGGAGGAGGAGGAGGAGGAGGAGAGGAGGAGGAGGAGAAAACGGGAGGAGGAGAGGGAGGAGAGGAGGAGGCGGAGGAGGAGGAGGAGAGAGGAGGAGGAGGAGGAGAGGAGGAGGAGGAGGAGAGGGAGGAGGAGGAGGAGGAGAGAGGAGGAGGAGGAGGAGGAGGAGAGGAGGAGGAGGAGGAGGAGGAGGAGGAGGAGGAGGAGGAGGAGAGGAGGAGGAGGAGGAGGAGGAGGAGGAGAGGAGAACGGGAGGAGGAGAGGGAAGGAGGAGGAGGAGGAGGAGGAGGAGGATGATGATTGATGATGACGATGATGATGATGATGAGATGATGATGAGGAGGAGGAGGAGAGGAGGCGAGAGGAGGGGAGGCGGAGGAGGAGGAGGAGGAAGAGGAAAGGAGGAGGAGGAGGAGGAGGAGGAGGAGGAGGAGGAGGAGGAGGAGGAGGAGGATGACGAGGAGAGGAGGAGGAGGAGGAGGAGGAGGAGGAGGAGGAGGAGAGGAGGAGGAGGAGGAGGAGGAGGAGGAGGAGGAGGAGGAGGAGGAGGAGGAGGAGGAGGAGGAGGAGAGGGGGGGAAGAGGAGGAGGAGGGAGGGGGGGAAGAGGAGGAGGAGGAGGAGGAGGAGGAGGAGGAGGAGGAGGAGGAGGAGGAGGAGGAGGAGGGAGGAGGAGGGAGAGGAGGAGGAGGAGGAGGAGGAGGAGGAGGAGGAGGAGAGGGGAGGAGGAGAGGGGAGGAGGAGGAGGAGGAGGAGGAGCGGGAGGAGGAGGAGGAAGAGGAGGAGGAGGAGGAGGACGAGATGATGATGATGAGGAGCGAGGGAGGGAGGGAGGGGGAGAGGGGAGGGAGGGAGGGAGGGAGGATGAAACTTCCCGCACCGGGAAGCGTTATCCTGGCACCCGCCGTCAGCAGGAGGAGGAGGAGAAGGAGAAAGAGGACGAAAATGATGTTGATGCTGATGCTGATGACGATGATGCTGTTGCTGACGATGATGATGATGAGGAAGAGGGGGAGGTGGATCATATTTTTGTTTTGCTGTTTGGCGCGGTGCTGAAGTTATCGTTCGGCTTTAGTATCGGTGCGGTGCTACAACTAATCCTGGGGGGTTCTTATTCACAGCCTGAGGTTACGGCAGCTGACAAACAGACACATGAAACGAACATGTAGCGCCAGCCTGGCGGTATCTCATGCCGTTTTGGGGGAAGGAATGACGCACGACAACAGAGAGGGACGCACGAGCGGGGGCGAGAGGCCGAGGAAGAGGAGAGGGACAATTGTTTCGGCCCACAGCTGCATCTTTATTTTCTCGGGGCGCGCAAGCGTCCTAGCTCACCAAGAAGTCCACGTTTAGGGGGCCCTGAATGGCCGACTCGCCACTGACGCTGGCTACGCACGGCAAGTTCGTGCCGTGTCGACTCGAGCGTTGACCTCTGGCACCGCGCGGATCCTTCAATTTGGATGCCCGAAATGGGTACGAAGAAAATGGGTACAATACCCAACAACTAATATTGTCCAACACCGACAGAGGCCGCTGTTGGGCAGGCGGCTTTGTATCTTCATCAATGAACAACATCCGCGGCGGCGCGGACGGCGAGTCCTGTTCAAAATGAACAAGAACTGCTGTTGGGCATTGTACCAATTCTTTACGTACCCGTTTCGATCGTCCCGATGCAATCTTGAAACATCCCAGCTTCTCGGTATCCTCCGACCGTTCGATATCGGCCGATTCTGGGCGACCGTCAGCGTTCCACCTTGGCAGCCCGCGCAGGGGCCGCCGCCGCGGCGACGCGACGCGACTATGCCGCCCTCCCAGACCTCCCCGCGTCGTGACACACATCGGGACGGGACGATGACTTTCACCCCCTGGGGGCCCTCACCAGTCGGCGGCGAGCGAGGAGGGGAAGCGAGAAGGAGCAGGCAGTCTCAGAAGGCGGCGGGAATTCTCGGAAGCCCTCGCGCCTTCTGAGACTTCCGAGAAGACCCGCCCCTTCTCACTTCCCCCCGGGGGCCCGCCGCCGATCAGGAAGGTTGACAGACATACCTGGCCTGAGCCAGCGGCCCCAGGGAAGGGGTCCCCAAACCTCTGGGGAGCCTCGTCGTGAAGAAATCACAACGTCGGATGTCTGGGTTAGGCAAGCCTGACCCGGTGACGTGAGTCAGTGGGAGGTCACCGCCCGATTTGGGGACTCGGTTCGTTCTCCGAGGACGTCTCGGGGGATTGGGGCCTCCGAGGTCCCCAGGCCGTGCGGCCCCCGACTTGCGCGTAGCCTGCGAGAGATCATCCCCAGGTCCCCCCTGGGCCAAGCTTAGCTCAGGCAGTCTTCGGATCCGAGCCCAGCGTGGCGACGAGAGGCAGGCTCCCCAAAGCGCCTCCGACGCCGACGCCGACACCCATTTTCTCGAGCCGCCAGGTGTGGGTGCCTGGGCAGGAGGAGGAGGAGAAGGAGGAGGGCTGGGCTCCTTCGGCATCTACGTCGGCCTACTGTACTGGAGTGTGTCTTGCGTATCTTGTGGCCAATGCTGCCCCGATGGATGCTGGTGCTGTGGCAGAGTGCCAGCGTCAGGACAAGCAATTGGCGGCCGAGAAGCGGAACAAAAAGACTCCGATCAACTGCTCAGCTTCGGCCCGCACTGCCAGGTGTTCGGCAGGCTGCTATTGACGATGAGCGCCCTCTGCCGCCGCGCGTGGAGTGGGTCCCTGACCCACTGCTGCCTCCCACGCCTGCGGCTGGTGCTCAGACGCAGTCCTACGTGCTTCACCTGGGCTGGGGCCCTCGATCAGAAGATGATTTTAGCAGCATCATGGGCAATGCTACTGGCGTTTTTAACTTGACGGTCTTATGTATTGATTGCAATGAACCATCGCAGACACAGAAGTTGGAGGACTCTACCTTTTTGACAAAATGATATCACGGATTCAAGCAGGTGTCGTGCTCGGAGTGGTAGTCACACCACCGACCAATTCGTGGACGGCTACGCAGCGCTCATCTGGATCAGGTGGCTTGCCAGTTCGGCCCCAAGACCAGCTTTGGGGAGCGGACAGAGTGAGCAAGTTCTGGGTGAAGACACTGCCGAGGGAGACCGCTGGGGTTCGAGCTGGCACTCTTTTTTTGGCTGCCGCCGCTGCTGCTGGGGCTGCTGGACTACTGCATCACATGGCCCCTGTGGCCAATCGGGCTGCGGCCATCCGGCGGCTGGACGCGATAGCGGCTTTTTGGCGCTGCCGGAAGCCACGCTCACGTCCTTCGATGTGGCGGACCTCGGCGGCTCGCAGAGGGCATTCGGCCAAGTCCTGGCCATTCACTGCCCGCACTTCTCGGCGGTGGTGCACCAGCGCGGCCTGGTGGCTCGGCCATCTGCGGCCATGGAGTGCCGTCGCTGGGAGCTGCCGAGGTGCTTGCTGGAGCTGATGGGCGAGGCCCTCCTGGAGGCGCAGCCCGCGCTGCGCTGTGGGGGTTCCCCGTTCTGGCCGCAGGACGCTGAGCTGGTTGACCTTCTCGACCCGCCCGAGCGATATTCCGAGGCGGAGGACGAGGACGAGGCGGCTTGGGCCCTGGTCGAGGGCACCCTCCTCACGTGCGGGGCTCCGCCGCACCACGAGAAGGGGGCTTGACCGTGGCGAGCTGGGATGGCTGCGGCCGCCGCGTTGCGGCTTTTCTGGCGAGGCCGCGCTCGTGGAGAAGTTCAGAGAGGCGGGGAGGTGTGCGGGCGCTGCATGTGTTGTGCACTCCACGGGATTCGCCCCCCTTGGCATGGGAGAGAGAGAGAGAGAGAGAGAGAGAGAGAGAGAAAGAGAGAGAGAGAGAGAGAGAAAGAGAGAGAGAGAGAGGAGGAGGAGGAGGAGGAGGAGGAGGAGGAGGAGGAGGGGGAGGAGGAGGAGGAAGAGGAGGAGGAGGGGGAGGAGGATCGACTCAGCAGCCCTCTTCTCCCCCATCCAAACTTGGCTCGTGCGGGGGCCGCTGCCGCACTAGGGACTTCGATGTAACCTTTGCCAGGGAAGGGGGGGCGCCGCTGCGCGAAGATGACGCCGTGGCAACGCAATCCCATGAATACTCCGATGCGACCCCGAAGCGCTGTCTGAAACCCGTGGCCGCTTTCGCCAAGTTCTTCTTCAGGAGTGTGGTAGTATGCAACTGTGCCCTGGCATTGATCGGCACAAGAGTCCTGCCAGCCCTCTGGGCGTAGGTGGTTCAGTGCGTTTCCTCTTCCACCCCTCCCTCTTCCCCATCGGGGAGGGCTTTCACCTCTCACCCTTACCCCCTCCCTGGGGTTGGAGCGTCCAAGATGGCCCAAGATGGCTCCAAGAGGGCCTCAGAGAGCCCAAGATGACCTCCAAAATTGCCCAAGATGGCCCGATATGGCCCAAGATGGTTTCCAACATGCTCCAAGAGACCCCAACACCGCTCCAAGAGTGCTCCAAGTGGCCACGGAACCTCCCCAGGAGGCCGCCAAGAGACCGACACCCTTCAAAAACCGAAGGAAATTCAATGAATGTTGCCTTTTCGCCTTTTTGCTTTCGATGGCCTTCCGAATCCACAAGATGGTTTCAAGAGGGCCCACGAGGGCCCCAAGAGATGCCCCTGAGAGCCCCAATGCGGCCCCAAGAACGCTCAAAGGCGTTCCAAAAGCGCCACAAGAGCGGCCCAGGATGCGATCTTAGGTGCTCCCGAAAGCGGGCCCTGATTGAAGGTCTCCCCTTCTTTGATCGATCTCCTCCAAAATGGTCCCAAGCGTCCCTATGTCTCCCAAAGGCGCCTCAACAAGGACCCAAGGGGCATCAAAGAGTCTCCCAAAAATTCCCCGAAAAGAGGGCCGAAGAGGCTCTCCGAAGCACCCAAAACGCTCAACAACGCACCTGGGGCCGCCAAGAGGCCTCCAAGACGCCCCAAGAGGCCTCCACACGGCTTCCAGAGGCATTCAAGAGAGGCGTTCAAGAGGCTGTCCCCCTCTTTGCGCCTACACTTCCCTGGTCGTCTCAATGCACCTGGGCGTCGGTTGTGGATGGGATGGTGGGGCAACTTTTTGTTCGCGAGCGCAAGCGGAGGAACCGCGCGCCGTCATAAGATACAGCGAAGACCTAAAAAAACAGCGGCCGGGGCTGGTGGGGATACTTTTTACTCGCGAGCGCGCAGGAGTGCCAGGCGCCGTCAAGAAACGCAGCTCACGAGCAGCGCTGGTGGGTTTGTTTGGTCAACAGGCTCGCGAAGCGGGTCGAAAGCCGTCCGAACACTAGTCGGGCCGCGACTAGGCAGCAGGAACAGACAGGCAAGCGAAGCTAGCGAGCGGGCTGCCACTCAGGAAGGAGAGCCAGAGCCGATACTCCCAAACCTGGTGGCGTTGGAAATCCCGGTGGCGACCAGCAAGTAAGCGCAGCCAAAATGGCGCGGCGGCGCGACCATAAACACGCAGAGGTCGATCGCTCGGTGTGAGTCAGGCAAACAGCACCGTCAAAGACGAACTAGACCGACAAGCGCACCCAGACGACATCCGTGAAGTAGGCGACACAAATGCCAAAACATCGTGTCGGCGCAAGCGTGAAGAGGGGCAACCTCATCACCGACACTGGAGGGGATACGCGAAACGTCAAGAATATAGTCGACGTTGAGGTCTCTGGAGGCCCCTGGGGCCCCCTCGATATTCAATCATCGATTGGTCTTCGCAGAGGTTCCAGGAGGAAGCGAAAAACAGGGACGTGAATCAAGAACAGCTCGATCCTCGGGGATGTGTCCTCGACCCCCTTCGCATCCAACGGTGCGATTTTCTCAAAACAACAGGGCCTCGACCTGTATCCTTAGTCGTCTCCGACGGCCACATGGCACCAAACTTGCATCCCCCAAATCCCAACATGGTAGTATACATCGGCCTTCGCAACTTCTTCCGAACTGCCGGGTGCCCTCGACAGAAGGCATCTATACCGCATGCGAGCCCTGCCGCTGGAGGCTTCGGTGAAGCTTCATATGGGGCCACGCAACGTGCGAGGGGTGAGCCGAAATGGAGGCGGGTACAGTCGTGGCTGATTGGAGAGGACACGCAAGAGGACACAGGACTCTTCCGAGGGCCACACTGCCACAGGAATGGGTCGCGCGGTCGCGAAACACAGGACACGAAGGCACTCTTGATTTGGCAGGGTCGACCTACTAATCAGCCTCGACTGCACATTACCATCACGTCTGGCCAGAACCATCATGGGCCCTGAAGGCGGTGCAAGCGTGCGCCGTGTGGCCCTTGGCCAAGCACGGTGGTGGTATATACCTCCTCCTCCTCCTCAACCTCCTCCTCCTCCTCTCTCCTTCCATTATATATGCCAAGAGATCCGGTCCCGGTCCCCGGTCCCCGGGGCCTACTTCTTCATCAGTAGTTCAGTTGACGGTCCTGGGGCCCAGCGAAGGCCCCGAGAGGGCGAACACAACTAAAAACTTCCCGTCGCGATCATGAACAGAACGTGGTGCTTTCTTCGTTTTCCGCGGCGACTCAAGGGGGCCTCCCGTGCAATCTTATTGGCTCTTGCGAATTAAAGCTAATCGACCCTGAACCGACGCTGATCGACGCTGCACGACGCTAATCCGGTGCTATCTCATCGATTACCCAACGCTAATCAACACTAGTGCACTCTTGAGGCAGAACTGCGAGGGTATACCAAGCTTTCATGATTTGATGCCTTCAGCGTGTGTCCCGGGGGCCTCTTCTTGGGGCCTTTCGGGGTCTCTTGTGAGCCTCCTCTTGGGGACCTCTTGGGAGCCTCTCGGGGACATCTTGGGGGCCTCTTGGGGCCTCCTGGGCGCCTCTTGGGGCTCTCTTGTGGTGTCTCCTGCGCGTTTCCGAAATACTCGACGCTATATCGACGCTACATCGGCGCTATCTCATCGATTATCCGACGCTAACCGACGCTGAAAACGGAACTACGAGGATTCACGAGGCTCCCACGATTTGATGCCTTCTGCGTGTCCGAGATCCTCGAAGTCTCTTCGAACGTCTTTCGTACTCTCTTCGGATATCTCTTGAGAGCTTCTTGTAGGCCTCTTGGGTCGTCGGGGGGTTCTCTGGGCAGTGCCAGAGGCCTCTTGAAGCGTCTTGGTTGCCTCGGGGGAGCCTCTTGGGGCCTCTTGGTGGTCTCTTGGGGGCACCTGGGGGACCTCTTGGGGGCACCTGGGGGACCTCTTGGGGGCCTCCTTGGAAGCCTCCTTGGGGCCTCCTGGGCGCCTCTCGGGGCCATCTCATGACGCCTTCTGCGTGTGTCCGAGATCCTCTCAGGGACGCACTGACCCGGGTCAATCCCAACCCGGCTCAGTCAGGCCTTGCAGGATCCTGCAAAATCCTCCAGGATCCTGCGCGCTAGCCCTGGTCAGAGCCAGAGCACCCCTGGCCCTGCAGGATCCTGCAAGATCCGGTGTTCTGGGTGACCCCCGTTTGCATTGACCCCCGAGAAGGAGGAGGAGGAGGAGGCGGCGGCGGCGGCGGCGGAGGAGGAGGGAGGAGGAGGAGGAGGAGGAGGAGAAGGAGGAGGAGGAAGGAGGAGGAGGAGGAGGAAGGAGGAGGAGAAGGAGGAAGGAGGAGGAGGAGGAGGAAATCTCCGATCCTCGGTCCTCGAGCTGGCCCCGGGCCGCCTGGCGCTGCCAACGCCCGCGCCGCCGCCAAGGGCTGCTTGGGCGCCTGCGCTTCCGCGCCGCCCGCCTAGGCGGGATGGGCAAAGGGGGTTGGCCGCGATCACAGAGCCTGAGGCTCCAGACTGCCGAGCACAACAGAGGTGTCTCCGACACGCTTTGTGCTGACACGCTCTGTGCGAAAATACTGAAGTCTCGAATGGCGTTGTGCCCAAGACCACCGCCCCTAGATGACCCGAAGCCCCCCGCCCAGACCATCCCAGACAACTCCTGCCGACCCCCCCTAACAGCACCGAAGGCCCCAGGGCGGCCCAGATGGCTTTGCGAGGCCAGGGGCGGGGAGGGGGGAAGGCTTCTTAGAAGGAAGCTGCTTCTTAGACGGCGCCAGCCTTATGTGTGTATATATATATATGTATAGATACACAGACAGATGAATAAGGCCCGCGCCTTCTAAGAAGCAGCCTCCTTCCAATAAGCCTTCCCCCCTCCCCCTACCCCCCTCTGCGCGTGGCCGAGCTGGGGTCAACGAGAGGGGGGTAGGCGTACAATAAGGGCTCGACCACAAGAAACCTGTCACAATAAACCCAGCCCTGAACCCGCTACAGGAGCATCACGCTTTCTATCATAAAGCAATCGAAACCCCAGAAACCCAGGGCACCCTGGATGCAAGCAAGGCGTCTCCTGGCACGGGTTTCCGTTGTAGGGCGGATGCATCGGCCTCGAATGGCCGATGCATCGCTGATGTATCGTCGATGCAGACCGCCCCATGGATTGTCCGTACATCTTCGATGCACCACCCTGACATCAGCGATGCATCGTCGGTGTGTCAACTATTCCAGGTCGACGCATCCCCCCATGCCTATCCCCCCCTGTTGTTGCCTCCGATGGGAGAAGGGGGAGGTGCACGTCGCAGTGCGCGTGCGTCGACAAGCCAAACATCCGAAGGGCTTGACACCTAAGCTCCAGTCGAACTAGATTGGGGAGGACACGCGGGAGGACGCAGGAGCCTTCCGAGGGCCAGATTGTCACACGCATGCAGAAGGCACGGGCCGCTAACACACAGGACACAAAAAGCACACACACACACTTGCTCTGGGCGGGTCGGCCCACCAAATCAGCCTCGACTGTGCGCCTCAAGGGAGGGAGGGAGGGAGGGAGGGGAGGGAGGGAGGGAGGAGGCAGTCCCGCCGTCCGAGTTGGGCCCCGTCGCCCTGCAGGAAGGGAGGGGCCTGGCGATGGAGGGAGAGAGGGCGCCCCCATCGAGGCTCGACGCCCGAGGACTTGTCTTGGCATCCACGGTCGAAGGCCCAATTCGATCTAGGTCGGGCCTGTCCCCCTACATGGGGGATTTTGGGCGACGCATCAAGCATAATCGAAGCACCTGCTCAAACATAGTCCAGACATCGTCCCCAGGCTTTTTTTTTTTTTTTTTTTTTTTTTTTTGTTTTTTTTTTTTTTTTACCACTTTTAGATGTTCCTCCTGTAGAGGGACACGCCCGACTTACCATTAGATGGGTAAACAAGTGGAGAGGTCGACCGTGACCCCATCCCTGGTGGGGTGGAGACCCTTGCCCAACCTCCTCCAAAATCGCACTCCTCTGCGGCTCCGCGAGGGGCTCGCACTCGCTGCCGAACTTTGCGGCTCGAGGCTCGAGGACGGCACCGTCTCCCCGCCTGGCCTCCCGGAGGCTTCTGGCCGCCACGGCCGCCGTCCTCTCGAAACCTGAGCAGAGCGCCTCCTGGTCCAGGAGTTGGTCGTCGACCCCTGGACCTCGACCCCCCGCTTCGGACCCCGGGGGGCCCCTGCCTCCGTCAAAAAAATGATCGAGACAAAACGCTGGTCCCGGGGAGGAGGTCGAGACCTCGGAGGGGTCACGCTGTGCCAGAAACACGATGTCAGGAGTCTAGGTCTTTCATTCGTCCTCATCCATCATCTCCCTCCGTGCGGCGTTCAGCCGCTTTGCAATCATCTGTCGCCGCGTGCACGGGCATTGTTTCCGCAGAGGCATCGGGAGCGAATGAGCGCACACCCCAAGTCACCTCTCCCGAGGAGAAACCCAGGGCTCCTCTCCCGGCGGGTGGCGCAGCACAAGCACCTCCGCCAACGGCAGGGCGAGGGCTTTCCAACTTCCCAACTGACGGGAAGGGGACTCCAAAGCGCACTGTCGACCTGACCGTCTCCCCCGCACACGCCTCGCGCCCGAAAAGCCGCGCGCCCAACTTGCCCGCGGGGGAGCGGCCCGCCGTCGAGGCGCCGGTGCGACACGTGAGGCCTCGGGCCTGCTGCTGTGCACGATCGTGCTTCACACAATAGCGGGTCCTGTTCCCGGAAGCCTCTCCAGGAGGATGACTTCAGATGAGCGACGATCAAAACTCGGGGATGGACAGAACCCCCTTTAGTAACACGTGGTTTAACGATTACGATGTGGTGCCCAAACCTGGCGGGCGCAAGCCTGGAAAATAACGGCCGCGGCGCCTTCTCGAGAACCGGAAACGGACAATTCACCAATCGAAGTGTCAGGGTGGGGGTTCTGTCCACCTCCGAAAAAAAGGTCTTACGCGAGATGGCACGGCGACCGTACGCGGCGACTTACGCGGGCCGCCGTCGCGGCACGCCACATCGGAGACGAGGGCGCCTACGCGCGACCTGACGCGGGCAGCTTTCGCGCCCATGTCGGCGCAGACGACCCCGTTTTTGGGCGTCGTCAGATGTCCCCCGAAGCCCCTCAGGGAAAATCGGGAGAGACGCGCCCAAGCAACGTGCGCGAGGCGGAACACGCCCCCCGAAGCTTGGCCGGGAACCTTCCGCTGCACTGTGCCTGCATTTTGAAGCGCGCCTGCACTTGGTTGGGAAGGGGTCCCGATGGGACACGTCTCCTGAGGCAGGAGGAATGGGAGGCAGGGTGAAGGGAACTCCTCGAGGTACTCAGGGTTGGAAAGACTCTAGGGGGCATGGGGTCTTGGGATGGGGCGGGCCTAGGTCTCTCTTTCATGTATTGATTCTTTTTCCTGCCAACACCATTCCACCACGACACCATTCCACCATGACTCCTGCCTCGTCTTATATTGTAGCTCGTTGCGCACGCGCATAACCGAAGCGTGCCACCGCGCTCATTTTTCGTCGTCATCCTCGTCAACCATCCACGTCGTCGGTCGCCGTCGTCCATTCTGGTCGTCGTCGTCGCCGTCGCCGTCGCCGTCGCCGTCGCCGTCGCCGTCGCCGTTGCCGTCGCCGTCGCCGTCGCCGTCGACGCCGCCGCCGGCGTCGCGCCGTCATCATCGTCGTCTTTGTCGTCTTTATCGTCGGCGTCGTCGGCGTCGTCGTCGTCGTCGTCGGCGTCGTCGTCGTCGTCGCGGTCGTCGTCGTCGTCGTCGTCGTCGTCGCGGTCGTCGTCGTCGTCGTCGTCGTCGTCGTCGTCGTCGTCGTCGTCGTCGTCACCGCGTGTCTGAGTCCAGTCCGTCCGCGCCGCCTGCGGAGGCGGTGCCGCCAGGGGGTGCGCCTGGGACTCCGGGTCCTGAAGGCAACTGGGGGCACCAACGCCCCCGCCCCCCTTCCCCCCACGGGCAGTGCGCCCTCGACGGGCGCACTGTCCGTGGGCGGAGGGAGGGAGGGAGGGAGGGAGGGACGGGGGGAGCAGGATCGGAGAAAAGTGGGAGCAAGATCGGGGAAAAGGGGAACGGGATCGCAGCCGCGATGGGGCAGGATCGGGGAAGTGGAGGAGGAGTGGAACCCCTGTGCACACAGTGCTCGTCCCTTGACATCCGCTCCCGCTGCAGCCCCGACGCGGAAGGGCCCGCGGCCCAGGCCGCTCTCGCATCCCCTCCCCCCCCTCCCCCTTCTCCTCCTCCTCCTCCTCCTCCTCCTCCTCCTCCTCCTCTCCCTCCTCTTCCTCCTCTTCCTCCTCCCCCTCCTCCCCGCGGAGTGACCGCGGCCTGGGCAGCCCAGCGGGCCGACCCCATGGCCAAACAACTCATCGCGGAGACCTGCTTGGTATGAGGAGGAAGAGGAGGCGGAGGAGGCGGAGGATAATGAGGAGGAGGAAGAGGAACAGGAGGAGGACGAGGAATTCGTGACTTGGGAAATCTGAAGTGGTGAAAATCCAATGGCCCTGCCACGCGTTCGTGACCTGGGAAAACTGACGTTGTGAGAAAACCATCGCATTCTCACGCGTTCGTGACTTGGGAAGGCTGAAGTTGTGAGAAGGCAATGGCACGGCCACGCGTTCAGGACGTGGGAAATTTGAAATAGGGGGAACACCGTAAAGTCCTGCCACACATGCGTGACTTATTAAAACTGAAATGATGAGACCCTATGACCCTGTCACGCGGATGTTCCCAAAGAGGGTGTCCAGACCGGGAGCCCGAACGGGCATTTTCTTTTCTCGGGCCCGCAGAAGCGCCCAGGAACCCCCCAGAGGTTCCCGAAACTCCCAACAGGCCCCCCAGGAAACCTCCAGAGGCCCCCAAGAAACTCCCCAGAGACTTCAAAAACGCTCCCCAAAGGCACCCGAAAACCTTTCGAGGAGACTCCAATCAACATGCGCGAGAACTTCGACCCACAACCCAAGCGCGTCTCGAAACTCAACCGGATTTATCTTGGGCCATCCTGGCGCTGGCGATCTATCGGCTTTCTTCGCTAGGGCGCGAGACTTTTCGAAGGTCCACTCGAGGGCAATCCTGCCTGCCCTAGCGCCCCCCTCAGGCACGAGCACACCACCACGAGCACGCAGTGATGCGAAAAGGGCCTCTTGAGTGAGTGAAGCGATTCAATAACATAAGCGTTAAAACAAGCACCCAGGAACCCCTAAGAGGCCTCAAACTGCCCCCCAGAAGCTCTCGAGCCCTCCGAGACCCCAAGAAGCATCAGCGAGGACTCTGATCCACAACCCAAGTACGTCGCGAAATTCAGTTGGAGCTCTCCTGAACCATCTTGGCGCCCTCTACCGGCTCTCTTCGAAAGGGTGCGGGCCACGTCTCCAAATATCTCCTCGAGGACAACCTGCATGCCCTGCCGTCCCCCCTGGGTGCGAGCACGCCGCCATGCAGCCACCGCGATGCGAGATGGGACGGCGGAGTGAGCGAAACGATTACTCATGAGATTCCCGTGGCTCTGTCACACATTCGTGACTTTGGAAAACTTTGGTGAGGATCCAATGGCCCTGCCGCGCGTTCGTGACTGGGAAAACCTAAGATGGTGAGAACCCAACGCCCTTGCCGCGCGTTTTTGATTTGGGAGAGCTGATGTGGCGAGAATCCTGCAGCCCTGCCGCGAAGACAGCAACTTCGGTTCGTGCTTTGCCCGGCGATAACGAAGTTCGACCTCGCCGCCCCTCTCCTCCAACTAAATCCATCCTGGCCCGGGATTATCAACGCTCACGGGATAAATGGGGAGCTTTATTACCGCGGGCGCTCGGCCACTCCTGCTAGACGAACACTCCGCCGACGCACGTTGGCTCGACGCCCATCGCAACCTTCTCCAAATCGTGCAAACAATGTTTCATGTTTCGTCGGGTCCAAGTTGCGGTTGTGGCTTCCGTAACGGCGTGTGAAGACTCTGTCGAATTGCAAAGGCTGTCGGCAGATTGTTGAACCGAAACCAATGCGAACGGTAGCGTCTACCAATATCTTTGCAACCTCGTCGTCCATGTGCGAACGGAAAGACACATCTATCACCTGCTCCTCGTCTTGGTTGCCTGGGGCAACGATGCTGCGCCGCTGCGCCGTGAGCACCCCTGGTCTTCATGAACTCCTCCTGGGCCCGTTGGAGAACCTTGCCGATGTCCAGAATGAACACTTTCACCGCCCAAGGGCCACCCTGCAACGCCCGCGCCCCATCTTCGGCGACAGAAGCGCCCGTCCAGGCCCATGGAACGCAAAAATAAATTCCAAGCGTTGGGTTCCGAACCGCGATTTGCGTTCCGTCATGAAGTTCTGCGTGGCTTCCTGGATGGGCCTCTCTGGAGCTTCTGCCGAATGCATTCGATATATCTTCGCGGCTTCCGAATGCATTCGGTGTATCTTCGCGGCCCTTGATGTGACGAGTGCCGAAGCGACGGAGACGCCTATCGACATGCTGCTGCACCATCGTTGGTGTATCACGCTGGCGACGAAGAACACACCCGCGCGCGAAAACATGTCCTGTATTCCGATCCGCCGGATCCAAGCTGGATGCCATGAAAGCCTGGCCGAATGAACAGGCTACTTGGGCGACCCGCTTCCACGCGGTGGCTACCCCCATGGGCAGTCTCCGCACCAGGACGGGGTTGGCTGCTTCGATATTTCTTCAGGATAACGCAATAGTCAAATAGCTGATATTCCGAATGTCAAGTTCTGGTCCCTCATGCCCCAGGCCTCTGAAGCGTTCGGACGTACGGCGGCCATAATGGAACGGCGTCCAAAAGAGCTCCATGGGCAGAGACCATGGTGGCGACACTCGGCGCTTGGCAGCCCGACGGAAATATGGACCCGTGATGTTTAGCTGTTCAGCTCGTTCCGATACCAGGTCAGGCCTTCCTGTGGCCAGGTCGCGAGGGTATGCAACTTTCTAGTCCGTGCCCAGGAGGCAAAATAACTCATGTATCATATTGAGTCGGTCAACGATATCCGGGCCATACATTGGTTCCATCCTTCCCTCCTTCCACGTCAATCGGAACGGGGAGTGCAAGCCTGCTGCTGCGGGCAACGCCGCCGCGGCAGGGCGGTATTTGTTAAGTGTTCGGCCCCGTGTCTCGCCCTGGCAAGAGTCGCGAAAGCCGCGCAACGTCCTCGAGCCAGTCGGTCGCTACATCTCGTCGCCGCAAAACCATGTACTGTCGCCCCTATCGTCGTAGCTCATACTTGCGTCGTCGTGGCTTCTTATTTACCTGTTGTTCCCTCTGCTCCTCCAAGTCAATGATCAGAATGTTCTGGCGGACGTTTCCCAGAACATTCTGGGGAACATTGCCGGCCGCCTCCGCAAGCTGCTCCTTGGAGCTCCTCTTCTGTGCCAGCAATTTCTTGACCTCCTCCGCCTTTTGTTGGTGCCCTGGGGAATATTCGGGTTGGGTGATGAAGACAGATGGAACCCGCCTGACCTAGCACGTGCGCGACATAACCGAACTCAGGATTTGCAGTCTGTTCGTTTCTTTCGTGTGTGAGGACGGGGCGGGGGGGAAACACGGTCCGTTGCGCTCCCTGCAATGAAAGAACAGGCGTCGGCCTTCGAACGAGGAAAGCCTACACTAGGCCATACATCGTGCAAGTATCGTGCCGATGATGAAACATCGTCGTGACCCTGGCACTCTGCGCACCAACCGACCTTCCGCAAGCAAGTCGCACATGATTCCGACAGACTGGGATGGACCCAACCAAAAACACCCAGTGTGCGCCTGAGCGATGCAAGCAACGGTCCCGCGAAACAGGCGGCAGTGGGGCCCAAGCGCAGGATTTGCGCAGTACGATGAGGACCTCTTGAGGTTCCCCCAACCTCACGCGGGAGAAAAAAGCCTCGCGGTCGACGCGGGTCGACCAGCGCGAGCACTGCCGCGCACTCATCTACCACTGGGGCCGCAAAGGAGGGGCCGCGTCGGCCCATTGGTCGTCGGCGAAGGCCGCGGCGTCGTCGGGGTTGGGGTCGCGGGGCCGTTGAGCGCTATAGGCGCGACAACGACGAGTCCATCCTCCCCCTCGGCAGCAACCGCTGCCTCTCCTTTCTTCAACGCCTTCCCCTCCGCTTTGCACAGACGGCGTCGGTGGCGCCGCATCCGCTGAACCCCAATTGAACTCGAGTTCCCCATTTTCCTCCTCCTCCTTCGCCTCCTTCTCCTCCTCCTCCTCCTCGTCCTCTTCCTCCTCCTCCTCCTTTTCGTTTTTCTGTTCCTTCTCCGCCGCCGCGCCGCGCCCAATTCTGCACGCACCTCGCCACGATCGTGCGCCCATGGGGGGCTCCATCGACGGCATCACAGGGGATGGCCGCATAGCGGCGCCGCGCCCAGTTCGGCACGCCCCTCACGAAAATCGTGGCCCCACAAGGAGCTCTACCGGCGGCCTCAATGGGCGTGACCGCGTCGCGGCGTCGCGCCCAGTCCGGGACAGCTCTCACGATAATCGTGGACCCATGAGAAGCTCCACCTACAACCTCCGTTGGTACCGCCCGCATGGCGGCGCCACCCTGCCGTTTCAGCGCGCACCTCGTACGTTTTGTGCGCCCATTTCGGTACGCCCGTCACGCAGACCCAACGAGTGTTCCACCCTATGGCCCCCAGTGGGCGCGCTCGCATGGCACCCCCGCGTCCAATTCAGCACTCTCCTCACGCGGATCAACCCACTAACTCACCTAACATCGTGCATCGCGCATCGCGCCCCGCGGCTATCTTCGCCCCCCCGCGCCTCCACTTTGGAGAGGGGCAGCCGCTCTGGCGAAGACTGTGGCGCGAAGCGCGGTGATGTGATCTTCGCGCCCTCGCGGGTGACCGAAGGCGACGACGCCTGTGCGTATCCCCTGTTTTCTGGCCAGGCCCATCTTTGAACCTGGCAGCGGTGTGTGCGCCACGCCCTCCTGGTTTGGCCACGAGGGCGTGCGCGCAGCTCCTGGGCCCAGGATGGGACTGGCCAGGGAGCAATGGGCATGTATAAATTTCGCCTCCCGCTCACCTGGCTTTCGCTCCCCGTTCGACCCGGCCCTCGCCGCCCCCTTGCTACCGACTGGGCAGCGCCGCGCCCGCCCCCCGCTCCCCCTCGCTCCTGCTCGCAGACGGGGACGAGGGGAGGACCAGGATGAAGAGGTGGAGGACGAGGAGCAGTGAGTGACAAGAGGGACGAGGTCGAGGATGAGCTGGTGGCACTAACAATGAAGAAGATGGAGGAGGGACGGGGACATAATGATGTGCGTATGTATGTATATATATATATATATATATGTCATTTTATTCCCAACCCTCCTTGGTTGGGTATTCGTTTTGAATAGAGCACCGTGGTCGCGTCTTGCTCCTCCCGCCTCCCGCCTCCCTCCTGTCTCCTCTCGCCGTGTGGGTTGAGGCACCGCGCAGATTTGAGCGAGACCTCTCCCTCCCATGGGTGGCTGCGATTTGTGAAACTGCCGGCAGTTTCGAGGGCTGCTGGCGAGGCCCGCAGATCCAAAGTGGACCTTGCCATCTCTGGGGGGCTGCGATCTGTGAAACTGTCGCCACTTTCGAGGGCTGCTGGGGAGGCCAGCAGAGAGGGTACTCACCGCGGATCCAAACAGGACCTCGCCATCCCTGGGGGGCTGCGATCTGTGAAACTGTAGCCACTTTCGAGGGCTGCTGGTCAGGCCAGCAGAGAGGGTACTAACCGCGGATCCAAACAGGACCTCGCCGTCCCTGGGGGTCTGCGACCTGTGAAACTGTCGCCACTTTCGATGGGCTGCTGGGGAGGCCAGCAGAGAGGGTACTCACCGCGGATCCAAACAGGACCTCGCCATCCCTGGGGGGCTGCGATCTGTGAAACTGTCGCCATTTTCGAGGGTTGCTGGGGAGACCAGCAGAGAGGGTACTCACCGCGGATCCAAACAGGACCTCGCCATCCCTGGGGGGCTGCGATCTGTGAAACTGTCGCCACTTTCGAGGGCTGCTGGGGAGGCCAGCAGAGAGGGTACTCACCGCGGATCCAAACATGACCTCGCCATCCCTGGGGGGCTGCGATCTGTGAAACTGTCTCCACTTTCGAGGGCTGCTGGGGAGGCCAGCAGTGAGGGTACTCACCGCGGATCCAAACAGGGCCTCGCCATCCCTGGGGGGCTGCGACCTGTGAAACTGTCGCCACTTTCGAGGGCTGCTGGGGAGGCCAGCAGAGAGGGTACTCACCGCGGATCCAAACAGGACCTCGCCATCCCTGGGGGGCCCAGCACAGTTGACGCCACGGGCAGACTCAAATTAGACCTCGCCATCCCTGGGGGGGGGGGGGGGGGGCTGCGATCTGCGAAACTGTCGCCACTTTCGAGGCCTGCTGGGGGGCCCAGCACAGTGACGCCACGCGCGGACCTCTAAACATGACCTCGCCATCCCTGGGGGGCTGCGATCTGTGAAACTGTCGCCACTTTCGAGGGCTGCTGGGGGGCCCAGCACAGTGACGCCACGCGCGGACCCAAATTAGGCCTCGCCATCCCTGGGGGGCTGCGATCTGTGAAACTGTCGCCACTTTCGAGGCCTGCTGGGGGGGCCCAGCACAGTGACGCCACACGCGGGCCCAAATTAGACCTCGCCATCCCTGGGGGGCTGCGATCTGCGAAACGATCGCCACTTTCGAGCGCTGCTGGTGGGTCCTGCGGAGTGAGGCACCGCGCGGACCTGAGCGGGACCTCGCCATCCCTGGGGGGCTGCGATCTGCGAAGCTGTCGCCACTTTCGAGGGCTGTTGGTGGGTCCTGCGGAGTGAGGCGCCGCGTGGATCTGAGCGGGACCTCGCCGTCCCTGGGAGGCTGCGATCTGCGAAACGGTCGCCACTTTCGAGCGCTGCTGGTGGGTCATGCGGAGTGAGGCACCGCGCGGACCTGAGCAGGACCTCGCCGTCCCTGGGGGGCTGCGATCTGCGAAGCTGTCGCCGCTTTCGCGGGCTGCTGGTGGGTCCTGCGGAGTGGGGCAGCGAGCAGATCCGAGGGGAACCTTGCCGTCCTTGAGGGGCTGCGATCTGCGAAGCTGTCGCCACTTTCGAAGGCTGCTGGTGGGTCCTGCGGAGTGAGGCACCGTGCGGATCTGAGCGGGACCTCGCCGTCCCTGGGGGGCTGCGATCTACGAAACGATCGCCACTTTCGAGCGCTGCTGGTGGGCTGGTGGGTCCTGCGGAATGAGGCACCGCGCGGATCTGAGCGGGACCTCGCCGTCCCTGGGGAGCTGCGATCTGCGAAGCTGTCGCCACTTTCGAGCGCTGCTGGTGGGTCCTGCGGAATGAAGCACTGAGCGGACCTGAGCGGAACCTCGCCGTCCCTGGGGGGGCTGCGATCTGCGAAACTGTCGCCACTTTCGAGCGCTGCTGGTGGGTCCTGCGGAGTGAGGCACCGTGCGGACCTGAGCGGGACCTCGCCGTCCCTGGGGGGCTGCAATCTGCGAAACTGTCGCCACTTTCGAGCGCTGCTGGTGGGTCCTGCGGAGTGGGGCACCGCGCGGATCTGAGCGGGACCTCGCCGTCCCTGGGGGGCTGCGATCTGCGAAACTGTCGCCACTTTCGAGGGCTGCTGGTGGGTCCAGCGGAGCGAGGCACCAGGCAGATCTGAGCGGGACATCGCAATCCTTGGGGGGCTGCGAGCCTCACGAATGCCGCTCGCAGAAAAAATATGCGCCCATGTCACGTCAACACCTCCGTACAACGTCTCCCAAGCTACTCATGCCCCGCATTGCGCAGGGGTTGGGTACGTCGCCAGGGTAGTATATATATATATATATATATATATATATATATATAGATAGGTGTACATGTACTAATGCGGACCGTGGATTCAATCCGCGGGGGTGAGGGGATAGAACTTTGGCTGTGCGCTCTGGGGTGTGCGACGCAGTCAGCGACCGCCGTAGATCTCGCGATGACTGTTCGAATGGCGTTGCCCTGCCGCGGGCGGCCCTGTAGGAAACCCTTTTGGAACTCCTGGGGTGGCTCCTGGGGCCCTCTGGGGCCTTGTAGGACGCTTGTCGGGCCGTCCGTCTTGGGCCATTTTGAACGCCTCTTGGGCCGTCTTGGGTCCATCTTGGGCCGTAGGCCGTCATGGGCCATCAGGAGGCCTTCTTGGGAGATTTTTGGCCGGTCGTGGGACGATTTTGGAGGCCACCAGGGCTGTCGTGGACGCGGGGACGACCCAAAAGGCGAGTTTGCTGAAAACGTCAGTTTTCCGAATGGAATGTGGCGACTATTGCTGGATGGGGATCTCTCGGGGGTCCCCTGGGGCCCTCTCTGGGGTCCCCTGGGGCCCTCTTGGAGCCGTGGTTGCCGTCAGGGAGCAGCCCGGGCCGCCCGAGGGCCGTCTTTGATAGTCTGGGGACCCCCATGGGTCGCGTAGGGGCTCTTCAGGAGTGTTTTGGCGCCGTTTGGGGGCTCTCGGGGGGCGTTCGGGTGCCCTTTCGGGGCCCCCGGGGAGCTCGGGGAACCGGGGTCCACGCAAGCCCGCCAAAATTCCGACGGATTTACTGGGATGGGTATATGTGTGTATGTGTGTGTATGTGTGTGTGTATGTATGTATGTATGTATGTATGCATGTATGTATGCATGCCTGCATGAACGTATGCATGTATGCATGCATGCCTGTCTGTCTGTCTGTCTGTCTGTATGCATGTACGTATGTATATTGTGTTATGGTATGCTATGCTATGGTATGGTATGTTGTGGCATGTTAAGGCATGTTATATTATGTTATGTTATGCCATGTTATGCTCTGTTATGTTATGTTCTGTTATGTATGTGTGTGTATGCATGTATGCATGCATGTATGTAATGATATGGCATGTTATACTATGGTATGACATGTTACAGTCTGATATGTGTGCATGTGTATATATGACTGTACGTATGTATACATCTATGCATGTATGTACATGTTTTTACATATATGTATATGTATATGTATGCATGAATGCACACACTTATTTATATATATATACACATGTATACGCGTATTCCAGATGTAAGCGGCAAAAAGGTATCGGAGGGTAGGGCGTGGAAGAGGCTGATGTACGAATCACCCAAACAAAATAATAACAGTGAGTATGAACCATATCCAAAGGAGCAGGATGAGGATACGGTCTTAGGAACGCCGCAATCCTGCCTGATAGCTCCCACAGACGCCACAAGAGGGCTCCAAGACGTCCTCAAGACACCCCCAGACGTCCTTTCACATGGCCTAACCGAGCCTCTTCGGGAGAGCTCTGTAGAGACGTCGCGGACCAGAACGCCCCGAGCCCTCCGATGGGCCCCGGACGGGTTCTCGACTGACCCCTCGGAGGCCCCCGGTAGGCTCAGAAGGAGCCCAGAGTGCAACTCCAATGTGTGAGACTTCCTGGTGGGAGAGGGAGGACGAGGGGGGATGAGGAGGAACCGTGGATGAGGGGGACACCGACGATGCGGACAGCGAAGGGGTGTCTAGTACCCGCACCACTTCAGGCATGGCACCAGGGTGGATCGGTCTAAAACTCAGCCTCCTCCCTGCTACGCTGGTACGGTGGTGCGGCTTGACGGAGGCAGATGGATATCAGAGAGGAGGGTGGAATATGAGTAATGAGCAGGAGTGAACAGGGGTAGGATGAGTAAGGTACAGCATCTAAAACAAGGGGGAGGAGTGGAGCAAGAGGATTGAGCAGATGGAGGATGGGGGGAGCAGGTGGTGCAGTCCTGAGCCGCTGCCCCCTGCTGTGCGATCTGCAGCCCCTGCCTGATCGCGTAGGCGTGGGCGGCGGCAGCGCCGCCTTTGGCCAGGCTAACCATCAGGAGGGGAAATGAGCAGGGATGACGGATGAGGGATGAGACGATTTCTGCACTGTCAGGTCAAATCAAGGTGATCTTTAGGTTCGGCTCAGGGGTAGAAAAATCGGCTATCGGCTAAGGCGTGGTGTTCGTTCGCAACAGACTTAGCTGCTGCTCGGACAGCTCGAATTGGCCCTCTGCGCGGCCAAGACGAAGAGGCAACACATCAGACAAGTCATCGCGCCAAAACACCAGAAACAAAGCGGGTGGGGGGGAGAACGGGAAGGGAGAGGGCGAGGGCGGACCCCAAATGTAGGAGGAGGAGGACGACGAGGGTGGGCCAAAGACAGAGAGGAGTACGGAGGACGATGTGGATCGACAACGTGGGTCCGAGTATCCAAGTCCGTCTTTTTCTGCGAGGCGATCCAGTCTGGGCGCATCGCCGCCGTCGTCGTCGTCGTCGCTGTCGTCGCCGTCGCCGGCGTCGTCGCCGACCTCGTCGTTGACGATGTCGCCGTCGTCCTCGTCGTCGCAGCCGTCGTCGCTTCCGTCGTTGTCGCGCGCGCATCGCTCGAGAAAGATATTACGCATGGCCTGCGACGACGTCGGCAGGGACCGCAGAAAATCTGTCAGGAGGGAAGATGGGGCCAAACCCTTTCAAAATCGATCCCCAAACCCCTCCTGGCGTCTATCTGGTCCAATTTTGCCTGTCCCTACCGCTCCGTCGAAGCATGCGCTCCGCGGACGCCGCGCCGCACAACTTCTCCTCCTCCTCCTCCTGCTCCTCCTCCTTCTCCACCTCCTCCTCCCCCTCCTCTCCTCCTCCTCCTCCTCCTCCTCCTCCTCCTCCTCCTCCTCCTCCTCCTCCTCCTCCTCCTCCCCTTCTCCTCCTCCTCCTCCTCCTCCTCCTCCTCCTCCTCCTGCTCCTCCATTCCTCCTCCTCATCAATAACTTCTCCCTGTCGCACACCGAGGCCAACATTTTAGGGCGGGGCTGGGCGTTTCGCCTGAGACTTCCTCACCATTAAGGACCCTGAAACTTAAACATCGGCAACAGTTTCACAGGTGGAGGGCGGGTGGTTTTCAAAATGTGGCTCTTGCCTTGGCGCCGCGCAGATTCGTTTTAAACATTTGCAAGGGTTTCACGGATTGAGGGCCGCCCGTTTTTCAAAATGTGGCACTCGCCTCAGCGCCGCGTGCATTCGTTAAACAAGTTGCAAGAGCTTCGCGGATTGAGGGTCACCTGGATTCAAAATGTGGCTCTCGCCTCAGCGCCACGCACGTTCGTTTTAAACTTTTGTAGGAGCTTCACGGATTGATGGCGGTTCCTTTTCGAAATGTGGCTCTCGCCCTAGCGCCGCGCGCATTCGTTTCAAACACTTGGAACAATTTCACGGATTCCCATGATCAACGTACCAGAAATGGCGCTTTGGAAGGATTCAGGATTTTGAGGGTGCAACAAGTGCGTTGATTCGCAGTATATGGCGTTCTGGCACGATTCAAGATCGTCAAGACGAAATAGTCAGGTTAATCCGTGTCGTTCGAATCCCGAGAACAATGTTTTGGCCTGCTTCCGCGTCTTCAAACGGTTGTCTTCCAACGAGGCAGTTCCCTCAATGGAAAGGAGCCCTCGTAGGGACCTATGAATAGGGAGCTTGGAGGGAAAGTATATTCCAACATCGTTGATGACTCTCGGGTTTACACTGGTCCTCCTCCTCCTCCTCCTCCGGGACCCACCTCGGCCCGGGTGGCTGCCCCGGCCCCTAGGGTGGAACCGAACCCGCTCGGCCAACGGCGCCAGCAGGCCCGGCCTGATCACCTTCCCAGTCCCAGACATGCTCGCGTCGTGAAGGCGAACACGATGGGCGGTTGTTCGCCGCTTTCGGTCTCCAAGGGCTCTGGCGGGCCTCGGGACCGTGGATACTTTTTGTTGTTTTCTTCTCGGCCCCCGGGACCGTGAGAAACAGATCCGGGGTGAACCATTTTGAAAGGATTTGGCCCCATCTTCCCTCCTGATAGATTTTCTGCGGTCCTTGCCGACGTCGTCGCAGGCCATGCGTAGTATCTTTCTCGAGCGATGCGCGCGCGACAACGACGGAAGCGACGACGGCAGCAGCGGTGACGACGACGACGGCGACGACGGCGGCAGCATCGTCATTGACGAGGTCGACGAGGTCGCCCGACGGCGACGGCAACGACGGCGACGACGACGGCGACGATGACAACAGCAACACCCAAACTGGATCACCTCGCAAAGGAAACGGATACTTGGACGCTCGGGGTGGAAAACCGGCCCCGTGGAGAAAAGGTCGGGACGCCCGAGAACCCCGCACGGAAAAGACCAAGACATCGCATGGGGCTCCCTCCCTCCTCCTCCTCCTCCTCCTCCTCCTCCTCCTCCTCCTCCTCCTCCTCCTCCCTCTCATCCTCCTCCTAGCGTTTCAAAGAGGACGAACCTAGGTAACTGTTCGACGTGAGAGCGGAGGAGGAGGAGGAGGAGGAGGAGGAGGAGGAGAGAGGAGGAGGAGGAGGAGGAGGAGGAGGAGGAGGAGGAGGAGGAGGAGGAGGAGGAGGAGGAGGAGGAGGAGGAGGAGGAGGAGGCCCGAGGAGGAGGAGGAGGAGGAGGAGGAAGAGGAGGAGGAGGAATAGGAGGAGGAGGAGGAAGAGGAGGAGGAGGAGGCAGAGGCAGAGGCGGACGAGGAGGACGAGGGGGCCCGAGGAGGAATGAAGGAAGAGGAAACGCAACAAAACCCTATCCCCCTGGGAGGGCAGGAGGCCCCCCTCCCCCTGGGAATCGCATGTCCTGATGCCCCCACGGCGCCCGCGCCCGCCGGCGCCGGCCGCTGGAAAGGCAGGCCCCAGCCCTGGGCTGCACATCGTCGTCGCCGCTGCCGTCGACGCCGCTGTCGCCACCGCTTCCGCCGTCGTCGTCGGCGCCCCGCCGTCGTCGTCGCCGTCGGTCGTCGGTCGTCGGTCGTCGGTCGTCGGTCGTCGGTCGTCGGTCGTCGGTCGTCGGTCGTCGGTCGTCGTCCGTCGTCGTCGTCGTCGTCGTCGTCGTCGTCGTCGTCGTCGTCGTCGTCGTCGTCGTCGTCGTCGCCGTGGCCGTGGCCGTGGCCGTGGCCGTGGCCGTGGCCGTGGCCGTGGCCGTGGCCGTTGCCGTGGCCGTGGCCGTAGCCGTGGCCATCGCCGCCGCCGTCGCCGTCGACGTCGCCGTCGCCGTAGCCGTCGCCGTCGCCGTCGCTGTCGACGTCGCCGTCGCCGTCGCCTTCGCCGTCGCCGTCGCCGTCGCCGTCGCAGTCGTCGTCGTTTTCGTCGTTGTTTTCGTCGTTGTTTTCGTCGTCGTCGCCGTCGCCGTCGTCGTCGTCGTCGTCGTCATCATCGTCCCCCTTTTGTTCCTGGTCCTGCTCCTCGTCTCGTTTCTCTTTCTCCCCGCCCTCCTCGCTGTCTGGGTGGCAGGAAGCGGGAGGGGGGAGGACAGGAAAAACGACGAGGATAGGAGTCGGGGAAATAAGGGATGCAGAGACCACATCTTTGTGGGAAGCTTGACTGGCGCAGCGCGTTGACGGCGTAGGGCTGGTGAGGCGGAGCAAGATGATGACGAACCAATCCAATCAGCGGAGGATGAAGGCCGAACGAAAACATGATTGGCGGCCAAGACACTGTGAGTTGCTCGATGTTGCGCTTGTACTTGTGTGTTCGTTTGGGATGCAATCGACAACGAGTGAACCACCATGCGACTCGCGTACCATTGAACATGAGCGTCGGGCTGCCCGATACCGCCAAAGATAACTTGCTACCGCGCTTGCAATGATAGGTGTCGGGCCCTTGTTTCTTGGTTGGCCTCGGATCCTGTAAAGTACTGCTGATGTATTCTTGGCGGGTCGGACACGGCGCGCGCTTCTTCTGTCTATCATCTTGCATAATGTATAAAACTTTCCAATGGGCCCTGATCGACACGGGGGGGCCGTGGGTACTCGACCACCCTCAACAAATCCCGTTGTCATGCACAGCAGCGAAACGACACCCGAGAACAACGATGTCGGGGGAAACGCAAATGCAACAACGGGTAATTCGGAGAGAACCCGGTTGAAACCAAACGAAACGACCCTACGACGACCAGGCATATGGAACGGCACCTGCCATTGATAGTACCAAGACTGGAGCACGAGAAATGTGAACATGCCTTCTGTAGTCAGGATGCATAATCTCTTCATTCCCTCGCCCTGCTGGCTCTTCAAATCCACACTTTTGTTCATGGGCGGACGCCGTGGCGACGGGGCAGCACGCTGCGCGTTAAGAGTGACCTTGGTCCAAGTCGCAGGCGCCGAGGAACTCTCTGGCCTCCGCCTAGGAGAAACGGGTTCTCTCCGATGTGCAAACGGCCTTCTCTCCTTGCGACTAAGGCGGGGGTCTCGTCATTTTGCTGCGAGACAGCCTCGGCGCGTTCGTCGCAGGCTGCCCCTTGCGCGATTCTTCCAGGGGCCGAAACCGGGGCCTATGCGCCGCCGTCGGCGGCGCGTGCAGAACGCGCGCGCGCGCCCGCGCGGCTCAAGCGGCGTTCGAGGTGGCCCCCAGAGACCCCCAGGTGGCAGGCCGGGCGCCCCGAGGCCCCCTCGAGGCCCCGATGGGGCCTTGGAGCGGCAGCAGGAGGTCCTGCGGGCGGCGGGGGTCGAGCGGTGAGGGGCCCGAAGCTGCGCGCGTCGCGAGCCTTCCCCAGCCCCCCCAACGCCGCCTGGACCTCAGGCCCTCCAGGCCTCCCTTGGGGCTCCGCTGCCAGCGTGGCGAAGCCTTTTTAGACCCCGCCGTGGTTCGAAGCTCCGGATTCCCTCTGTCTGGCCTCCGGGTCTTCCAAAGATCCCATGGCTGTGGCAGGCGGCTCCCCGGGCGCGGCCACGTCGGCATCTGCCGCGCTTTCCATGATGCTTGTCGTACTCCAGGTGGACTGGGGCGCCAGGGCATTCTTCGCGTTAAATCATGGCAGGGGGCTGGCGTCCCACTATTGGGCGGGCGCGGCAACGCAATAATTTAAGCCGAGTCTCATTCTACGTCGCCGGATTGGCGGATCCTCGTCAACTTCTGCATCGATCTCCCCCAAGTCATCCTCACACTCGCTGGGATCACATAGCGCCCGGGAGCAGGGCCTCGCATCCGCGTCCGTTCGCCGTGCCTGCACGCTATTGACAAGACGCTCGTCGTCGCTGTCGACGGCCGCCGCCGCCGCCAGAGCCGCAGCAACTGCCGTGCCCGCGCCGGGGGAATCCGGCGCCGACAAGGTGGGCAATTCTGACATGACCCTGGCGCTACTGTTTGCCATGGTCTCCAGCAAAGTTTGCGACGCTGACCCTGCGCCCGTGCGCGGGTAATCCAGCATCGACGAGGTGGGCATGTCTGGGGCTTCTAGCAAAACATGCGACGCTGACCCTGCTCCTGCACCTAGGGGGTCCAGCGGCCGCGAGGCGGGCTGGCGTTCTGACTCACTCCCGTCGTTCACGTTCTCGCGCTCGCTGATCTGCCCCCGCTCCGCCCGTTGCTTCCGCGGCGAGCAGTCGTTATCGAATGTGCCCACCGCGCGCGCCAAGCCTCCGACCGGGCTGAGCGCCGCCTGGATATCCTTCCTCTTCTGCTTCCAGTCGGCCAGCGCCCACTCGTGCGGCTTCAAACTCTGCGTATAATTTCGCCGCCTGGCCCACTTGCTTGTTGTGGTGCTGGACCAAAGACACCAAATCACTACTCACCTTCGCGTGAGCATTGACTTTGCTGATCTAGAACCTGGCTGGTCCATGGTGGGTCTCGTCCAGCGTTTTGCATTATCGCGGTCGCGGATCCGCGTGTGCCCGTATCCGCGCCACCCTCTGTCGCGCCTGATGCCGCTGACCATCGTGCCATAGTTCGTGATGGCCGCCATTTTTCCGCCAGCTCTCTCGAGCCCATGCCATAAAGCATGAAGCTTTGCTCGCCCCGCTGGCATATCCCAGCGCCCACCCAGCACTGTGCCGCCCTTGTCTCCAACGAGCCATTGCCCTGGGTTGTTCAACGTCGCATCCATCGCAACTGGCGCCTCTTGAACCTCACCCGTATCAGCTCCCACTTGTACTCCAACCCAGATGTGGAAACGCCCGCCCGCCTTCAGGATGCCGGCGCCCTTGCCGACTCGCCCCACTTACTGAAACTCCCGAACCTGCGCCTTGGGTTACCTGCTGTCTTGCCGCCAGAACTTGTTCGACTTTCCATGCGCGTGGAACCTGGCCTGCGCGCAGACGCCCTCGCCCACGCGCGCCTGGCGGCGCGCTGACGTCCTGCGGGCCCTTCTGCTTCGCCCAACATGCTAGGATTTGCCTTTGTTGAGCCATGTCTAGCGCGTGCCCAGTGTCTCAAGTGTCTCCGTCCGCTGTTCGAACGCGTGGCCTGGCCATTTGCACATCGCCCAGCATGATGGACATGTCCAGCCTGAGCTGCGCAGCGTGGCGAACAACGCCTCCGCTGGGCCCCGGATCGCGCCCATGTGCAGCGCGCCTCTGCCCCCCCCGCCCCTCGTGTCGGCGCCGCCCCCCGCGCGGAAGTCGGGGCCTGCTCGCCCATCGTTTTATTTCACCACGCCACGGTCAACTTGATGATCGGCCTCGGCCCAAGCGTGCGCAATGGATCCGCATTAATCAACCTTGGCCTGGTAGTTCTAAATTTCCTCATCCAGCTGACGCTGGGTGCCGCCGGCGTCGCAAGCCTTGCTCGTTCGACAAATCCTGGTGGGGCCCCCGAGCATGTGGGTCCATGGGCCGCCCCCTGCCCCCTGCCTTTGTAGCGCGTTGAATTTCGTCGACCGTTCGCGCGCGAGCTCGGTCCTTTCAATTTGCCAACCGCGATGCTGAGCACCGCCGCCTTGCGTGGAGTCCACGCCGGGCTGGGCGCCGCGGCCCCCCATCTCCAGTTCCCAGTCTCGCGCCCGTCCTTTGGTCGTGAGCTTCGCATCCTGGCTCGTCATGTTGATGCACCTCTTTCCAATCTCCTCCGTGACGCATGTGTGCCTCGCCTTGGGCGCTGGAAGGCTTCGAGATCCCGCCTCTGGCGCGCTGTCCATCGCCGTTTGCTTCGCTCGAGCGACCGCCTCCATCGGCGGGCCATGGGTGCTCGCGACGACGTCGTTCGCGCGAAGGTTCGCCTTCGCTGTCGAGCACTGCGATTGCGATCGCATTGGGCGCCTTCGTGCCTCGGCCCCGCGCGGCAACTGCCGACCGCGCCCTGGTGGCCTCGTCCGCGTGCCGAGCAGCGCGACCGCTCTCTTTGCGGCGGAGGTCGGGATCGCGATCGACAGCGCCTGGTCTCGCGCGCCAAGCTTCCGGCCGGGTATCCGCGTATCCACGGCTGCCTCGTGGCGACGTGCTCGAACATCTCCGCGACGTCGGTCCATTGCCATCGACGTGCTGACCTCGCCTTGTCGGCAACGCTCGCCGCGTGTCGCTGGATCCCGCGCGGCGTCTTCGGCGCCTTGCCTTCTACAGACATGCGATTTGGCGGTCTGCCCCCCCCCGAGTTCGCGCCCCTCTGCAGCGCGCGCCCCCCGGCGGACTGCGCTGGCGGAAACGGCGGCGCCGCGCGTCGTTTGCCATCCGACTTCGGCTTTGGCACCGCAGAATGCCCCGACATGTCTTCCTGCGACGGTCAGTGCACGTGCTGCGCGGTGTACTCCACTATATCACTCATAGCTTTGGCCCCGTTCTATGAAAACCATGCCCACCCGCTGCGAATGCCGCCCGCCGGCCCTAGAAACGCGCCTCGGTTTGGACAAGGCGACGCTGTTCTGACCTTCTCGACCGTAATGTTCGCCAATGGTTCTGGGCGCGCTATCCCGACCCAAGGTTCGATATGGTGGGTCGTGCATCCTTCTCCGTGAGATACACGTATCTGAAATAATTTCTCAGCCCCGTGAATGGCCCTGTCCTGGCCATCTCTCAAGTCCAACGCGCCACGCGTGGCGTTGCTGTTCGGGGCTGGCGGTCTCTCAGAATATCTCCATTAACCATCCGACGCAAGCTGCCCGATGCACCTCTAACACTTCTTCCGCGCGCTCTTTCCATGCCTTCGCGCTCGCGCCTGCCGCCTGCCGCGCTGGCAAGTCTGCCTGCGACTTTGGCCGCCTGCGCATGCCCGTGACGCTCGCGAGCTTTTGCTCCGCATCGTCGTCGCCAGGAAGCCGCTCGGACATTTTCTAGACCTCGCTGTTGCTATCCATCCGAGTAGCTCTTCCAGCATCTCCGCGATGTTAACTCGAGCTCCACGGCGCCTTCCTCATGCTGTTCTCCAACTTCTAGATGCGCTGGCTGATGCAATCGCGCCTTGTCTTGCTTCGACGCTTTGCTCGCCGCGCATGAGCAGCCGCCTGCTTTCCCTCCCATCCGATGCGCTCGATGTGGCCCAGCTGACTGTGCTCGCCGATTCTTATCGCAGTCCACCTCCACGATCGTACTGCCGCTGGGTCTTCTTGCGAGCCCTTGGTCCAGCCGCCGCGGTCTCTCTGCGTCGGTCGACCTGTCTATGCCTGTCCAGGCCATTGCTCCGGCGCTGATGATGGCCCCGTCGGCCTCTCCAGCGTGAACGGATTCGGCGTCTTCGCTCTCGGCGACGTGGCGCTCCTGGGCATTTCCGCGTTTCGAATCCGCATCGGGCAATTCGGTGTCACCTCCGTGCCCATCATCCTGGTGGCCTAGAGAGCGCGTGGCTTATCCTTATCGATACCACCTCCAGTGCCACTGCACGTGATGATCTGACTATGGCGCGCCGCGCCTCCAACGTCTCGAAGCCGACCCGTCTTCTTTAGCGCGATCAGCTCCATGTTCGCGCCCCTCTCTTAAATCCACGGCGATTCATAAATCCCTGTCAGCTCCCCAACTCCTGCCCCGCATTCTCGAGTCCTTCTCTGGCAACTCTACCCCTGTCCTCATGTGCGCGAACAACAGAAACGCACCTCACTGACATCAAAAAGGAGTCCGCGCCGCGCGTATCCTGTCCGTCATGCCACGTGGCGAGCAGCCCCAATATGCGCAGTTCGTCACATCGGTAAGGCCGATGCGGCGCGGCAATGACATGAAGCAACTCGCTCTCGTACCTCTTTCCCCTTCCACACCTGGCGCGGACTTTGCCAATCGATACTCCTGCCCAGAGATGCAACGTCGCTTAGAAGTAAACCCATTCATGGACCCGGCCGCGCTGCCCCGCACGGATCCGTTTATGTCCAGCAAATCAATGCCAACATTGTTCTTGCCTGTGCATCAAGCACCTCCGGGCCGATGCTCGTTAGGTTTTCTGCTGCGTTTTGCGTGGCAAGTTGCCATGTGACAGCATCTCCCGCACCAACTTGACCTGATCAGCACCAGCATCCATGCCATTGCCCAGGATCAGGGCGTCCATCCCCCAAGCTGGTACAACATCTTTCGTGCTCCGCATGGATCTCTTCCTCGCCCATCTGATTGAAAACGTCGTCGTTTTCCTCGGGTGCTGGTAGAACCTGGCCACCGCTTGCTGCGGCTGGGCCTGCTGATTGCTCAAGTCTCTGCTCTGCTGCTTGCTTCGTGCACAACTACTTGCGATCCGGCAGCAGCGCCTGCTGTGCCGCTTTTGACGCAGCCAGCGACGCTTACACCTGCTCCAATTTTGCCGTGAATTGCTGGCCCTCCATCACCTCCGCCTCGACCTTGGGGCCGGTGTAGACCCAGTCGTACAATATCTTCCGTTCTTCGCTCGAATTCTCGAGCTCCGTAGCCTCGCACTCATTGATGTGTTCGCCTCCTCCAACACAGCCTGCGCTTGCTTTACCGCCTCCTCGCACGCAGCCTCGCAGTCCAGTGCCTTCTGGTGCGTGGCCGTTTTGTTGGCGATCTTGTCTGCGCATTCCTGGTCTGCGCTTCCGCTGACAGTGGCGGTCTTGAGGCCATTGCGTTCTGCCATTGCCCCTTCTTCTTGATCGCGCCTCGGGGTCCACATACTTCTCCAATGCTCCACGTTGGTCTGTCTTCTGGATGGTCGTGTCTGGTTTGAGCTTAGGCCACTCCCCCCGATTCGCGCTCAACTGCCACGAGCTGTTCCATCCCAAGCGCCTGCCCATTTGCTTATTGGCCCCCGTTTTGTTTGTACTTGACAATCCAGCCATCTGCCACTCGTTCGTCGCCATTCCTGTGCTCGCTGACCGTGGCGCGCGGTGCCACAGCCCCAGCACTTCTTCCTCCGCAGGCACTTCTCGGCGCTTCATACTTTCAAGTTTCGGTTTTCCAGACCTCGAGCTATGCAAACTGGCAAGCTGTCGCATTTTGCAGCCCTGCTCGTTCCCCCACCAATTTTTGCCTGAATGGTCTTTTCTTGTTTGTGACCAACCGGTGGGTGCAAGGCCTGGTGTTGCTTCCCTGCACAGGTCTTCCCCTTGGGTTCATCGCGCCTGTTTTTTTACAAACGCCTCTGGTTCCCCAGTCTGGTTCTGTGTGTGCCTCCCTTCCTCGGGTTCTGTGGTCTCGTTCCTCCAATTCCTGTCCTGTGACTCGCTTGGTTCCTCGGTTTCCCTGGTCTTGTTCCTTGCTTGGGTTCCTCGGGTTCCCCGGTCTTTCTCTATGCTTGGGTTTCTCGGTTTCCCCGGTCTTGTTCCTGTCCCCCCGGCATTGCAAAGCCATGCGCAAAAATATGCCAGACAACGCCAGGCAATGCAGTGCAGAGCAATGCCAGTCCGTGCAAACGAACGTCGCTCAATGCCGATCAACGCCAATCAGCGCCAAGCAAGGCAAGATAAGACAAGCAGCATGAAACACCTATGCGTGGATGCCGCGGGTTGGCGCCAAGCCGCCAACATGGTCACTCATGGGTCGAGGTGGGTGTCGCGTGTGGGGATGAAGTCGAAGTCCGTGCCAAGGGAGCTGGAGTCGAAGAGATGACCAATGTAGCTGGAGTCAAAGAGATGTGAATTTGGATCTGAGATGGCCACAGAAATTGGACACGTGACCTCCGCGATCGAAGAGACGACCATAAAAAACAGACTCGGAAAAACAATAACCATATTTGAAAATCAACCATATGAAAAAAAAATGGACAACGTGGGAAACGGAAACAACGAAACCGGAATACCAAACTCGACAACATAGGAGCCGGAATCGGCGAGGTGGGAGCCGGAGTCGGAGATCAACCATTTGAAGCAACGCCAAGCAATGCAAAACAATGAAAGGCAATGCCAGTTAAAGCTCCCAAACAACAAGTAAGAAACTCTCCCCAGTGATTGGGCTCGCGCTGGGTTCATTTCGGAACCTGAGCCAACACGCAAATAAGATAGTGCTTGAACATGTGTGCTTGCACTCTGGAGGGGGTCGGACCATCAAGCCTTCGGTCGGGCATGTCCCCCTACAGGCGGATTTTGGACGAACAATAAAAAACGTACTCCAAAAAACACTCACAAATAACCAAAATATCAGAACAATTGTCCCAATACTATTTTTTTATACCTATTTTTGAACATTCCTCCTGTAGAGGAACAGGCCCGACTTAAATCAAGCCCAGGATTTTCAACATCCTGGATGGGGCTCCACTGCGCGCCCGGCGGCAGCCCAGTTGGCCTCATCTTCATCTGGAGCCTCCACGCCCTTCCTCCGCGCCCCGCTCCTCACTCATGGTCCGCGCCCTCCTCCTCCGACTCCTCCCAGCCTGTGGCAAGGCCCCTCGACCCAGAGGACGAGGCAACAGAGTGGCTTTTCGGCGGCGCGGACGAGGACGATCCGTGCCCGCCAGATTTGGCGTGAGATGCGCCTGAGAATTCCTTGCGTGCCAGCGTGCTCCGGCAGAGCGTTTCCGGAGCACGCTGGATGAATCTGAAGACGGCTCTCTCGGCACCAGGGTCTTGGTGTTGGTTTCGACATTCCCCTTGGTGCTGCGATGCCGAGCTGCGAGCTGTGCCGCGTGGACGGCCACACTGCGTAATCCTTACAGCGTAATCCTCCTCCTGTTCCTCCTCCTCCTCCGCCTCCTCCTCCTCCTCCGCCGCCTCCTCCTCCTCCCTCATGGTCCGCGCCCTCCTGGTCCTCCTCCTCCTCCTCTTCCTCCTCCTCCGCAGGCCTGTGACTGAAGCTCACCAAGGGAGGAGACGGAGGGGAAGGCTGTATAGGCAGTTGCGGCAAGTGGTGCCCAACAGGCTTGCACACGATGGTGGTGGGAGGCAGTCTAGCGAGAGGAGGAGCACCGTGGACGCCCGAATGTTGTGGGATAACTGCGGCCCGGGATAATTCCGGTCTGGGCGCCCGAGGCACGCATCTGCAGTACCCCTGACCGGCCCCAGCCCTTAGGGTGTGGGGCTCTGAGCACTATGATTAGGTCGGGCATGTCCTCCTACAGGCGGATTTTGTAAGACAAATGAGCAACCGTCAAACCATACATGCAAACATAGCCAACCATTGCCGAACCATCGCCCCCAGACCATGTTTTAACTACTCTTGCATATTCTTCCTGTAGAGGGACATGCCCGACTTACCACTATGACTTGTCCAAATGAGCGACGATCAAACACGGGTCTTACGCGAGATGGGGCAGCGACCATACGCGGCGGCTTACGCGGGCCACCAGCGCGGCAAGTCAAAGTGGAGACGAGGGAGCTTACGCGCGACCTTACGCGGTCAGCTTACGCGCGAATGTCGGCGCAAACAACCCCGTTGCTTGCGCCCCTCAAGTGGCGGTGGGTGCAACGGCGGGCGCGTGGCCAGGCCCGCGGCCAAGGCCGGGGAGGGCCCACGCCAGCGGCCCCTTCTGATTAACCAAAAAAAGGGCTCCTAATCCTTTGACAGGGGACCTAAGTTAGGAGGGCCACAAACATTGTGAATAGGGACTCTTTTCTGCAGGTGTATCAAAACAACACGTCCAGATCTATTCTCCCTAAAGCAAAGACCTCAGTGAGGCTACGTCTTCATCGTGTTATCAGGGTTAGGGGTTCTTTTATCCTCAATGGCCTTCGTCCCTTCCACACCCCCATGCGGTGACGAAGGCCCCCCCCACATCCCCATCCACAGGAGTAGGGCAAACATCTCAAGGTTAGTGGGGACAAGGGGCAAGGCCCCTCCTCTTCCTCCTCCTCCTCCTCCTCCTCCTCCTCCTCCTCCTCCCTCCCCCTCCCCCTCCTCCTCCTCCCTCCTCCTCCTCCTCCTCCTCCTCCTCCTCCTCCTCCTCCCTCCTCCTCCTCCTCCTCCTCCTCCCTCCCTCCTCCCCCTCCCCTCCTCCCTCCCCCTCCCCCTCCCCCCCCCCCCCTCCCTCCTCCTCCTCCTCCTCCCCTCCTCCTCCTCCTCCTCCTCCTGCTGTGGGTGGCGATCCGCCCGCAGCGTCCGCTCGTCCTCCTCCTCCGCCTCCTCCCCAAGTCCCCGACGTCGACCAGCGCGGACTCCGAAATCTGGACTATTCCCCGAGCTCTTCATCCTGAGCCGCCTTTGACGCCCCCCGCGGCGAAGGCCCCCCGTTTGCCGAGCGTGGCCACAAGATCCTGCCGCCGTCCGTGATCCTTTCACGACGCGAGGGGGGGTCTGGGGCATCCTCTCGCTGTAGGGTGGAGGAGGCGCCTGGATTAGCCGGGATAGACCTGGTCCGGGTAGGGGCCTGTCTGGTACCCCCAAATGCGATCTGGGAAGGCCCTAGAACCGCTTGATCTGGAAGAGCTCCTGCTTCAGACGGAAGAGCCCTGGACATTGTCTACATGAGGCAGACTGTGATCCGCGAGGAATCGAGTCGAATGCAATCAGGGGCAGCTCCAGCGCGAAAACGGGAAACCCGAATCAGGAGATATCCCTGACGATTTGTTGTGGATGTGGCTTAGAGTCAGGCGCAAACTCCCAGGCAGCAACAGGACCGAACGAGGGCCCGAAAAAAGCGAACAGGCCAGGGCCAGAGGAAAACACGACGGCGGAGGGACAGCGCCCGAGCGAAATACCAAGGCCCGAAACCCGGAGGGACAGCTGAGCAAGGCAAGCTTCGGCGGCAAGTGCAGTCTGTTACCTTGAGAGATCGAAGTCCTGGGGCGGCCACCGGCCTTTGGGAACTCGCTGGCTTCGTGTAGAACGCCCCCACCACCACCAATCTTTACACCTCCCCCGCCCCTTAGCAATCAAGAGGGGACACAGGGAGCAGTGCTCGACCCCGACGATTCGGGTGCCATCCCCTGTCCTGACACCTCGGGGCTCTGGCGGCGGGGGAGCGGAGGCGTGGAGGGGGGCCTGGCGGCCTCCCGGGCGCGGAGGCCCCCGGAGCCGTGCGGTAGACCGCGCGGTGGCCTCGAGACCCCAAAAGACCTCGCTGCGTGGCCCGTCGCCGCACGGCTCCGGGACCCTGGAGGCCCCAGCCGCGCGAGACTTTGGGCGTCGGCGGCAAGGCAGGGGACGCCTGCGCTGGCGACGGGAGGCCGAAACGGGGATGCCGTTAGAGCGACTTGGGCCACCATGCAGGCGGAGGAGCGGCTAAGAGCGCGGCCGAAACAGGGGCGGATGGAGCAATCGCACGAGACATCCTCGGGGGACGATCCGCATCCCAACGAGCCACGGCGCTGGGATCTCCGCCGGAGGCGAGGGAGGCCCAAGCAACAATGGTCTGTATGCGTTCGCATCCTCGGGGGAGAAGGATCCGAATCCCAAAACCGTGCGCTGGCCCCGAATCCCCAAGGACTCGCCCACGGTCTTGGCACGGTGTGGTTACCGCAGCGACTGGGGCCCCCGAGCTCCCGTGGCGGGCCGTGCCTCGAGCCTCTCCTTCCCTGGCCTCTCTCCTCCTCCTCCTCCTCCTCCTCCTCCTGATCCTTCTGATCCTCCTCCTCCTCCTCCTCCTCCTGATCCTTCTGATCCACCTCCTCCTCCTCTTCCTGATCCTCCTCCTTCTAATCGGGAGGGAGGGAGGGACCAGAGGTCGGGGGGGGGGGCACGGAGATGGGGCAGGGCCAGACATGGAGTGGGAGGGAGCATCGCTCGGGACGGCCCCTGGAAGAAGGAAGCGCGTGAAGCGGGAGCATCTGGCTGGGCCCGTTCTCCAGCCCCACCCTGGAGTCGGCCCGTATCGGACGCCCACTCCGAAAGTGGCCGAGGATGTGCCGAGGAGGCAAGGATGCAATGATACCCTTGGGAAGGTTGCCCATCCTTACTATGCGGGTCGACTGTAGCCCTCTCTAGAAGAAGAAACAACTGCATAAACTTAAACTTTTGGCGCTTCGTGCGGATTCCTTGGATCTGCGCTGTACTCCCCCTCCCTGGCGCGCGGAGCGCGCCAGGGGCCGCGCCGGAGTCGCAGCTTGGGGGGGAGCCACGCGCGGAGCGCCAAAAGTTTATGTTTATGGTGTTTGTTCTTCTCCGACTGTCTGCGAGCCCCCGAAGAAGGGGCGATGATGACGGCGACGGCGACGGCGGCGGCGGCGCGGTGTGGTCACCACACCGTCAGGAGGCCGGGCCCAACGGCCTCCCATGCGCGGAAGCCCCCCGCGAGGATGCCGACCCGCTGCGCCGGGCTGGCCCTCTCCTGCGGGGGGCGGCGGCGGCGACGCCTACGCCGAGGGCGCCCCGGCGGTAACGCCTACGCCGAGGGCGCCTCGACGGCGACGACGAGGCCGACGACTACGCAGACGAGGCCGACGCTGAAGCTGACGCTGACGCCGACGACGACGACGCCGACGACGACGACGCCGCCGACGCCGCCGACGACGATGACGCCATGCGCGGCCTCAACGGCCCCCTGCCGTGACAAAGGAGGCGGAGGAGGCGGAGGATGCGGAGGATGCGGAGGAGGAGGCGGAGGAGGAGGCGGAGGAGGAGGAGGAGGCGGAGGAGGCGGCGGAGGAGGAGGAGGCGGAGGAGGAGGAGGCGGAGGAGGAGGCGGAGGAGGAGGAGGCGGAGGAGGCGGAGGAGGAGGCGGAGGAGGAGGAGCCCCTCGCTCTCGAAGATTCCTTCTTGCCGCCCGCGGAGGGAGGCGCCACGGAAGGGGATCGGCCTGGCGCTGCGCTGCCAGGGCTCGGTCGGGCCGCCCCTGACTGGGGAGGCCCCTCCAACGGGGACGTAGCAGCGGTCGGCGGCGAGTGAGGGGGGGAAGTGAGAAGGAGAAGGCCTTCGAACCCAAACATGCGACGTCCTGATTTGGACGGCGTCCCCGGAAGTCCCGACCCTGTCCCTGGGGCTGGTTTTTCATCCTGAGTCGTTTTTTGACGGTCCCGGGGCCCGGGGCCCCCAGGGGCAGAAAACTAAGGAACAACCTGCCGTCCTGATCTATTTACGACGATATCATATCTGGGAAGGAAGGCGGCGGGACTTCTCAGAAGCTCTCGCGCCTTCTGAACAGTTTTTTCTGTCATCGGGGAAGGCTTAGAAAACTTCTCGGGAGGCTGGGGGACTTCCGAACCTCTGAGAAGGCCTTCTCCTTCTTACCTCCCCCCTCGCTCGCCGCCAGTTCTGGCTCAAGCCTTTTGGCGGCTCGCTCGCACCTGAGCAGCGCGTCAAGAAGGTTCGTCGATGTGCAGTCGTCGGCGGAGCTTGCAACGAAAATCATATCCGCTGATCCCTTGGGATTCATCGGCGTGTGAGATGCTTCCCCCTCCACAAACCCCTCCCCCAGGAGCCTGGTCTGCTTGTTTGGAAGAGGGGTGGGTCTCCCCGAGCGGCTTGGGGGGGGGGGTACTTGGCTCCAGAAATTCTGCCAGGGGGGCATCGAGGGCCTCAAAACGGGGCAAGAGGGCCCCAACAGACCTCCAAGACGGTCCAAGAAGGCCCCGAGTCGCCGAAACATCGTCCCCAGACGCCCAAGATGGCCTCCAGACGGCCCAAGATGCCTCCAAGACGCCCCAGGAGGCTCTGAAGAGGCCTCCCAACAAGGCCCCCAGAAGCCAAAAACGTTGATTTTCATTTGTCCTTTTCGAGTTTTGTTTGCTCTCTCGCCTTTTCGGGCTTCCGACGCTCGAAGACGACCCCAGCGGCCCCCAAAACCGCCCGAGATGGCCCAAGAGGCCCCCAAGAAGGCCCCAAGACGGCCCAAGAGGGCCCCAAGACGGCCCAAGAGGGCTCAAGACGGCCCAAGAGGGTCCCAAGAGGGGCCCAACAAGGGGACGCAAGAGGCCTCCAAGACGGCCCAAGAGCCCTCCAAGACGTCCTCTAAGAAACCACCTGGTCCGATAGCTCGCCCGACTCCGTGTTCCCCGAAAGCGTTCGAAACACACTCGGGGAACGCGTGGCCCGATAGCTTGGCCAAGCTCAAACCCAACTTTCGGCCACGCAGGCGCTTCCAAAAAGGCAGGGGGCGGCGGTGATTCGCCGTAGGCGTCTTCGAGATAAATGCAACTCTCTCCTAAAGAGTCGGCGGTGCGGCGTAAGCCAAATAATCACTCAATTCGCCTCCCCAGACCCCCGACGTCTTGATTTTGCCACAACGCATCGGCCCCCAAAAGTCTGGACCCTTTCCCGGGGACCGGTTTTTCATTCTGAGTCGTTGTTTGACAGTCCCGAGACCCGGGAAGGGCCCTCGGGTGGCCGAAAACAGCAACAAAAACCTCCCGTCGTGATTCTTTCACGACTCGAGAGGTCTGGGTCTCTAGAGGCCTCCTAGATGGGGTCCGAGTAGATGGGGCCGGAGGATCTCACCGCATCGCCGATACATCGGCGATGCATCGGCCATGCACTGGCGACGTCGGCGATGCATCGGCGACGTCGGCGTGGAGAAAAGTGCGCCCCTCATCGAGCCGCATCGTCTGGGTCCTGCACCACGCTCTTCTGGGGTCGGAAGGCCGCACCGCATCGAGGACGCACCGCCGACACCGGGGCGGAGAGCGCACCGCCGGCGTCGGAGCGGAGAGCTCTGGGCTCGGGGTCGAGTCGCCTTTTTTTCGGGGGCGCGCAAACATGGATTAGCGATCCATGGATTTGGAGGGCGGTCGCCCTCTCCAAGATGCGGCCGGCGCCGCCCTGTTCGGCTGCGGAAATCCGCGATTCCCCATGGAAACGGGACCCGTCGCTAACGCCCCCCTGATCCACGTTTGCGATCGCCCGAGCACCGCTGGCGTCGGAGCGGAGAGCTCTGGGTTCGGGGTCGAGTTGCCTTTTGCCGCTGCATCGGCGGTGCGGCGCGGTCCTCCAGGCCCCCCCGTATGTTTCGGGCGGAGATGCCTGGATCTACCCAGATTTGTCTAGCTCTGGTGAGACTCGGTATCGTTTAGCCGATCCCCATGCCCATCCCCATCCTCTTCGAGACCCCCACCAAATTACCACCCCAGTTGGGGATACACCCCTCGAAACTCGAAGGGAACGACCTATATCCCCATCTAGGGGGGTAAATCGGCCAGTGGGGCCCAGGCCACGCCGCTGGGGATGGGGATCGGTTAAACGATACTCAGAGACTTATCTGCATGTGCCAAGATTTCGGGCGGAGATGCCTGGATTTACCAAGACTGACCTAGCTTTGCTGAGACTTTTCTGCCTGTGCCAGCCCACACGTCGATTGGCCAATTGACGTTCCGCCCTCACCCAGGACAGCGGCAGAATTCTCAACTGGCCTGCTCCTGCTCCTGCTTCTCCGCCATCCTCCTTCAGTACCTCTTCCGCCTCTTCCTCCTGCTCGTTCCTCCGTCGGCCAACCATGAAGCCCATACGGCGTGGCTCTCTGGAGTCATCCAGGACTCCACAGGCCCCATATTGACTCTCCATGTGGAGGGCCCACGTGTTGAGTCAATCTGGAACAGGGCCCACCCATTGATTCCCCGAACGGTGCGAAACATAACAAGTCCTTACTTGTCTCCTGAATGTTTGGCTGAAGGTTCCGAGATTTCGGCCAATGTGGGGGGCCCACATTGACTCCACGAACGGTGCTTTAACTAAAGAATCCTTGCTTGTTTCCTGAATATTTGGCTGAAGGTTGCGAAATTTCGGCC
>CAUYUJ010001581.1:164340-316840 GCA_963575745.1 Prorocentrum cordatum | reverse complement strand
GCGCTTGGCATAAGTGCATGCCGGAACAAGCATATCCAGGAGCCGCCCCATGCGGGAGAAAGACAACACCTTATTAGGGAAAGCCCCAGTGCCAAGAGCGTGGGCGAACCAGGGGCCCTCCTAGAAGTCACGAGTGGGGGCGAGCATACCCAGGGCCCGCCCCATGCGGGAGACAGCGCAAGCCTTTGGGAAAAACCTCGAGGCCAGGAAAGGGGGAACACACGGCAAATCATGATGGAACCAGAGTTCCTCATAGAAACAAGCTAGCCCTACGCGAAACAACATGAACAAACAAATGCCCAAAAACAAACGGCAAACAGTTAATATACTGGGATGGACGAATGAAGGAGGAGAAGAGGGGAAGGAGAGGGAAACCAAAGGTGCCCCCTGGAAACAAACCAGCTGTGGCATGCAAGGGGCGAGCATACTCAGGACCCCGGCCCTTAGGGAGAAACCCCAATGCCAAGAGCGAGGGAACCACGGGCATCACATGATACAACCAAGGCTCATCCTACAAACAAGTCCACCCTACACAAAACTGACTGCGTGAACACACCGGGACAACACGCCAACGGAAGAAGGTCGATTCACGGGGATGCGCGAACAAGAAAAAAAAGAGAATAGGGGAAGGGAAAGACAAGCCTCGTTTTCTCCTAGGAACAAGCCAGCCCCTGGCATATTTGCGTGCCAGAATGAGCATATCCTTGAACCGTCTCATGTCGGAGCAAAACAAAGACTTATTCGGGAACGGGAAAACCGCACTGCCACAATCGCGCTGAAAACCGCCCCATGTGGGAGAACGCGCAAACATGTGAGAGAAACCTCAATGTCAGGAGCGCGGGAACATACAGAAACCACGAAACAAACAAAGTTCTTCTGAGAAACAAGCCAGCCCTACGCGAAATCCGCCGACCCCTTGGGGATCATCGGCGTGTGAGATGCTTCCCCCTCCCCAAACCCCTCCCCCGGGAGCCCGGTCCGGTCGATTTGGAGGGGGGGGGGGGTCCGGCGCGAGCGCAGCACGGCCGGGACGAGCGGTTCACGGGGCTTTTCCGGGCCCAAGAGGGCCTCAAGACGGGCCAAGAAGCCCCCAAGAGGCCTCCAAGACGGCCCACGAAGGCCCCGAGACGCCAAACGACCGCTCCAAGACGCCCAAGATGGCCCCAAGACGGGCCAAGAGGTCTCCAAGACGGCCCCCGAGGTCCCAAACAAGCCTCCCAAGAGGGCCCCAAGAGTCTAAAATTGTTGATTTTCCATAGTGTTTTCCGATGTTTTTTGCTTTTCCGCCTTTTCGGCTTCCCGACGCTCCACGACGGCCAAAGAGGCCCCAAAGACAGCCCCAAGATGGCCCAAGAGGCCCCCAAGACGGCCTCCAGACGGCCCAAGACGGCCCCAACACGGCCCAAGAGGTCCCCAAGACGGCCCAAGAGGGCTCCAAGACGGCACCAAGAGGGGCCCAAGAGGGCGACCAAACATGTTGAAACTCTAGCTTTCTGCCCCCAGGAGCCCCAGGGGGCCCCAAGAGTGCCCCAAGAGGCCCCCAGAGGCCCTCACGAGGCCGCCCAGACGCCCCAAGGAACCCCCAAGAAGCACCCCAGAGGCTCCGAAACGGCCCCCAAGTGGCTCCAAAACTCGCTTCCAGAGGCCCCCGAGAAGCGATCCGCGAGATCCCGATACACATACAAGAAGCCTCTCACCCATAACCCATAACCCAGAGCCGTTTCTCCGTGTCCCCCTTCTCCTCCTCCTCCTTTTCCTCCACCTGGGCCCCCAAGTGGTTCCAAACTTCCTGCCATAGGCCCCCGAGAGGCGTGCCGCGAGATCCCGCTACACATACAAGACGCCTCTAACCCATAACCCAGAACCCATAACCCAGAGCCGTTTTCTAACCCATAACCCATAACCCATAACCCATAACCCAGATTGGCATAAACAAGGGGTCGGCGGTGTGGCGTAAGCCTAAGAATCACATGAAAAAGCAAACACCAAAAACGCGAACATAAAAAAGGGTTCGTTCGCCGGGAGGAGGAGAAAAGGGAAAAGGGAGGGGAACCGAACGTTCTTTTTAGAAACAAGCCGGGCCTTTGCAAAACCTGCATGCCATGAACAATCCAACCCTTGGCATATTGCCCGCGGGAACGACCGCATCTGGGAGCCGCCAGCGTGGAAGAAGTCAAAAGCCTTTGGGGGAAGACCCAATGCGAGGAACGAGGGAACAAACACATATTCCACTATAGAGACGCATAACTCTTCCGAGAAACAAGCTGGCCGTGTGCGAAAGACCACGAGCACTCCTGAGAAAACAACCAGAGGAAAAAGGTTAGGCGGAATGGGCGAACGAGAAGAGTAGGAGAAGAAGGGAGCGGGGCGCAAGCCAGGGTTCTTCCTAGAAGTAAAACTGGCCCCTGGCAACAGAAGTGCACGCGGGGGGCGAGCATGCCGAGGGCCCTAGACGGCCAATGTTTCGGGGCGGGGGTCGGGCGATAACTTTGTAGACTGCACTTCTGCTCGCGAAGTGCTCATGCAGAAGCCCCATATTGTTTCTTGTGAGCGTTTTAACGAGGCCACTCAATGGCCCGTGCGCAGAGGGTGACGGTCCCTCTGGGGCCTAGCGTTCCCTGCGGAAGGGCAGGGGTCTCACGGTGGGGTGGCGATCTTCGCCGGAACTTTCCTGGGCCTCCAAGAGAATCAAGGGCTGCGCTGTTCTCAATCAGGCTCATTCCTGGCATCGCGTGCAGTCCTGGAGGTATCGAATTGCGCGCTGCATCGGTTTATCTCTCTGACGGGCAAGGGATGTCATAACCTAACTTTCATGTACATCTCGATGCTGGAGCCGCTGGGACCTCTGCCCCGCCCCCGTGGATCATCGGCGGGGATTTCAACGCGCCCCCGTCTCATTCCGTCCTCGCTATGCGAACGCGGTTTCCCGAAGCAGATATGTAGCCGTCTCATATCTCTGGACGGCTGGCGGGTTGAAGATGGACGACCTTTTCTTCTGCAGCCATGGCCTTAGCAATGCCGCGCAGGGGTCGTCAGAGTGGGCGGTGCTTGCGCGCCCGAGGTCACCCCGGATGGGCCGATCTGTCGGGCGCTCCAGCCGCAATGGGCTAGTCTGCGTGCTATGGCCCTCGCCGGGCCCCCTGAGATCCCTTTCGATCGGTTGATTAGTCCCGTTGCCCCCCCTCCCCTATTCACCTGCAAGCTCGGGCCTCCCTGAAGTTGGCCCTGGAGTCCGCTAAATCGGAGGATGGGGTTGTTGCTCAGAGCCCCGCCGCGGGTCAAGGCGATCGTTGGGGCCGCGCGGTTGATGGAGGCCATGCGCTGTCGCGTGGATTGGAGAGCACCGCCGAGCTGCGCTGCGTGCCCAGCTCCCCGCAGTAGCTGCGCAAGACGGAGGAGCACCGCGCGCGCGGGTGCCCCATGTCGTCGGCTCTGGAGGCGCATCCGAAGCCGGCGCTGAGCTGGCCGGCGGCGCTGGGGCGGAGGCTGGAGACGGCGCTTCGCGTGAGGGGGCGGGCGAAGGGGAATTCGCGAACCGCGCCCTTTGGCTGTCGCGCGCGGGGCGGGGGGCCTTCGCCGGCCAGCTCGTCGCCCAGGGCGCGCCAGTCCTGCGGGCTGGCTGCGACGCAGCTCTGTGGCAGGGGCCGCCCTACAGGCGGCCGCGGAGCGCGCGGCGTCGGCCCCGTGCAAAGGCAAAGGCAAAGTCAACCATTCGACCAATGGCTTCTCCCCCAAGTGAGCCCGCGGCCCTCTGGCGGCCGCCCTGGCGGGCGCCCGGGCGGGGGCGGCGGGGGCGCCCCCTGCGTTCGTTCCAGCCGGAGCCTTCGAGGGGCAGAGGCCTGGCTATACTTCTCTGCAGGTTGCAGCGGCTGCCTTCGGTGCTACCTGGGTCGAAGCGGCCGGCGCCGCTGGCTTGGCGGCGCGGCCGGCAAGCGACGGCAACCAGCCGCGGGCGCGCGCTGCCAGCTGGCGCGGCGCGGCGGCCCGCCGTTGTGCTCGAGGAGGACTCGCGGCCGCGGGCGCTGAATCTCGCCGGCCATCTGCCCCGGCCCTGTCCTGGCGGCGCGCGCCGCGGGCAGCGGCGCCCCTCGGGCTTCTGGTCGATCATCGCAGTGGAGGTTCGCTGTCGCGCGAGTTGGAGCACGCGCGGGGCGGCGGGCGCCGATGCGGCGGCCATCCGGGAGCGCCGCCTGGACGATCCGAACAGCGCGCTCGCGAGGCGGGCGGCGCGGCGCCGCGGCTGGAAGGCCGACTTCGCCATGGCGCGCCGCGGAGGCGGGCGGCGCCATGGGCGGCGCGGCCGCCCTGGTGAAGCCCTGGATTGGGCTGCGACGCGCCGAGCTCCCGAACGAGCGGGTCAAGGCGCCGCCCGCTCGCGGAAAGCGTGGCCTTCTGGCAGGTCGACTCAGGCTCGCCAACGGAATTCATGCTCGGCGCTCCCTCTACTCGCGCACCAAGGGCGGCGCGGGCGAGCAGGGTCTCGACGGGCTCTCCGAAGTAGGCGCGGCCCTGAGAGAATTGGGTCGCGTCGTCCTCGCTGGGGACTTCCAAGCCGCGCCGTCCTGCTTCGACCAGGCCCGATGGTTGACTGCGGTGACGTGGGCCGTCGCGTCTTCGGGGCGGCCCGCGTGCTTCGGAATGGCCTCCGCCAAGGAGTTGGACTTCTGTTTCACCTCGAAGTGCTTCTCGGCGACCTCGGTCAGCGGGGGTTGACGACGTCGCGGCGCAGCCTCGCTGGGCCGCGCGCGTGGCCTTCCAAGCAGCCGCGGCTGACAGTCGCGCGTCGGTGCTGCGCGGGGCTCGGGCGTTCCCGTCGAAGCCCCTGATCGGCCCGCGCTTGGAGGCCATGGATGGGGCAGCGCTCAGGGGGGGGGAGGGGGGGGGCGAGAGCATCGAGGGCGCAGCTGGCTTGGGCGCAGCCGGGGCAGCGCGAGCAAGACGCGACCTGGCACTTCTGCCTCCAAGAGCAGCGGCGCCTCCATGCGGGCTGCGCCCAAGGCCCGCGCGAGCCCTGCGCGTCGCCATGCAGTGGTTCGCGTTGCCGAGGGCGGCCGATCCCGGATTCTCGTCGACCCGCCGGTCTCGTGCACGGCTGCCACCCTCCATGGCTGGCGACGTGGCCGCGTGGCTGCGCGGCGCTGCTGCGGAGTGGGCGGTTTCCCGATGGTGGCAGGCCTGCTCGGTGCTCCTGGGCCTGAGCAAGGCGTGCGAGTGGTTCCAGCGGGGTGCCCTGGCGTGCCCGGCGACTGCGACTTCCGCTGCGGTTGCTTCGTCTTCTGATCAATTTGTACGGCATGCCGCGGTATGTCAGCCATGGCGGCGTCGTTCTGGGCAGGTGCTTGCCAAGCAAGGCGTGGTGGCGGGGTGCTGCTTCGCTGACCTTTTCATGCGCCTGCGCCTCGTGCCCCTCGTGGGCCTCGCGCTGGAGCGGGTCGGCGACGTCGAAGTCGCCAACTTGGTGGATGACCTGCAGCTCCAGGCGGCGAGTCTACCAGAGCGCCTCACGTGCGTGTTGGCGAAGGCATGCCGCCTGCTCCGGGAGCAGCTCGCCCTGCGCGGCCTCGTGGTGCAGGGCGCCATAACTGCTGCGGTGGCCAGCTCGGCGGAAGCATCCAAGCACCCAGCCTGCCGCTGCTTCGGTGCTCTTCGCTCCAAGCCGCGTGCGTCACGCTTCTCGCAATCTGGGCGTCGACTGCGCCTGTGGGAAACGACCCTGCAGCCCCGTGCGCGCTGCTCGACTAGCCAAAGCAAGGCGATGCGCAGGCAGGATTGGAGCGATCCGCAATGGGGCGTGGCCTGTGCAGGGCGCTGGTGTCCATGGGACTCGTGCCGGTGGTCACCTACGGCGACGGCGTGACTGGCCGGGCGCGGTCCCGCATCGGACCTCTGCGCAGGGCGGCCCACGTGGCCTTGCCCCGCGACTGCGCGGCAGGTCAGCTTCTATGGGCCTTGCCAGTCAGGCTGCGCCGCGCACGGTCGTACGTGGGGCCGGTCGGCAAATTTGCGAGGGCGGTCTGGGACACGTGGCTGCCGCGCGAATGGCTGAACAAACAAGCTTACGCAGCCGACGCGGTTTTCACAATCCAGTATGGACGGCAAGATTGACAGCTGGTCAAAGCCCCCCTGGGCGCCGCCGTGGCGTCGGCCAAATGGATGAGCTGGACGGTGCTTAGCACGCCGTGCACCTTCCGCTCCGACGACGGCATCCGGGTCAACCTGATGGAGATGTGCCCCAAAACGATCAGAGTGTTGGTGCAGCGCTCCATGCAGCAGTGGCTGCATCAGCGTGCTCTCGCGCGGCACTCGTACATGGCCGACTTCACGCATGAGCCCTATTTGGGGCCGCTGCGGGCGCTGGCCACGGGCAATGTGTCGGCCGAGTGGAGCCGGGCCTACCAGGGACTCGTCCGCGCAGTCGTCGGCAACGGCGTCTGGGATGCACCGCGGCGCCACGCCGCGGGGTTGCAGGCGTCTCTTGTGCGCCCATTCTGCGGCGGCGAGGCGGGCACCCTGCAACACACGGCTTGGGGCAGCTGTCTCACTACGCGCGTGTGGAGGCGCGACTATGGCCTGCCCGTGGGCCTGCTGGATCCTGCAGCCTCGCACCCAGACTGGTGCCTATGGCGGCAGGCATGGGCTCGTGCCCCACCCCTGGAAGCTTTTCCCTAGTCCTGCTCCTTCCTTCTCTGCGGCATGGGACGTGCGTCCCGCCGACGGCACCCTGGGGAGCGTTGTCTTCGGCAACGGATCCGTTTCTGCCGTGCCGAGCGGGGATCCCCTTCTGCGCAGGGCGGGACAGGGCCTCGCACATGTGTCGCCGTCTGGCACGGTCACGGCCCTAGCATATGGGCCCGTGCTGCGGCAGGTGCAGGATTGTCAGGTTGCGGAGGGTTGGAGTTCTGCGGAGTGGAGAACTTAGCTTTTTACTCTGATTGCCAATGGGTGGTATCCCCGTTCGCCAAAGGGCGCTGGGAGACCACTCGTGCCAGGTGTGTCGCAGCCGATTTGTGGACGAGTATCTGGTATGCCCTTGGCGAACTTGAGTTTCAGGTGCGGGTCTGCAAGGTCAAAGGGCATGCCATGCCCAACGACGACGACATTCGCCCTGACGCCCGCTACCTTCGGCTCGACAACGCGGAAACCGATACTGCTGCACGAAGGGCGCCCGCTCCTATCCCAACGATCCCGCTGCGGAGCGGAGGTTTGTAGGAGCATTCAGACTCGCGCAATGCGTGGGCCGATTCCTCGGTCGGTTCTTGCATGCGTGGCCGTTCCCAAAGCAGGAACGCAGCCGCGCGCTTTGCAGCCGTGCCGCTCCTGTCCTCACTGCTGATTTCCCCGCACAGGACGGTAGGCACGATGTGATCAAGTTCGGTGGCCAATTTCGCTGTCTGCGGTGCCAGCGCAGAGGCACGCAGATGTCGCACCCACCTCCTCGCTGCGGCGCGGGTGGCCGACGTCATCGCCTGTGGCCGCTAGGCAATTGCATTGTCTGTGCATCCTGCGGGTGTTACTCGCGCGACAACGCCAGGGCGCTCGCGGAGGGTTGCCGTGGGGGTGTCGCGAGACAGAGCGCCACCGCCTTCCGCCTCAACCAGCTGTGGGAGCCACGGGACCCTCGCATTGGTGAGTCCTTGGGCGACCGTCGGCCTCAGCCCTCCGGCGAGCTGGTCAGGGACGCCACATGGGGGGGCTTCGTCGTGTTGCCGGATAGCCCCGGCGGCAGCGAAAACGCACCGCCGGCCTCTTAAGCCGCTCGTTGTGCCGCACGCCAGATCCTTTCTCCTCCTCCCCCTCCTCCCTGAATTAGGTGAATTTCCACGGCGTCAACAGCGCGTCCCAGGCTCAGCACAGCGGGGATCACGTTTCGAGCAACAACAGCCGTCCACGTCCTCGCCCTCATCCTCCTGATCATCTTCGTCGTCGGCGTCCTTCTCCTCCTCCTCAGCCTCGTCCACCTCGTCGTCTTCGTGTCCTCATTGTCGTTGACGTCGTCGTCGTCGTCGTCGTCGTCGTCCTCCTCCTCCTCCTCATCCCTCACCCTTCTCCGACGAGCAGGAGGAGACAGGAGGAAAACTTCGTGGAGGCGATGGAAGAGGAGGACGAAGAAAAGGAAGAGAAAGAAAAGGACACGCAACACGGCGGGGAATGATCTGGCTGTCCCGCAATACCTCTGCGTGAGCTCGGGGACCTTCGTGAGGAAAGGTACGGTGTCTATCGCCTCCCGCAACGGGGAACATCGACGGGAGGCGCGGGGAGACAAGAGAGGCGGACACAAAACACGACCAGCACGGACTAGTCGTTCTGAAGACGGAGATATTGGTGGGAGGGGGGGAGGAGGGGGGGGGGGGTTGGGGGGCGAAACGCGCCTGGGGCTCGAGCTCGGTGATGGCGCTTTTCAATGGCTTCTGGTCTTTTGGGGCCCCTGGGGGCTCGTGGCACATCTGGGAACCTCTGAAAACCGTTCGGCAGGAAGGGGGGCGAGCGGGGCAACGGGTGGCAAGAGGAGAAAGATCGAGAGGACCGATACATAAACAAAAATATAGAAAGAGAGACAGAGGAGAAAAAAACGATATGCAAAGAGAGGTCAAAGGATGGATATTGATCCGTGATTCCATCACTGCAATGTTATTATGATTGATTTCTCCTCAACCTCTTGCCCTGGACTCCCGACGACTCGTGCTAATGCCCTCCTTCTGACACCGTCGCCGACAAAACGCATGCGGCTTGGCGCCATCGTGATCTGGGCTTTGTTTTAATGCAGCGCAGGGTAGGCGAGCGCGGCGAGACGAGACCACTTGCGGCGACGCGGTACCCACGATAGTGAAATGAAGGAGGACGATGGAAAAAGGGTCCCACCTTGGACAAACATGTCGTGGCTTCTCGCGGGAACGTCCTGAGATCAAGTCCTCATGTCTCCAGAGAGACGAACCCTCATGGGACTGGCCACCTCGCTGGCTCGAACGTACAGGGCTTGGGCCAGCCACAATACATCCCCAGGCCGAGCGTTTTTCGTTTTGGGCGAAAAAAAGAAAGCACCGATGGTTCCAATTGGATCCTTTTCGGGTTTGCGACAGTATCGTGGATCCTGTTCATGTCTTGCGCGGATCCTATGTCCCGTGTTTGAAGAACCAATGGATCCATTCATTTCCCTGGAATGACCATATACTAATAACTAACATCCCGGACGCAGGAAGCATTGGATCCGCGGGGCGCCGCCCGCGAAACATCATGCTATCCACGGGCGGAGAGAGGATGGAGGAGGGAGGAAGCACGAAGAGGGGGGAGGAGGGGAGAAGGGACGGGAGGAGGGATGACAGAGGAGGAACAATCAGGGAGGAGGAGGGAGGACGCTAAACTCCAACGCTGGATTGTGCACGTGAATTTTCAATTTTCACCCGGCCAGACCTCGCAATGGCGCGCCGCGATGATCCGCCTCATCCACGCAGAAGACGTCGACGCCACTTGCGCCCGATGTTGCGCCCGATGTTGCGCCCGATGTGGGCCCGATGTGGGTCAGATTTTGCGCCCGATTGTCTGTCCGATTCTAAATCCGATGTGCGTCTGATTGTTTCGATACTGAACCGAAGAGAAGAGAATCGGACACGAAATCGGTCGCGAAATCGGACGCGGCATCGGTCGCTTCTAGGCGCGTTTCCAAGGGTTCCTTCGGGCGCTCTTCTGAGCTCGCGTCGTAGCACTCGGCCGTCTAAGTGGCTAACCACGTGGTGACACTCGCATTCTGCCTCGCCCCGACAAGCAACCCTGCTAGACTGCGGAGCTTGGCGAGCGTGGCGGGGGCTACCCCGCCAGCACCTGCGCCGCGCGCGGCCGCTGGTAGCAGGCCCATGCGCCAAAGAGCACGCACCTTTCCATCAGATGCCCGTCCAAGTGCCTTCAAGCGAGAGGTGCGTGCTAATGCTAATGGTACGCAACCTGCTTCCAGCCAGCTCGTGCCTACGGTTGCGCATTTGCCCGAAGACCTGGAGCTGTAACGCTTGGGCAAAACCACGCATGGACCGTTTCGCTCGGTGTGAACAGATGGCGCACCCACACTTGCCTACCTGAGTGATAAGGCCGAATGGGACAACCTCGTTCGTGAACCACTGGGCTGCTCGGAGTAGAGAGGCCACTTGACGCATATCATCACCAACCCAGTGAGAGCTGACGTCGCCCATGAGCGCGCGGGGTAGAAAGGCACTAAAACGCTTCCTCACCGTTCCCAGAACATTGAATAGCAGCAGCTGCACCACCGCACCTGCACGGCTGCAACCCGCCACGATCCTTCGTCTAGATCCGAACGTGGCAGAAAATGGCACATGCGCCCTGACCTGTCGCGGGGCTGGATACGTCGATCATAGCACCCATGCCAGCCTCATTGGGAATTGCAGCTGTCGAGCGTTATCCCAAAGGACCTGGAGCCATGTGTACATGTTACATGTCAAAAAGGGCGCTGGCAACTTAATGCCCACGTGATTTGGTAAACCCCGCAATCTAGTTGCGCTGGAAGGCAGCGTCCGCGGATGTCGCTCCTGATCTGGTCCCCCAGAAAGCATCTGACAGATGTTGAAGTTCCCATGCCTTGGAAACTGGCCTGCGCAATCTGCCCCGAATTCGGATGAGAGTATTTCCTCGTCCCATGCCCCCGGCGGGGCCTCGGGGCCTCCCTGGCCGCTCCGCGCCTCGGAGCGACGTGCGGCGCGCACGCTGCGCCGAGCGTGCCGGGCTGAGTGGGGAGGGGGAGGAGGGGGGAGAGGAAGGGGAGGGGAAGGGGAGGGAAGAGAGAATCCACGGATTGCACCGGTCTGACAATCATTCATAATTTTATAAGGGCAATGTTTGAGCTACTTCTAACAAGGCTTCTCGATGTGTGGCGAGAGAAAGATCTAGAGCAATGTTCCAGAGGGCAGGGGGTCGGTGGGCGGCTGTCGCTATCCAGTATTCCTCAGCAGTTTCTTTCGTCCACTTCAACCGAGGTCGCCCCACCCGGTTTTTCTCGAATCGTAGAAACTCTAGCGTGTCGGCTCTCATGGTTGCTTGCCGGACTGGGTCCGAGGGATCGGCTTTCAAGAGGTTTTGATACAGTTTCAGCTTTTGTTGGTGGTACATTTGGCTGAACGGAGTCACTGGTTTGGTTGCTCCTGCAGCTTGGATACTCTGGTTCGCCCTTTCGAAAACGAGAGCATTCGTGTTTGCTCGGTTGACGTATGTCGTTGTCATGTGCAGGATTTTGCGGAGTCCTTTCAGCTGCACTGTGTCGATCCGTTTGATCGTTGCTTGCGTGAGCTGTGCTGTGGCCAGTCCGTACAGGAGCTTAGACCGGATTGTCGCGTCGAAAGCGAGGATTTTAAAGCGAGTGGGGCAGTCGCTGTGCAACCAGAAAATGTTGAGCTTTTTCATCGTAGCGAGAACTTGAGAGATGCGAGCATTGACTTCTTTGGTAGTGTCGCTCTTATTATTAAGCATGCATCCAAGGTATTTGACTTCCGCTTTGACTTCCACAGGGTCCCCGTTAGCGAAATGGATGTTTGGGTGGGAATGCCCGGTGTGGATAACTTCACACTTGGTTGTGTTGAGTCGAAGGCCATACTTGGAACTTTCTTCTTCAATTGACTTTAACAGCGCATTCATTGCTTTGGTGCTTTGCGATATACAGATGGTATCATCGGCGTACAAAACAGCGTCAAAGCTTACGCCTGGCAGACGATGCGGGCCGAGCTGGCGGTCCACGTTTTTCTGGACATCATGGAAAAGAGCGGTCATGACCAACAAAAACAAATATGGCGACAAAGGACAGCCTTGTCTTATACCGCACTGTTGTTCGTACCACGACGATTCCGCTCCTTCCATTTCGACCTTGAACTGCGTGACGCGGTAAATGCTCTGCACCGCTTTGATCAGCTTGGGGTGTCCGCGGCCACGAGCTTCGCCAACTGCGCTCTGCTGGCCGAGTCGAACACGTATGCGGACCTGGACGAATACCCAGCATCGTCATCGAGGTAGGCCCCCACTACAGCCCGAGACCCGTGTGCGCTCACGGCCACAGAAAACCCGACGCAATCGTCGGCGGCCCCGTCCGCGAAAAAGAGCTTCGCCAACTGCGCGCCGCTGGCCCCGTCGAACACGCACGCGGACCCTGACCCGTGTTCCAAGGCCTCGGCCTCCACAACGACCCGGGCCCCGTCGCCGCTCAAGGCTACCGAGCGCCCGAAGTGTTGGCCGCCGGCCCCGTCCGCGGCGACGAGCTTCGCCAAAGTTGCGCCGCCGACCCCATCGAAAACGTACGCTGACCCAGAGCTGGGGCCGGCGTCGTCGTCGTAGTGGGCCCCCACCACCACCTGGGCCCCATCGGCGTTGACGGCCACCGATCTCCCCAATGTGTCGCCGCGGAAAGAGTCCGCGACCACGAGCTTCGCCAGCTGCGCGCCGCTGGCCCCATCGAACGCGTATGCGGACCCAGACGCCTCCCCGGCGTCGTCGTCGAGGTAGGACCCCACAACCACCCGGGCCCCGTCGGCGCTTACGGCCACCGAGCCCCCGAAGTAGTCCATGCTCTCCCCGTCCGCGGACACGAGCTTCGCCAGCTGCGCTCCGCCAGCGTCGAACACGTACGCGGACCCAGAGTTGGTGCCGGCGTCGTCGTCCCACGGGGCCCCTACCACCACCCTGGTCCCGTTGGCGCTCACGGCCACCGAGTTCCCGAACAAGTCCAATGTGGCCCCGTCCGAGGCCACGAGCTTCGTTAGCAACATAACGTCGAAATTCCCAATCATCCGTGAGCTGAACACATGGTCGAAAGTACCGTCAGAGCTGGTGTCGGTAGTGCCGGCGTCGGTGGTGGAGCGGGCGTCGGCTGTGGTGCTGGTGTCGATGGTGGGGCAGGTGTCTGCTGGTACTTGAGGTGAGTGCAGGCCCTGCTGTCCGTGCCCTCCCTGTTCGCCGCAATGTCACTGATCGCGCTGTAGCAATACCGCACTCCAGTGTCCGTACACAGGGTGCCATGCAGGGCATGACAATCAGGATCTGCATCACACGCCGCTTCAGCATCACTCCTGGAGGACGTTGTGCTGTGGCACAGACCCGACCACGCAGAAGTGGCCACTCGCGGGCCATCAATGTACGATGCTTCGGTGATTACGGGGGCCTCTGTCGCATTGCTGGTGACTGTTGTGAGACACATCGGCAGACACATTAGCATCACGCATGCTCGGATGAGCATCCGCAACCTCCATAACGCTTCGAGACCTTCCACGCAATTCCAACGCTGTGCTGTTGCTGCTGCCAGATGGAACGGGTGGTCCTGATGCTATTGTTCCTGGTGCTCCTGGTGCTCGTCGCGCTGATCACATCGGTGCTGCTGGTTGCGCGGGTGCTCCCGCGCGTTGTGCTGTCGGTGCGACTCATGGTCGTCATGGCGCTGCTGGTCGCCCCGGTGCTGCTGCAACCTGCACGGCTCGTCCCCGCCGAGCTGGGCACCTCGGGGAGCGCGGCCAGGGCGTGGGGCAAACCGTCGATCTTCAGGCCAGGCCGGGCCACGGGCTCGGCGAACCCGGGAACTGGACGTGTTCGGTCGCGTGCATGGACTCGCAAGGTATTCGGGCGGAGCTCGAGCCACCGCTTGAGCCAAAATGGCCACGGAAGGAAGGTGGGGATACGCGAAGCGTCAAGAATTTCGAAAGGAATCCGGCAGTGGCGACGAAGACGCTCCTGGAAGCCCCCCAAAAGGCCCGCGTCCAAAAACGTCGAACATCCCAGAGACCTGATGTCGAGAACAAATGTTGCAACTCTGTATGGAATCACGACCAAAACCCTCGACCCCATCTTCCTGCTGAATCTCTCGAGTCGGATCGATCCGTGAGGGTCCTGCAGGGCCAGAATAATGTTTGAATCAGTTGCAATGCCTGGGTTTCAGAGGCGGTCTTCATCGACGTCGTCGGACCTGAGCAAATACTCGTCCTGCCCTGAGCTTAGAGGCGGACCCAGCCGTAGCGATGAATAGCATCCCAGAGGTTCCCGAATGAGCAAAATGCGTCCAACAACCTTGAACCTCGATCCTCAAATCTGGCTTGGTACGATCGACGTGAGCATGGACGTAATGGGGACGAAATGCAACACCAGCTCCTGTCCATCTGAGCAGGCCTCGCTGCCGGTGTCGCCGCGGACGTTGCCCACTCCAGACAAAAAGGCCGCCTGCCAAACTGCTGCTGCTGCTGCTGCTGCTGCTGCTGGTCTTGGACAAACTGTGTTGGGCGTCGTCGTCGTCGTCGTCGTCGTCGTCGTCGTCGTCGTCGTCGTCGTCGTCGTCGTCGTCGTCGTCGTCCGCTGGCTGGCTGGCCGGCACGTGCACGGCGCCCTCGATCCAGCCAGTGCCGCGGTCGCCCCCGCGCACGTCCACGAGCAGGCAGGCGCCGGCGCGCAAGAGGGCCTGGCCAGCAGCGTCGACGTCTGCGTCGGCGGCGTCGGCGGCTGCGGCGTCGGCGGCATCTGCGGTGGCGTCGGCGGCGGCGTCGTCGGCGGCATCGGCCCTGCTATGTCGTGGCCTGCTCGCGTGTGCAGACGTGCAAGAGAGCCCCACCTCGAACGATCGACGACAGCGTGCGCCAAGGTCGAGGGCAGCGCGCACCTGCGGGGACAGCAAGCGGCAACACCCACATCGAGGACACACCCTGTGGTTTTTCGTGCGTCTGCCGAAAACTGTCGGAGCACCGAAAACCAGTTTCGTACTGGTTGTGGTCGATGCGGCGTCCAAAGACGGCCAAATCGACCTCAACCACATCCAACATGTTCACGTCGAAGTCGGTGGGTTCTCCCCGAGGGGCACTCCTGAAATCCACTTCGTTGTGGTTGTGGTTCTTCGTTGTGCCCGCAACACCGTGCACCCCTGCGTGCTGGTTGTGCACGCAGGCGGGCGTAAACATAGTGAGACCCCTCGGGGATCTGGGTCGACGGACCCCCCCTGGCCACAGCAGGGGCGAGCACGCGACGCTGCGTGCGACGGGCAAACCGCGGGGAGGAGAAGGGAGAAGGGGAGGGGGAGGGGGAGGAGGAGGGGGAGGAGGAGGGGGAGGGGGAGGGGGAGGATGAGGAGGATGAGGAGGACGAGGAGGATGAGGAGGATGAGGATGAGATGAGGATGAGGAGGAGGAGGAGGAGGAGGAGGAGGAGAGGAGGAGGAGGAGGAGGAGGAGGAGGAGGAGGAGAGGAAGGAGGAGGAGGGGAGGAGGAGGAGGAGGAGGAGAGGAGGAGGAGGAGGAGGAGGAGAGAGGAGGAGGAGGAGGAGGAGGAGGGGGAGGAGGAGGAGGAGGGAGGAGGAGGAGGAGGAGGAGAAGGAGGAGGAGGAGGAGGAGGAGGAGGGGCGGAGGAACAGGAGGAGGAGGAGCAGCAGGAGGAGGACAAGGAGGAGGAGGATGAGGAGGAAGACAATGAGGAGGAGAGGAGGAGAGGAGGAGGAGGAGGAGGAGGAGGAGGAGGAGGAGGAGGAGGAGGAGGAGGAGCGGAGGAGGAGGAGGAGGAGGAGGAGGAGGAGAAACGCTTTCGAAACGTTGTCGAACAGCTACGATGCTGCGGCCGCCGCAGCGCGCTCCCTGCGCGCGCTCGGCAGCGGGCGCCCGCCCCGACACTCACGGAGTCAGCCTCCTCGGCCTGCTGGTCCTCCGCGAGCGCAGGTGCGCGCCCTGGGGCTCCTCCCGCCTCTGGCAGCTGCCGTCGTCGCCTCTCCCCTCCCCAGCGCGCACAGCAGCAGCGCGGATCTCAGGGGTTGCCCTGGCGAGGCCGCCATCTTGGCGGGGCCCCTCCTCTCGCTGCAAGCCCGCCTCGGACTGCGCTGGGAGTCGTGAGCGTCCTGCTCCACCCCCGCTCGGGGCCCGCGCGGGCGTGCCTCCACGAGCCCCTCTGTGGCCGCTGTGTGCACTCCGCATCTCGTCTCTGGCGGTGCCGCTGCAAGCCCGCCTCGGGCTTCGCCTCCTCTCGGGGTCGTCCGTCCAGCAGCCCAGGAGGTCGCGAGCGGCCTTGCTCCACCTCCGCTCGGGGCCCGCGCTTGTGTGACTCCCCGAGCCGCTCCTGTGGCTGCTCTGGCGAGGCTGCCATTTGGGCTGGGTCTCTCGCGGCTGCGAGGAAGGCCCTCTTGTCGCGTGGCCTCCTCTCGCTGCGGGCACGCCTCGGGCTGCGCCCCCGCCCGGAGCCTTCCTGCAGCCCTGGGGGTCGCAAGCGTCCTTGCTCCATCCCGGGCCCGCGCTGGCGTGCCTCCCCGAGCTCATCCTGCGGCCGCTGCGTGCCCTCCGCCTCTCGCCCTTTGGCGGTCCCGCTGCAAGCTCGCTCCTCCTCCACTCGGGGCCCGCGCTGGCGCGCCTCCCCGAGCCCCTCCTGTGGCAGCTGACAGCTCTCGTCCTTCCGCCTCGCCTGGCCGCGGGGGTGGCTCTTCTGGTTCGTTTCGCCCAGAAGCTCCACTTGTGCTTCCGCTCGCTGGCGCCCCGCCCGCTGCTTCGCCCCCATCGATGGGCATCCTCCTGTCTGCCTCGGAGGTCGCGCTCGGGGCCCGCTTCTTTGGCGTGCCTCCCCGATGCCATTCTGTGGCAGCTGGGGGCCCACCTCCCCTCGCCCTCTGGCGCCCCTGCCGCGCGCCCTCGCCCCTCTCGCCTGCTGCTGGCCCTTGCCTCGCCTGGCCGCGGGAGAGCTCTTTTGCTATTTTTTGTCCAGAAGCGCCACCTTTGCCCCCCGCGTCGCCCCCTCGCTGGGAACCCTGGCGACCTCGGGGTCGCGAGCGGCCGCGCTCCACCTCCGCTCAGGGTCTGCGCTGGCATGCCTCCCCGAGCCCCTCCCGTGGCCGTTGGGAGACCTCCGCCTCGCGCCCTCTGAATCTCCCGCTGCAAGCCCGCCTTGGACTTCGCTCCCTCTCGGCGCCTGCCAGCCGCGCTGGGGGTCGCGGGCCTGGCTCCACCCCCGCTCGGGGCCCGCTGTGGCGTGCCTCCCCGAGCCTCTCCTGTGGCTGCTGTGGTGCCACCTCCTCGCGCCCCCTGGCACTCCTGTCGCGCACTCTCGCGCCTCGTGCCTCTTCCGCCTCAGACCGCGTGGCCGCGGGGTTGCCCTTCTGGTTTGTTTCGCCCAGAAACGCCGCTGGTGCACCCCGCGGCTCTGGCCTCGTCCTCGTCCTCGGGGGTCTTCTCCTTCGCCTTCGGCCACTCCTGCGGGCCGCCCCTGCCTCCGGTGGCATCCCGCCGCCGCCCTCGGCCACCCCTGAAGCCTGCGGCGCCCGCCCGCGCAAGCTGCGCGGCCACGGCGCGGCTTCCTGAACTTCCCCGTTACAAGCTCTGTCTTAGATGCGCTGCACTTCTCGCAGAAACAGCGGCCGCTGTCCAGGGCCCCCCCCCCTGGTGCGATCCGTTGGGCTCGACGCCGTACTTGGTGACCGCCAGCGTTGTCGAGGGCGGGGGGCCGCTGCGCTCCTCGCCCAATCATTCGCGGATCAGTGCTGCCCTCGTTGCGGAACTTACCGCTTCACCGCAGCAGTTGCAAGCCCATCCAATACCTCGCCGGTCGCGATTGGGGGGGCGCTTTGTGATCGGCCTCTTGGCTGCGTCGTCTCCCAGCAGGTCCTTCTTTCTCCTTGCCTCGGCTCTCTCCTGTCTTACCTGCGCGCGCCTGGCCCCCTTCAGCTCTTTCTCCTCAAGTGGCCTTCTGATCATGGCGTCCGTCGTTGTGACCGCTATGCGCGCCCCACTCGTAGTTGCGCATATGGGTGTCGTCGATTGCGCGCATGCGTGCTCCAACGTCTGCGTATTCGCCAGATGCTATGCTCCCCGCCCAGATGTGTCTGGGCTTGGCGCGCCTGTTGCCGCCGCCTCAAACTCGGTCATGTGGCTACTCAGGTGGAACATTATGATACAGCTCGTGCCCTTGTTCCTCTTGCGCATTGCCTCTCTTGCATTTTAAGATGAACAGCTTATCCATGTTGGTGGTCTGCCGAAGCCCCGGGAAGGGCCCGAAGCGGCCGCCGGCGATGGGGCCGCCCCGCGCGTGGGTGAGCAGCGCCTATCCCCAGCCGCACCTGCAGCGCCGTTCGTCAGCGCTGTGCCCGCCGCCTGAGAAGTCTCCGCGTCCAACCAACGGTTCATCTGCATGCCCTCGCAACTTCTCCGTCGTCGCGCATGCGCCCGTCGCTCGCTCTCATTGCTCGGTGGCGCATTTTATCGGCGTCGCCCAGGCATCGGGGGCGATGCCCCGCAGCCAGAAAGAAAGCCGGGGCTGCTGCTATGCCCGAGAGGGCTCTCCCGGTGAGCCCCATCGGTCTTCCCCGCCTCCCCGGTGCCGAGCAGTCGCGCCAGATTCTGTGGGCGTCGTCTTCTGGTTGGCCGCGCTCGCGGCAAGACTCCTCTCCGCCGACGGCGTCGTGCCTCCTTCTCCCGGTCCAGGTGCCTGCGGGCGCTGCCGTCGAGAATGCGCCGTAGCTTCCGCTGTGCCCCTTGTTGGTCAGCGACTACAAGTGCCTCTTCAAATCCTTCGCGTCGGCGCCTTCCTCCAGTCCGTGCCGTTGTGATGTTCCGCGGCCGTCCAACAGAGCTGTTCACTCAGGTCTTCTTGGAATGCCTCTACGATCGCGGCGTAGTCGCCTCCCTGGTCGTCCGAGCCGAACTTCCAATGGCCCCCCTGTCCACCCAGGAATCGGGTCCCTTGGAGTCCCCGCCCATTTCTCAGAACAGCAGTATGTGGCTGGCGAGGGGCCCGCTCCTGGTCTGCCACCGCTTGCGCACCTCGGTCCTCGGCAGGAAGAAGATCCTCGGCCATGCTCTCCTGACCTGGCCCCTGATGTCGGAAGTCCTGGCCCAGACCCCGAACTGCGTCTTCAGCTGCGCCCGCGCCGGCGAGATGGCGGGGCCCTCGTCCTCTCTGGCCAGAAGCGTGGCGAGGCGCCTGTCTGGCAACTGTCTCCTCGGCGCCTTCGTCCTCGCCCACGGGGCCAGTCCGTGCACCGTCGCGCCGTGCATGCATGAGGCGACAAGCCCTGGGCGCACGACCCCACGCCTCTTCCTCCGCCTCATCCTCTTCAGCTTCGTTGCTATGGGGGCGCGCCTCGCGCGCGCGCGCCCTGCGTCCTCTTCGTGCGCGCGCTTCCCTCCCGCGTCCCTCGCGTGCCTCTGTCGATGCCCGAGTCCCTGCCCTCGGTCGCGGCCAGCGCGCGCAGGTCCTGTGCTCTCAGTGTCTTCATCGCCTCCGGCGTGGTCTTCAAGCTCGACGCAAGGATGGCCGCGTGTCTGCATGCCAGAGGGCGCGCCCCCTCAGTCCATTGCGCAGCGCGGTGAGCCACAGTTCCATCTCCACTGCATTGGCGCTGCCAGCGATCCCGATGCTGACGCCGTCGAGCCAGGCCCTCAGCCTCGGCTTCGGCAGCGCCTGCAAGCTCTCCGACTACTACTCACGATCGCGGAGGCACCGCCTCATCGATGTCGTCAGGGGGCCTAGGAGCGCACGCGTCGACGAAGGCGCCCTGCCGGCGGACTACTCTCGCCGCCAGGATTTGCAGCGACATTATTGCGTGCAGTCTCGGCCTGAAGTCCGTCCTGATCCCACCTTCGATCACGAAATCGAGCTTCGGGCCGTCGTGGAACTTCTCGATGTCCGCCAGGAGGCTGCCGCGGAATAGCCCGAACGCGTCGTGCCACTCGTCCGTGATCGCTCTCCGTATTGCCTCGCGCAGGCAGCTGTCGACTGCCGCTGCCGCGCCCCGTCAACTCTCCTGCTCCCTCGCCCGTCCCCTGACCCCTGGGCGGCGCAGAAACTCCCGGCAACGCGCCGCCTGGGGCGGGGGAGCCAGAGCCCCGTTGCCCTCGGCGGGCGTCGAGGTCAACACCGCCAGCTCGCAGGGGGGCTGCCGTGGCCAGGCGGGCTATCTCTCGCGCGCGTTGAAGAGCTCGACGACCCCTAGGCGGCCCGGCGGTGACAGCCTGCGGATACCCGAGCAGATCAGCACTTCGATGCCCTTGCCCGTGTCGGGCTCACGTCTTAGCGCCGCGACCAGTCGTCGAGGGTCCACTCTCTTGCTTCCTCGTGGCTTGCCTGTCCCCCCAGCTCCTTCAGCGCCCCTGCGTGCCGCTCGTTCTCCCGGCGCCTCGCGCCCCCAGACTTTGGCGGCGCCTTAGCCTCATCGTTGACGATTGCGGTGGGGCACTCCTCTGCCCCGCCCTCGGTCAAGAGCACCCCCCTCTCCTCGGCGGCGGCTTCGCGACGCAGCGCAGCGCCCCCGCGCCCTTCTTCGCCGCCGCCGCCAGCCAGCTGCAGAAACACCTGGTGTTCACTTTTCAAATGCCTCTCGATGGTGATCCTCTTGTATTTTCCGCCTACATCGCCATGCCCTCGATGGCACTTGTATCCGCGCCGCCCGGGCTCGCTGGCCTCGGGCTCCAGACGTCGCGGTGTGACATAGCTGTGTCCGACACCTTCTCTCCTCGCTTCGGCGTGCCATCGTGCGAAGCACCCCCCGCCGCGGCCAGATGCGCCTGCTGCGCCTGCGAGCGGTTGCGCCTCATCAGCCTGGGCAGCAACGGCAGCGCAATCTCGGCCCGGCCCCGCCAATCTGCTCGCGGGTTGACGTGGCGCGCCCTTCTCTCGTGTCTCTCATTCCCCTTCGTCAACGTGAACCTCCCGGGCTCTTCTCGCCCGTGGTACTTCGCCCTGTCCAGTGGGGCGAATCGGTGGGCCATTCAGTAGCGGGTGTCCAGCGCTCTCATGCCCCGCGCAAGCTGCGCCCCTGACTTGCCGACCTCGTCCGACGCGGCCTAGTAGGCCGCGTTGTTGGTGATGTAGTCGGGCGCGCTATTGTTCGCGGCGCCGGGCCTGGCTGCCTCCGCTACGTCCTGCAAATTGGCCATAGTGGTGTTGTCCGCGTCTTGAATCTGCCCCCATTGCGCCTGCTCTAGCTGCCCAGCTCTCGCGACCAGCGCGCGCGGCGACGGCGATCTCGCCCCGGGCTCGAGGGTTGCCGATGGGGGGGCATCCTGACCCGCAAAGCGCGTCGCTGCCCGAATCTTCGCGCGGCGAAGCGTCAGCTGACGGCGCGAGGGGCGCCGCCGCTGCGGGCCTCGACCTCTGGCAACGCTTCGTTTCGCTCTGGCGCTCCTGCAGGGCGCCCAGGGACTAGTTCTGCCGCCCGACGGGGTCCCGAGGTCCATCTGGTCGCGTCGACGCCTCTGCCTCGCGCTCCTCGATCGGGGTACCTGAGGTCCGAGAAATCGCCCACCTCCTCCATAATCATGGCGCGGGCCAGCCTGGGCAGCGCGGCCGCGTCGCGCCCTGGCCCCGCTCGCTTTTGCCGACGCGGCCCCAGCGAGTGCGGCGACGTTGATCGCGCCCTCGGCTCGAGGAGCGCCGCGGCGCATCAGCCGACGGCTCGAGGGGCGCCGCCGCCGGGGGCCCCGCCCTATAGCCAAGCGTAGCCGCGCTCTGACGCCTCTGCATGTCGGTCAGGGCGTCGCCCATCCACTCGCGGTGCCCGAAATCAGCGGGCGCGCCCATCTCCTCGTGATCCAGGGTCCGCGGGGTAGCCCCGCGTGAACTACAGCGGCTGCATGGCGCGCCTGTCCCGCGGGAAACTGGCCCAGCCCGCGGCGAGCGCGGGGGCCCCCCGCCTGCCCTTGTCCAGTTACGTTTCGAATCTGCGGGTGCACCCGCTCGTCTCCTCTTCTGCATCTTCGTCGGCTGCCTCCTCTCGCTGTGCTGCGCCCGCTCTGGTGGCAGCCTGCGCGCGCGCCTGCAGTCTCCCCCTCGACCTCTTGCCGCTGGGATTAGACCCTGCCCCTCCTCTGCGGGCGCGGGGCGGTCTCGGGGGGGCCTGGCGCCCTGCGCTGGGCCCGGGGCCCCGCGCCTCGGACGGTGGGCATCAGGCCGACGCGCGTCGTGAACTGCCCCCGCCCCCTTCATCGATGCGCCACCTGCTACAGTCGCCGCTGCGCGATCGGTCGGCGACGGCCCCTGCTGCGGCGGGCGCGCTGGCTGTCCGGCGACGGGGCGACCGACTCTGCGCCCGTGGCCTTCGGCCAGCCAGGTGCCCAGACAACCTTCGGGCCGTTGACGAAGTCGCGGCAGACCACCTGCGCGCCGCTGATCGTCTTCAGGGCGGCTGCCAGCGAGGCGGGCTCGCGGCTGCCCCCCCCCCCCCCCCCCCCTCCTCTGATGACTTTAAATCTAGGGGAGTGCTCGCCGCCGTCGCCGCCGCTCCCGTCAGATGCCGCGCTGCCGGGGCCCAGTCGCGCATGCAATGCGCCCCTTCTCCCCCAAGTCCACCGCGAATTTCGGCCGAGGCATTCGTGGCCAGGCGGGCCATGGCGGGTTGTCCGAGGCTCACGGCGCGGAGGTGGCCCTTTGCGATGGTAGCCCCATGCTCTCCTAATAATGAACCCCTGGGGATAATCAATTCCAGGGTCTGGGGGGAGGGGGGATGAGCGTTTTCCCGGCGGAGGATGAGGATGATGACGATGGTGCTGATGGTGGTGCTGATGTTGATGATGATGCTGATCCTGGGCGCTCGCGTAACTAGATCCTGGCACAATGCCGTTCTTGGCGCCCTCGAACCTCGCATCTAAAGGTGGCCTGCGCAAGCGAGGTCGTCGTCGCCCCTGGCTGAGAAATCTCTCTCTCGTACCATCTCGAACCATTTGCCCGCGCAGGCTCGGCACCCTTTGGTGCCGTCCTTGCGAGGCAGGCACTTGCTGCTGGCCTGCCGCGCGTTCGTGACGTGGGAATGCTGAAATGGCGAGAATCCCATGGCCCTGCCGCGCGCTCGTGACTTGCGACAGCTGAAGAGATCGTGGGACCTCCATTGCCACGCTGTGTTTTTGATGATGTTGCTAGTCGACATAAGAAGATCGCAACTTCGATTCGCAACTTCCCCCCGCGATGATCGCGTTCGGCCTCGCCGCCCCCCTCCGCAATTAAATCTGTCAGACCCGGATGCAACAACCGCTCAGGGGTAGGGGGGGGGGGGCTCTGTGTTATCTGGGGAATGGGGCCAGCGGTGCCCACTTTGGCGCCGCGGGCGGACTTGCTGCTGCTCCCCGCCGCCGCGAAGACCCTGCGACCCAACCTTGCAAGGTCCAGCTCTGCGCCCCCCCAGCTTCGCCACTGGCGCGCGCGCCTCCTGAAATGACAGCACGTCGAAGCCATTGCCTGCAATCCCCTGTTTGACCGGCCACAGCTTGGCCGCGGCGCAACAGAACGCGCGTTCACGGGCAGAGGCGTCGCCGGCATCTGCGCCTCTGCCTTCGCGTAACGTCCGGTTGCGGGGGCTCGGGCGCGCCCGCGCCCATTCCCGCCGCTTTCGCCAACCTTGGGCCTTCCGAGTACTCCGCCGCCGCGCCCCCGCTGCGCTCTCGGCGCCTGCGGGGTGGGGAGCTGGCTGACGCCGCCTGCGCCGCGTCTGCAGGCCGCGTCATTTCCGCTGGGGCTGCCCCTCCTCCTGCTGATTTCCTCTTCTGTGCCGCCCGCGCGGTGACGTGCCGCTGTTCGAGCGCCGCGAGCGTGGCCTTCGCGACGCAGTCCCTCAAGTGCCCCTGGAAGGTTATCGCGCTCTCTTGCATCTGCTTCGCGAGATGTTTCTTCTCTTCCTCAGGTTGCTTCTTCCTCTCCTCATCCAGGTCTTCCTCGCCAAGATCGAACTCCCGCCCGATGTCCGCTGCCAGCCAGCCTTCTGAGAGCGAGCCGGGGCTGCCTGCGACCAACTGCTCCAGAATGCCCGATGGTGCCATTCGCCCTTCGCTCTGGATCGTTTCCAACACTGTCTCTGGCTTCAGGGCCGCCGCTGCTCTCTCTTGTCCAGTATCTCGCGCGCCTTCTTTGCCTCGTCATCTGCATTCACCTTGGTTGCGTGCGCGGTCTTGTACAGGCGGTTTGTTGCCTGCGCCGACCTCGCCGCCACAGCCAACCTCTCCGCGCGCGTCTTCTGTGGCGTCGGGGCCGCTGCCTGCAGGGCAGTGGCCGCGCCCTGTATATGTTGGTTGATGGCGCCCGCGCCCTTCAGCCGGAGGGTCCCGAACCTCGGCGGTGATCATCTGCAGTGCCTGCGCACGCTGCTCGGGTCCCTGGACCTTGCCGTTGCCGCCGCTTTTGCCCGCGCCCTTGGCCTTCTCGTAATCCTTCTGCCAGCCGCCGTCCCTGTTTTCTGCGGTCGTTTTCGGTTTCGCCACTCGACATCCGCATGAACACCAGAAGTCTCGGGGCTCGAGCTGGCTGGGCCGCAACCACTTCTGACAATGCTTGCACCACGTCCACTGCGCGGAGTTCGGCCCCATGCTGCCGCTGTGGGAGCCCAGCGCGTTCCCCGGGCACTCCCGTCCCAGTTCCCTGCAGGCCTGGCTGCGCATCCGTCTGGGGCGCCTGCGCCAGGGTGGCGAGCGCGAGCGCTCCTGGCGCCCTGTCTCGGGGCTGAGAGCGATCGTCCGCGGGCCGCCGCGCCCGCCGCGAAGGAAACCGAATCAATGTGTTCAGACATGTTGTTTTTCGCCCTGTCAGGGGTTCTGCAAGCCTCCAGGGGCCTCTGCATGGGCTGGTGTGGACACGAGAAGCGTCCAAAATCTGTTCGCGCTGCGTCCAACCGTGGCCTGATGTGGGGAGTCCTCCTACGGGCGGATTTTGGACGAGAGAAAACATACCAGAGCTCCAACATCGTCGCCCGACCATGTTTTGACTATTTTTGAATCTTCCTCCTGCAGAGGGACACGCCCGACTTAAACGTGGCCGCAAGGGCCGCCAAGGACGCGCAGGAGGGCGAGGCCACGCCGAAACTTTCCAACCTTGGGAGGCCTCCCAACCGGGGTCGGAGGCAGACGGGGTCTCGGAGGATCGCGCCGCATCGCCAGTGCACCGCCGATGCCTCGGCGTTGTCGGCGTGGAGAGAATCGGGCTCCACATCAAGCCGCATCGCCGAGGTATCGGCGATGCGGCGCGATCCTCCGACCCCACTTGGGAGGCCCAGGAGTCTTGCGGGGCCGCGGCTCGCTTCCCAGCGTGTCGCGTGCACGCAAAGAGCGGCCCTGCGCAGGGGTGGCCTTTCGTGCGCGGCTTTCGGGGGCGCGTGTGGGGCGAAATCCAGGTGCGCCGGCCAGTGCTGCGGGGGACCGGTGTGGGCTCGCACCAAACGTCGCTCCGGCGAAGGGTCACTCTTGGCGAATGGCCGAACGAGCGTGGATCCCCCAGGGCCCCGAGGTCTGGACCTCATCTGCTCGGACCTCCTTGGGGAAGCCACACAGAGTCCCCCGCCCCACCCCAGACCCCCGACGTCATGTTTTCTTTCATGACGTCGGTCCCAGAAGTCTCTACTCCTTCCACGGGGCCGGCTTTTCATCCTGAATCGTTTTTTGATGGCCCCGAGGTCCGGTAAGGACCCCCAGAGGCAGAAAATAGCAGAACACCTGCCGTCGTGATTTTTTCACGAGTCCAGGGAGTCTGTGACCTTGCCCCCAGCGCCTGCACCTGCTCTGGCTCGATGTGCTCCACGCCAGCGGACGCGGGCACGACGTTGGGCAGCCTTCGGGGTGGGCGGGGGGTGGGCGCAGACGAGAGGGCGAGGCGGGCGGGGAGGGGTAAGGCAGGCTCGGATCGTGCCCACTTCGGCGCTGGCGTCTGTCACCGCGGGGATCATTCAATCTTGAACGTTCGGCCGTTTCCGACAAGACAGATCGTTCAACATCGACTGATTCTGGGTCGCTGGCGGCGGGGTCATCGTTGGTCGACACGGCGCGAAACGATCGTAATAACACTGCGGGCTCGATCGGCTGAAGGCGGCCTTCGGAGCGTTCTGAAGCTTTTTGGCCACGCCCACCGGCCGTGCTACAGCCAGCGGCGCGCGGACACCCCTGGGCAGGCACCGAAGCAACTACTCAGAAGTGCACGCACGCCGAGAAAGGACAGCGAACGACCACAACCAAATCAAGGACACGCTCTGGGGGATGTTCGGCGCATGCCAGCAGTCGCCAGAATACCGAAACCAGCTTAGCACTGTGGTCGATATGAGCGTCCCCGAGGGCCAAATCGACCACGACCACAGCCAAAACGCTCACTTCGAGATCGGCGGGTTCCGTGCGGTGAGGCCCACCAGAAAATCCTTTTGCTATGTTTGCGACTTGGCGGGAAACAACATTATGTTGCGAGACGGGCCCGCCACTGAATCAATGAGATGAGCGAGCTCAACTCTGGCGCCGTTCGTGGACACAACTCGGATTGCAGAAATCTGCACCGTACCCCCTTCTCAAAGATGTCAGGGAGCTTTAGACCAACGGGTGCGGTATATACTGCAGAGGCGAGGCCTCTGCGCAGACACGACAGGCCGAGGCTGAAAGAGCATTCGCGGGCCCCCCACAAACGTGCTCTGTTTGCCACTTGACGGAATTAGACACGCGGTTATGGGCCCTGAGATTCGCCACTGCATCGACGGGATGAGCGAGCCGAACTGCGGGGCCGCTCGCGGACACAATTCGAATTCCAGAAATCTGTGCCAGATCTCAAACCTTTAGGACCCAGGCCGAAGTTCACAGCCACGGGGGGCGGGCAGCCGAGAGGCACGCGCACTATAACGACAAAGGCGAGGGCGAAGTAGACCGAACGCCGCTCGGTCCAAATCAGTGACAACAGCGCCCGAGCGAACCAACTTTGGAGGGCATGCCGCAGCTTCGCGCGCGCCCCGAATCAATAACATGATGTGCTTACTACTATATATATATATATATATATATATAAAAAGAAAGAGAAAGAGAGAGAGAGAGAGAGAGAGAGAGAAAACGAGAGAGAGAGAGAGAGAAAAAACAAGAGAGAGAAATAGAGAGATCTATACATAGAGAGAGAGAGAGAGAGAGAGAGAGAGAGAGAGAGAGAGAGAGAGAAAAAAGAGAGAAAGAGAGAGAGAGAGAGAAAGAGAGAGAGAGAGAGAGAAAGAGAGAGAGAGAGAAACATATAAAACAAACCCAAACAACGACCGCGGCGCCCAGCGCGGGCAACAACCAAGTCGAAGTCTGCCCCGCCGAGGACAAGTCGGGTGGCCTTTCGGTGGGGCGCCCCGAAAGCACAATAATAATAGTTCACGACTGCGATGCGGCAGGCGGCTGGCCCTAGCACCGATGACAAAACTGGATCATGCCACGTATAACTGCTGATGGGATGCGCAGGACAAAACGGGATGCGCATTCTCAGACACATCCGAACTGCGCGGAGGCAGAACTCTAAACAGGCGTTCCCTACTGGAGAACTGCTTACTCCACAGGGGTACATTCACGGTTTGTACTATCGAGAAGGAGGTGCAAGGCGGAGCCATCATGATGCCTGGGGCCTGCCCGATCCGCATGCTCTGTTGCAACTCCGCCTCCACTCATGGTCTCAGGATGTCTCCGACGGCCCCTGCCTTCACGCCCTGCTCTCCCGACGCGTGGCCGGCCCGCTACGCGGCGGCCGCCGCGCGCCTTGCGCCGCTGAGCAGCGCGGCGAAGAAAGGCGTCGCGGCCGCGTCGCTGGCGTCGGCAGACGGCACCCGCGCGCGAGGCCCTCCTCGAGATGGCGCTCGCAGTCGAAGGCGTGCGCCTGCTTGGCGGCCGTCAGCTCCCTCCAGGCGTCCTTCAGCCGCCCCGCGTTCTCGTGCCTGGCCGCGCTGTTGGCCGCCTTCTAGCGGCCCCGTTCCATGCGCTCGTCTAGGCTCCTCTCGCGATGAGCTCGACGGATGGAGGCGCCAATGCGTCGGCCCTGGTTGGGCGCCATCTTGAAATTCAGCGCAGCCGCGGCCTGCAGGAACATCTGGTATAACTGGCTGTAGTCCCAAGGAGACTGGCGCTCGTCCCCGGGCCCCTTGCCGAGGTGACTGAAGACGTGGGAGAGCCAGGCCGCCCGCGGTGAGCCCATCACCGCTGCGTCGTCGGCCTCGCCCGTCTTGCTTCGCATCGGCTGGTGCTGCTCGGGAACAACAAGAGGCCCCACCTGGTCAGCCCGCCCGCTGCTAGCGGCAGCAGTGACGGGCGCCTCAGCGACGTCAGCTCTGACGGACGGAGGCGCGGCTCGACCGCCGCCAGCCCTTCCCGCGATCGCCGCCAGCCCGTGGCCGCGACGAACCAGCTGCAGGGGCAGCGCCGCCCACGTGGGCCAGAGGAGAGGCGTTGGGCTCATCGGCGGGCTCAGCAGCCGTCATCCACGCAGGCACCGAAAAGCCCGCGGCAGCCGTCGCCCTCCGTTGCGGCTGAACCCTGGGGACGTGAACATCACCGCGGCCAGCGTGCTCCCGCCGCGCCAGGCCCGACGACCCGCGCAGAACTCCGCGTTCGCCCACTTGACGATGCAGTCGTCGACCTCGGCATCTTCGACGAACGGCGCGCCGTGCTGGTCCGCGAGGCCGATCCGCTCGTCCACGTGCATCCGGTAGCGCGCCCTGGTCGCCGCCTTCGCGCTGTGGGCCTCCCGGGCGGCGGGGTCTCCTTGGCCATGCGCCGCGCGCGCCGCCGCGCGGCGGGCGTCGGCGCGGGCGGGCCCGCGGCCTGGCAGTTCCTCCCCCCGGCTGCTCTGTCGTCCTCGGCGGCAGCGGCGGTCGCGGCCGCGGCCTTGGCACTGGCGAGCAGGGTCGCAGCGGCCCGCCCCCGCTCCGTCGAGGCGGCCTGCTCGAGCCCCGCCGGCGGCGGCGCCGCGCCCGCGCTCGCCCGGCGATCCAGCCCGCCGCAAGCTGTCCTGCTCAGCGTGCGCGCCCTCCGCGGGCCCCGACTGGCAAGGCGGCCCGCGGGGGGTCGGCCGCGGCCAGCGGCGCCGCCGGGGCCCGCGTCAGCACCCGCGCCTGGGCCGCCCGCCCCCGCTCCGTCGAGGCGGCCTGCTCGAGCCCCGCCGGCGGCGGCGCCGCGCCCGCGCTCGCCCGGCGATCCAGCCCGCCGCAAGCTGTCCTGCTCAGCGTGCGCGCCCTCCGCGGGCCCCGACTGGCAAGGCGGCCCGCGGGGGGTCGGCCGCGGCCAGCGGCGCCGCCGGGGCCCGCGTCAGCACCCGCGCCTGGGCCGCCCGCCCCCGCTCCGTCGAGGCGGCCTGCTCGAGCCCCGCCGGCGGCGGCGCCGCGCCCGCGCTCGCCCGGCGATCCAGCCCGCCGCAAGCTGTCCTGCTCAGCGTGCGCGCCCTCCGCGGGCCCCGACTGGCAAGGCGGCCCGCGGGGGGTCGGCCGCGGCCAGCGGCGCCGCCGGGGCCCGCGTCAGCGCCCGCGCCTGGGCGGCCAGCCCCCGCGGGGGCGTGCAGCGGGGCCGCGGCCGCCATGCCAGAGGCGCCGCCGACCAGAGGGCATGCCGCCGCCCCCGTCGGGGCGTCGCCCTCCTCCTCGAGCCGAGATGGCCCCGGAGGATGGCGCGTCAGGGCGGCCCCATCGGTCGTCGGTGTCTGGGCCCAGTAGGGCCCGGTCGCGTCAGTCTGGCGTCGCCTCTCCTCGAGGCAACAGATGGGTGGCGCGCTTAACCGCTTCGAATTCCATCCTGTGAATTTTCTGCTTCCCTCGTCGCTGCTGTTGAACTCCGAAGGGATCCACCCATGACTGAACCTTGGCCCACGCCCGAACGAGCACGCCGACGCCCGTCGAATCATTGCCGTCAGCTTGAAGCCCCGCGCTCGCGAGCGCGAGAAGGCGAGGATCACCGCCGTGTTGTCGCGCAGGAGGAGGGCCCGACCGTCGCGGCCAGCGCGCGAGCTCGCTGCTCTCTCCGCCGCCTCGATCAGCGCGCGGCCCACGAAGTGGAGGACCCCCTCCTCGAAGGCCCACCGATCGGCCAGGGCCGCCCGCGAAGCGGTCGGCGCGCAGCAGCTCCGCGGGGTCCAAGCCCCAGCGCGCGGCCTCCTCCTCGGGGATCTCGGGCGCGAGGGCCTCGGGCGCGACGACGCCGCCGTCCGCCGGCAGTTCGGGCCCAGCGGCCACCGCATCGCGCCTTTGCGCACCCCCCGAGCCGAGGCGATAACCAGGCCGCTCGCGCACGCGGCCCGCGCGGTCGACGTCGCGACGATCCCGCCGCAAGTCGGCCAGGGCGAAAAACCAGCGAGCGACGCGCCGGACTGGCACGCGCCTGGCATCCATCTCGCACCCCGGGCGGCATGCAGGGAGACCGCCAGCCTCGCGAGGGCCCGCAACTCCTGCTCCGCGCTGCTCCACAGCGCCACCCTCTCGGAGTAGTGCCGCTGGATGAAGCGGTGGTTGAGGTGGAGGCAGCTCGGGCTCTCCCGACGCGCCAGGCCCAAGAAGGCGAGGTGGCCGATGACGATCTGCAGCTCGAGCCCGCTCACCGCGCGGCGCCGCAGCAGCGCCTGCGCGGCGCCTCGGACTCGCCAATCCCTGGAGGGCGCGGGCCGCGCGCAACCTTCGTGGCCGTCGAGCTGCACGCCGAAGGCCTCGCCGCCAGCCCCGGCCAGGGAGGTCCCGTGCACCTCGAGGCCCGCCCCGCCGAGGGAGGTCGTCGCCGCCTCCAGCGCGGCGCGCGCCTGGCTCTAGGGCGCCCCGAGCATTCCGACGTCGTGCGCGTGGGCGCGGTAGCCCAAGGGTTGCGGGCCGCCCAGAATTAGAGGGGCGCCGCGGTCCCTCGTCGGCAGGGCGCCGTCCAGCTCGCGCAGCAGCGTCGCGCGGTGCGAGTTGACCGCCTGCGCGACTTACTGAGGCGTAGAATGATTGTTCGCATTTCGTGCTGCGCCTGGCGTTTCCATATGAAAGAATTTCGAATGCCCACCTTTGAAGCTTCGAGCGATTGCATTATTCCTGGAGCCCGCGCCCGAGCAAATGCCCGAGAACATGCCCGCGCACATTCGTACGTATTAACGCACTTTTTGAACTCGTCATATCAGAGGAAAGCTTAGCATACCATACCATACACGAGTTTGCTCGTCCAACGCATGCAACAGCTTTTTGTTGCAGCTCCTGTGTCAGTCAGTAAGGTTAATTGAAAGGGGAGGGGGGGTGGGCTTGGGGGCTTTCCTCATTTAACCAACCATTCAGTAGTCACTGGACTACGTCTGGGAAAACAAAATATCCTCCTTACGTTTCCCTCCCAGTCCTTCACTATTTCACTATCAACGCATCAAGTAATGGGCAATGAAAGCGAATTGCAATGCTGAGGTTCTTGGCGTATCCATGTTTGCTCGGGCGTCGTTGCCTTCCGAGGGCCCTCGTCGAGGCCTCGAGCGATTGCATTATTCCTCCTGAAGCGCGCGCCCGAGCAAATGCCCGAGCACATGGCAAAGCACACTCATGTGTAGCAACGCAGATGCTACCATGTCAATGGCGTATCATACCATAGCGTAGCACATCTGCTACCGAACCATCTTATACACTCACATGCAACAGCCCATCTCCCACATCATTATTGCTCTGTCGATGTTTCGACGGCTTGCGACGCCGCTGAGCAAAAGCCTGCCCCCGAAAGGTCCACGGGGGGCTCCGAATCGCCCCGTTCGATGGCGACGATGGCGATGATGAGCTGGTGGGGATATTTTGGGCAAGGAAAAGGTAGTCAGTCCACCGTTCAAATTGGGTGACGCGCCTCTGGGTTCTGGCGCTTGCCCGCGAGGTTGGCTGGGTCGCCCGCGTCGCTTGACTAGGAGTCACCCCAGGCAAAGAAGCGCCAACTTGCGCGTGAATCCTGAGCCCTCCCCACTCCCCCCACGGCTGCCCCAGCGCGCTCCTGCAGGTCGAATTGCTCTCGATTGCAGGGGTTGAGAAGAAAGGGGGCAAGGGTGGATTTCTTTCAGGCCACCTCGAAGGGTGAGAACCCAATCCACGCGTGCAGAAAAACTGCCGACACATCCGATTGCGCCCGCAACGCCAGGGCCCGCCCGGTCAGTGGGGCTTCCAGCCGCTGGGGCTGCTCCTGGACAGCCCTGGCGGGGCCGCCGGGGCCGCCGGTGGCGCCGCGGGCCCCGGCTGGTTCCACCAAATGCCCTTCCGCCGCGGGTTGATGCCCCCGTCCGCGAGGTAGTTCCAGCGCCAAATCTTTCGGGCGCGGAAGGAGGGCGGGAGGGGGGGGCGGGCCGTGGGGGGGGATCGACGTTCCTCTGCCAGGGCCCTTTCCCCCCCCCCTCCCTCCAGCCACCCTCGTCCTTCCCATGATGGGCGGGCGCCTCCGTGAACCCGCGCATCTTGCGCTGGCGCGGCACGGCGGTGAGGCGCGCCCGCAGCGCCGCGAGCTCAGGAAGAGGATGGGGGTGGGGGGGGATGGGCGAGGACGAGGGGGATGACAATGGGGCGCTGGAGTTCCCTGCCACGAAATGTCGTGCGACGCGGGCCGCGCCTTGGTGGACGTCCGGCTGTTCTCGCCGTGCCCGTGCCTCCCAGTCCCCCCCCGCCCCTTGGCCCCAGGGTGTATTTGGGGGGTCGAGGGGCCTTCCCCTCCCCCTCCCACCCGCCATTGCAATTACACAATATGAAAATGCTCTCCCACTTCCCCTGATGGCGTCCCGAAGATTCAACCCTCCCGCGTACTGTTTTTTACACGCAAGATTCCCGGGAAACGTTATTTTTTTCTTCCAAAATGCTGCTCTCGCTGAGGCGCCGGCCTCATTTCTGCTCCCGAATCGTTCCGAATCGTGCTCCCGCTGCAGCGTGGGCCTCATTTTCGGATCGGTGTTTGGCCTCCGTTGTTCAAGATTGCGTTCTATCCCCAGCGCGGGCCTCTTTCTCGCGCGCCCATCCGCCCGCCGCCACCGCGCCGCACCACCACCACCGCCACCACCACCACCACCACCACCAGCACCAGCACCAGCACCAGCACCAGCACCAGCACCAGCACCAGCACCAGCACCAGCACCAGCACCAGCACCACAACCACGCACACGCACGCACGCACGCACGCGCACCACCACCCACTACGCACGCGCGCGCGGAGCCACAGGTCCGCTACGACACGCGTCCGCGGATAGAATCAGCGCCATGGTAAGGGATGGGAGGGGGGGGGGTAGGACGTCAGATATGACGCGAGCGCACCTAGCTTGCTCCACCCCCTCCCCCTCTCCCATCTTATGTCAATTGTTTATCATTCGATTGTTTCATTGAGGCGTGTCCTGGCGCCTCAGCTTGTCGGTTCAACATAGCTGAAGACTAGCTTTCAGATACTAGTGCGTCTTCCACAAAAGACGCCTCCCTTCTCTGGGTCACCCGCCCTCCCTCATCATCATCATCATCATCATCAGCATCGTCGTCATCGCCCCTCCCTCTCCTTCTTATGATGACGATGGTGGCCATCGTCGCCATCGGCATCATCGTCATCATCGTCGCCTGGGACATCCTCCAATGAGCGTTTCACCATCATCATCATCATCATCTCAATCGCCCATCTCTCTCCCTCCTGGGTCACCGCGCGTTGATGGTGGATTCCACCCACTCGTGCTCGAAGCTGAACGGGCCAGACATCGCCCCAGGCGTCGGCGAGCGCGCGCCCCCGCCCGCGGACGTCCAGAGGCCTGAATAAGCCCGGCCCCGACGAGCGCGGCAGGGGTCGAGAGGCGCTGGGGCCCTGTCGGACATCAGGGGCCCCGTGGGTTCCCCAGTCCAGCAGATAAGCGGGGCGGCGACGCATGGGCCCCATGGGCTCCCAATCGGAGTGCGGACCTTCGCGGCCCGGCCCCCGCGCCCCTCGCGCCCGCGGCGCGCTTCGCATCCCCGGTCCTGGCAGCCCGGGCCGTGCCAGTTGCCAGTGGCTGCCTCGCTGGCGCCCCCCCTGGCTGCTTCGGCCAATGGCCGCTGCGTGACCTCGAACATGCTGCGCGGAGGGGGCGGGATGGGCGGGCGGCTAGGGATTGGAGGAATGGCGATGGCGATGGTGATTTTTTCTTTCCCCGTTTGATTGCGCGCCGCGGTCTTCGATTTCGTCGCGGCCGAAGCAACCGCAGAGCAGATCTCATTCGCATGGCTCGACAGGCCCGCTCGGGCGGACCACGTCGCGGCACGGTCGGGGCGGCCCCGTGGCGAACGGCCCCGTGATCTGCGGCGCAAGGCCCATGATCACAGCCTGCGTCGCCCCCGGCGCCGCTGCGCGACTGCGAACCACCTCGATCTGGGGGCCGAGGTGGGCGAGAGTCCGCGCGCGCCAATCCTCGGCGCGACTGCGCTCCAGAATGCGCGGGTAGTTCTGGCGGACTTGCTGCGAGAGCTCGTGATCAGCCAGGTGGTTGGCCTGGTAGGCCAGCGGTGGCTTGTCCTGCTCGAGCCTCTCCACGGGCCTGGCAAGCTCGTGGATAAGCTCAAGAATTGCGCGGCATGGGCGCCGTGCGCATCATGTTGCGCGCTGGCCCTGCGAAGGGCGCGATGTCCCGCCAGTTGCTTGCGTCGTCGTTGATTGCCGCCACCGAGATCAACTGATTCGGAGCTGCAGAGTTGCAGGTGCCCGAGATTGCCTGCTGGCGCAGAAATGAGCCCATCAGTGCACAGACGCCGTAAAAGTTGAGCCGAACCAGCCGCTGGTGTGAGGGTCGGTTCCCGAAATTTTCCCGTGGGCGCTGGAATTCACGTAGTGGGCGGTTCTGGGTTCGGCAGGAGTTGCACGCGGCGCACGGCGGCGATGATGATGACGGTGAGGAGGGGAGGGGGGGGGGGAGGAGGAGGGCCAGGGGGGGTGGGGGCGGGGGGCGCCAGAGGGCGAGGAGAAGGATGGCGCTTGTCCACAGCAAGCAGGCCGCCGCAAAAAACGAAGCCGTCGAGGACCGATATTGACTCCAGAGGCCGCTCCCCGCGGAGCGCGTGCACCCCCGAACCCTATGGCCGGGCTGCCAGCTCGCGGTTGGCCGTCAGCTCGCTGCCGGTGAAAGTTGCTGCCGATGCAGCCGCATGCTACGAACAGGCTAAGAAGCGTCGTGTTGCCAACAACCCCCGGCGCGCGCCGCGCCTGTGCCAACGGCGGCGCCCGCGGCGCGTCCCATGGGCGCATTGGCGCCCGGGCTGGTCCGCACCGCGCCCGGGGCGCATGTCGGGCGGGGGCCGGGGCTGCCACCCGGGCGGCGGTCTGCGGCCCGCCTTGTGCCGCTCGGCGCGGAGCATCCGGTTATTAAACCATGCAGGCTGGGGCTTAATGCCGAGCGGCCTTCCATCCATGGCGGGGCAGGAGGAGGAGGCGGAACCTGTTCTGCCACTGGCTCCAACACTGCAGCCACCGCATCCCACGCAGCTTTTGAGTTTTTTGCGCGGCGTCCAACGCCTGGTTTGATGGGTTGTTGCCATTTGGCCGATCTGATCCTTCATTGATTCCACCGTCGCCGTGAGCGCTCTGATCTGCCCCTGCTGGTTCGCCATGGAGACGCTCGCTGCGCGCGAGCTGACCGCGCTGTCTGGGCCCGCGACGCTGCGCGGAAGGCTGCCGCCGCCGCCGACTTGCGGCCGCGGGGGCCCCGCGACGGGCGATTCCGTCTGGCCAGCCACCTCTGCAAGGCATTCGGCGACGAGTTCCGTCGGCGAAATCACCTGAGGCTCTTCGAATGGCGGCGCTCGCTGAGAAAGTTCGAACCGAAGACCACCCTGCAAGGGAGCTCGAAGTAGTCAGCCAAGTCCTTCCAGCAACAAATCTTGCGAGGGTAGCCGTCGAAATCGGAAAAGTCAATCCAGTCGGGGGGGGCCCCTATGGTCGCGCCTGGCGAAGTGGAACACTGCGCCTTTTGGGTGCCCGCTGAACCCCCTGATCGTTCGTCCTGCATGCTCGCCCGCGGCGTCTTGAAACACTGGCCGAAAGCGCGCTGTGCGTTGTCGAGCACGCGAGCGATCCCGTCTTTTATTGCGCGAGCGCCCTTTCCTGCCCAGCCACTCTGGTTTGGACAAATCGATGCTCGGCAATCCTCGAGGCCACAATGCATGCTGCCGCGCTGCCTGAGGAACGTCGCCTCGTAATGTTCGACGTTGCGCCCTTAGTGCGCACATTGCATGTTTGCGGCCAAATTTCATTCAGTCTTTGAAATGGAACGAAGCCCTCTGGCGCCATAATGAGCCGTGAACAACGCAAGGAACGGGTGGGCGGCCTCCGACATGGACCTCCAGATGTTGCACCCACAGGGGTTCGAAGAGAGCAGCCAAGTGCGCCGCCATTGTAATTTCAATTTTTTTGGCTAGACAAAATCGCTCAACACAGCCCGTTTCCCCAGAACGTAACCCCATGGCGGCGCGCGGCGCGTGTTCCAGCCCCGCGCCCGCCGCGCGCTCGACGCTCTGCGCGTCGCCCGCGTCGACGCCGAGCTTCGACGTCGCCCCGGGCAGCGCGCCGCGCCCCGCGGACGTGGCGGGGGCGCGCCGGGCGCGCGCCGAAGCGGCGCTGCCCCGTCCAGCCAACATGGTGATTTAATAAAACGGGGATGGGCGCGCGGACGTGGATCGTGGACCGCCCTCAGGGCGGCCTTCGGACTGGTGAGAACGTCGTGTGCCGTATTGGGTTATCCCGAGCCGTCTCGGAATATCTCGGGCCGTCTCGCGGCCATTCTCGCGGCTGCTGGCGCGTCTCAGGAGCCTCTGCGGAGCGGGGGCATGCGGGCGAGAGGTGCGAGGCGGGGTCTGAGATGAGTAGAACCATTGCTGTTTTGGCTCAGAACGGCATGATCTCTCGAGATCACCATCTTACCGACGTGGCCGCATGTCCACGGAGGGATCGCGACGAGCCACGCGCGCCTGCCTTTCGACCTCCCGACCCAGCGCGACGAGGAGGACAGCGAGCTGAGGGGCAAGTGTCAGCAGTCGGCCATGAAGAAATGGATGGGCAAGTTCTGGTGCTATATCTTGGAGCTGAATGCGTTGCCGCCAGTGGCGTCGGAGGTCAGGACCGACCCCCGCGCGCTGGACATCGTCGCCGAGGGTGCGACGATGAAGAAAACGATCGCGAGGGAGATGTCGATCAACTTCAACTCCACGATCAACATCTACAAGGCGCATGGGAAATCCCCGAGTGGGAATGCAATTCAGGGTGACGCGCTCGTGGACCTTATCAAGTGGCTCTGCGTCCGCAAGATCGATGATCGCGACGGCGACGCCGCGCCGCCGCCTGAGTGCCCGCCCGCCGATATTAGCAATATCGAGACGTAGGTGGTCCACAGCGGCGAGTGGAAGCATGTGTCGACGCCGAACTTCGAGGGGCCAAGGCGGGGCCGCCTGTTCATCAGCGCGAGCCCCCTGATGCGGACGGCGCTCGAGGAGCCCGGGTGCGCTCGCGTTGGCGAGCTTGCCCTCAGGGCCGCCGACGTCCACTGCGACGACGGGGGTGATGCGGCGTGCCCAGCGCTCTATCTCAACGAGCGCGTCATGCATGAAAGCTGGTACTCGTTGGTCATCGAGAACACCGTGATTGACTTCGCGCTCGAAGGTGAGCGATGAGGTGCCGCGGCGTGGCGCGCGCGGCTGTCTCGGCCGACTCAAATCAGGCTGCGGCCGATTCGGCTGCTTATAGTCGGCCGGTTCAGTTAATGATGGTCGGGGCGGCGTTGATGCATGCGCGTGCGATGGCGCCGCCTTTTGCACCCCTTGGGAGGTGCCATAAACTCTGGCGGCCGTCGCGCGTGTAGCCCCCCAAAAACATGTTGAGAACTGCTCGGGTAGTCGGAGAACGAATTCTAACAGGGGAGGGGGCACTGGGGGCCTCCGAAGCTCGAGTTCGCCATGGCATTACATTTGAATTGCGTACCACAACTTATTGTTTTGGGGATGGGTTTGTCAGATGCCCGCCCCAATTCCTGACCGCCATGACGGGCCCCGCGCGTTCCTGAGGAACCGCCCTCCGCTCATGTAGCTGTTGTGCAACGTTCAACGCTTGGTCAGTCGGGAAATCTCGAGTGAGAACCGCATCTTCAAGAGGAACCGCCATCCATCCACGCAGTTGTTGCGCATCGCTGAATCCCACCAGCCCTTTAGGGCGTAAGTGGTTTAGGGTGTTTCTCTTCCGCTCCTTTTCCCCTTTCGGGGAGGGGGTTATCACTGTTCCCTATTAATAAACACCCCCTCCCCCAGGCGACTGGGGGCCAGCCAGGGTCCATGCCGACACCCCCCCACCATCCCTTGTACAAAACAATACAAAACACACTCTGCCTCCAAATTCGGAACATGCGCAGCCAACCCGATGCGGCCCCCCCCAACATCCCTGTCAAAAGAATGCAGAGTACACTTGGCGGCGGCGGCGGCGGCGGCGGCTGCGGCGGCGGTGGCGGCGGCTGCGGCGGCTGCGGCAGCGGCGGCGGCGGCGGCGGCGGCGGCGGCGGCGGGGGCGGGGGCGGGAAGCGGCGGCGGCGGCAGCGGCGGCGGCGGCGGCGGCGGTGGCGGCAACGGCAGCGGCAGCGGCGGCGGCGGCGGTTTGGCAGCGGGGGGCGGGCGGCGGCGGCGGCGGCGGCGGCGGCGGCGGCGGCGGCGGCGGCTGAGGCGGCGGCGGCGGCGGCTGCGGCTGCGGCGGCGGCGGTAACGGCAGCGGCAGCGGCGGCGGCGGCGGTTTGGCAGCGGGGGGCGGTGGCGGCGGCGGCGGCGGCGGCGGCGGCGGATTGGCCCCCAGTAGCTGCCCATCCCAAGACGACTGCTGAATATGCTGAGGCTCGGGCCAGACTCGGGTGCTACGTATGTGCTGGGAGGGCGGGTGGGAGTGAGCGAGACGGCTTGCGGGCGGGGAGGGGGTAACTTGACCCCTCTCCCTACCCCCTCCACTGGACCTGGGCGGGGCGCTCCGCGAGCGGTCGGAACGCCCAAAACGGCCCCGGCAAGGAAGCCAATGTCATTGGTTTTACCAAGGTTTGGGCCCCATTTTGGCTTCTTGGGGGGGGGCAGCGCCAATTAAGGAATCCCCCTTCTTTGATCGATCTCCTCCGAAATGGCCCCACGAGCGCTCCCAATGACCCCAAGGGTGCCCCAAGAGGGCCCCAAGAGGTGGCGCGGATGCCCCGAGAGGTCCCCAAGAGGCTCCCATGATGCCCCCAAGATGCTCCCAAAAGACCCCCAAGAGGCCCCGAGAGGCTCCCCCAGAGGCGCCCAAGAAGCCTCGGCGACAATGCCAGACACATTGAATTTATTAAGGTTGGCAACATTTTGGCTTTTGGGGGGGGGGGGCGGCGCTGCTTAAGATGACTCGAAGAGCGCCTGGGATAGCTCAGGATGACCTCCAACATGGCTCAAGATATGCCAATATGCATCAAAATGGCCCCCGCGATGCTCCCAGAGGCCCCGAGACCGCTCCAAGACGGCTACAATTGGCCAAAGAGCTCCCCCAGGAGGCCCCGAAGAGGCCAAACTCCTTCCCAAACCTTATTGTTTTTAGCTTTCTCGCCTCTCGCTTCCGATGGCCGTCCGAGGCCTCAAGATGGCTCCAAGATGGCCCAAGAGGGCTCCGAGAGCGCTCCCAAGGCTCCCAAGGGCGCTCCAAGAGGGCCCCAAGAGGCGCCCAGAAGGCCCCGGGAGGCCCCAACAGGCGCCCAAGAGGCCTCCAAGAGGCTCCCAAGTGACCCCTTAGAAGACCCATCTTCCCCGAGGCACCCAAGACGCTCTAAGAGGCGTCCGGGACCGCACAGAGGCCCCCAAGATGATCCAAGAGTCCTTCACTGGGGGGGGGTCATTCCTCTGCGTGCTGCCCACTTCCCTGATCGAGGCAATTCCTCTGGGCATTGTTTCTGGATGGGCTGGTGGGGTTACGCGAAGCGTCAGGAATTTCTAATCATATCAGGACAATCCTGATGCCGATTGGCTGTTCACGAATTACTTCACGACACGTCTCGCAATACTGACCGCAGCCATTTTTTGCAAATTGCTACCAATTGCGCGCAATTTCTTGCTGAGACGATCAGCGCATACCTCCACAGGAACCCCGGGCGAAGCTATGGGCAAGCGCGCCCAGGCGAAGGCTGATGTCGAGTCGAAGCCCCCGAAGCTGCAGGGCAAGACAAACCCCGCTGTGGCGGACGCCGCCGCGGGCGTGATGCAGCAAGTCGCCAGCAACGAAAACATGGTCCGCATCGTGATCAACGAGGTCCACGATGCGTTGAAGATGATCACGGAGCACGAGATGTTCAAGGACATCCAGGACCAGGGGCCGCACAGCATCACAACTGGCAGCAACCAGGCGGCATTCCACCAGCGAGATATGAACGAGGTGCTTGCCAAAGATGGATCTGGCCACTTCTACAAATGTGGCTTCAATTTCATGTGGCAGAGCTTCACGTGGATGGCCAACCATCGCGTGCCCACCAACAAAGGTCAGATCAAGGAGCTCCAGAGTTTCGGCTTGGACCCCCTGAACCCGCCCAGGCATTCTTCCTTCGAGACTGTGATTGTATTGGAGCCCCAAGATGCCCTTAAAGAGCTCCGAAAGGACCCCAATATCCCCCAATACAGCCCCGTAGCTCCAAGAAGGCCTCTGATGCTCCAAGATAGCCTCCAAGATGGCTCAACACCCTCCTTCTTCTCCTCTCCTTGCACGCTCTGTTTCACTATATGTGTCTGTTCGTCTCTTTTTCCGTCAGCTCTCATGGGCAGGGCTCCTGAATGGGCTGGTGGGGATTCGCGAAGCGTAAACAATTTGATCCCAATGCGCTGTCACAGCGCTGGACAACCCGCCTAAAGGCCTCGCGGCCGTCGGATCCAGGTCGTTCCAGAACTTTTGATTACGCACCTGGGGGCGTACGCTGTCCATTCGGACTGCGCATACGCCTAGGCACCACCCCACGAGTAGAGTGATGGGTGAGAAAGTGTTGACGAAGAGTAGGGAAGAAAACGAGGATGGGAGGAGGGGGAGGGAGAATGGAGAGGCGCGAGGCTTTATGAGGGGGGCAGGTGGGTGATGAAGAAGGGATGGGAGAGGAGGGATGACGGGTTCGATACACGGTGGCGGGCAAGAGAGAATTCTCTACGTCCTCGTCGCCCTACTCCTCCCCATCAATCCATTTACCTCTCCAACCCGATCGTCCTTCCTCCTTTCCTCCTCGTCCCTCTTCTCCTGCTCTTCCGCTTTTGTCCTCCTCCTTCTCCTCCTCCTTCTCCTCCTCCTCCTCCTCCTCCTCTCCCTCTCCACGCATCTCTCATCTCATCCTCCCCTCCTTCTACTTCGTCGCCGCCGAAGCCCTCGCCGTCGAAGCCTCTGCCGTCGTCGCCGGCACCGGTGACTTCGTCACCGACGACGACGACGGCAAGACGACGTCGACGACGAAGACGAGGTTGACGAGGAGGACGACGAGGACAACGACGACGACGACGACGACGAGGACGACGACGACGAGGGCGACGAGGACGACGACGACGACGACGACGACGACGACGACGACGACGACGACGAGGACGAGGACGACGACGAGGACGACGGCGACGACGTTGCCGCCGAGCGGCCGCCTGGGCGCCACGTACCTCGGCGGGGCCGCCCGAGCGCCGAGGGCCGCCCGCGGCGGCTGCGGCTGCGAGGTCGCGACCTCGCGGGCGTCGGGCGGCTCGTCGTCGTCGTCGTCGTCGTCGTCGTCGTCGCCGCCGTCGTCGTCGTGTCCTCGTCGTCGTCCTCGTCGTCGTCGTCGCCGCCGTCGTCGTCGTAGTCCTCGTCGTCGTCGCGCTGGCGGGCGAGGCCCCGTGGCGCGGGGCGCCGCGTGCCGCCGCCCGCCGTGGGGCTTCGGGGAGGCCGCGGCGCACGCGCGGGCGTCCTCTTTTGCGGCGGCGGCGGCTGGGATCACCAGCATCACCAGCATCACAACTCTACGCATATTCAGTGAACTGTTCTCGGGGGTCCTGAGGGGTCGCCACAAGCACCTGGAACCGTCTTGTGGCCCTCTTGGGGCCTCTTGGAGGCATGTTGTCAGCTGTGTTGAGCCATGTTGGGCTATATTGAACGATCTTGGAGGCTATCTTGGGCTCTCTGAGGCTCTCTTGGAGCCATCTTGGGGGAAAAAGGACCCTCTGACACCTCGCGGCCTCCCCCGTCCAGGTCCAGGGACGGGGGTAACCCCCTCCCCGAAGGGGAAGAAGGGGTTGTGGACGAGGAAGGGAAGACATCGTTAAACCACTTGTCGTCCAGAGGGCTGGTGGGATCCTACGCAAATTCAAACCAAATCAGCCTGTCCTGCTGCGCCTCCTCTTCCTCCAACTGCCCCACGGTCCTCGCCTCCCCCTTGTCTCCTAGTTATCCCCCTCATCGTCACCATGATCACCAGCCTCACAACACGAATCATGGTCTCTCTGGCTACGCGGCGACGGCTGGGATGCAATTATCCCAGCCGTTCGAACCTTGTATGTTGTCGGTCGGCGGGAGAGGAACCACATGCCCACGGCAGACAATGGGGGCGGAACGACGTTTGCGTGCCATGGACATTGTGGATGATGACCAGGCGGTGGTGCCTGCTTTCGGCAGCGAGCGAGGGGGGGCAGTGAGATGCAGGCCTTCGTAGAAGGCGGCGGGGCTTCTTTAGAAACCCTCGCGCCCTCTAAGACATGTTCTGAGTCTTGGGGGCAAGCTCAGAACACTTCTCGGAGGAGGGAATGGGGAAGGCAAGGCGAGATGTGAATCCGCACGTGTGGGGCGCACGGGGACGGGAAGCCATGTGCGCGCCAACAAAAGCCGCCCCTGACGCCCCCCAGGCGGAGGATGGCGCCGCCCCCCAAGATGAGGGGGTAGCCCGGGGTGATCAAAAACTGAGCGCACGCAGTGCAAAGCGGTATCCAAACAGGGAAGGATCGGCGGCGAGCGTGGGGGGAAGTGAGGAGAGAAAAGGCCTTCTTCGAAGGCGGCGGGGCTTCTTGGAAACTACTCGCGCCCTCTGAAAAATTGTCTGAATCTTCGGGGGAGGCTTAGAGCACTTCTCGAAAGGCCGGGGGACTTCCGAGCCTTCTGAGAAGGCCTTCTCCTTCTCACTTTCCCCTCGCAGTGGTGGCGCACGCGCACCGCGTCCGCAGCCTGAGCGGGGGCGCTGCCAGGCGAAAGGACCTCTTTCATCCAGGACCCGTCTCATTCGTGCTGAGGCGGGTGCACTGGAGGCTAGTCCACAAGAAACCTTCCACAAGAAACCCAATCCTGAGACCCCAGGATGTCCATTGATTTTTGGTGTGGGAACGTCGCGCTCTCCATCGTAGAACCATCGGAACCCAAGAAACCCAAGGCACCCTGGGGGCGAACAGGGTGTTTCTTGGCATGGGTCGCCACTGTAAGACAATCAGCTGCACTGTCATTGACTTCCCGAGGTCCGCGCGGATATCCGGGGTCCGCGCGGAACCCATGGCAGCGCCTCCGGGGCCGTCCCTGGCGCGCCCCGCGCGTCAAGGGGGGGAGGGGGGGGGCAACGCCAATGCACGCAATCCGCGCGGGCCTCCAAGAATTCACGTGAACTGATTGACAACAAAAAACCCGAACCATTTGGGAGGTAACCTCAGTTAGGAGGGCCAGGAACATTAGGGATAGGGGGTCTGTTCTGCAGGCGTATCGAACCAAACCGCCCAGAATTACTAGCCCTAATGCGAAGACGGGGACTTCAGTGAGGCTACGTCTTCATCGTGTTATTAGGGTCAGGGGTTCTTCTATCCTCAATGATGAACGGCGAAAGGAATTGGTCCTTTCGCAAGATGCCATAGCGACCTTACGCTGTTGCTTACGCGGGCCGCCAGAGCAGCACGCCACATTGGGAACGATAGCGCTTACGCGCCACCTTGCGCAGGAAGCTTACTCGCGAATGTCAGGGCAGCCGACTCCTTTTAATGCGTCGTCGGGCTTCTTCTGACCCTGGTCAGTGCAAGCCTGGGCCACTGAATCTTTGCAAAATCCTGCAGGATCCTGCGCGCTAGCCCGGAACAATGCAACCCTGGCTTTGCAGGACCCTGCAAGATCCGGCGCCCTTGCTGACCCCTGGTTGCAGTGACCCCGTCAGAGCTCCCGACGTCGCTCAATTGTGCACCGGCCGGCGGGGGCAAACGAGGGCGTCCACGGAGAGGAAGGCGGCGCACTCGGACCAAGCAGGGCTTCGCGAGCGGTGTGGCGGCCTTTGGCTCCGCGTACACCCAGGCATCCGACGCAGTTGTTTGAGAGGGACCAGGGGCACACAAAGAAATAGACGCAAATCCCAGGATTCGCCAAATCCCACCAGCCCTTTGGGCGAGAGGTGGTCTAAGGGAGATCTCTTTTTTCTTCACCAACCCCTCTGTCCTTTCGGGGAGGGGAACCCTCCCCCTCCCCTCCCGAAGGTTTTTTTGGGAGGGGGACCGATGTGTCAGAGGGTTTTTTTTCGGCCAGTGCGAGGGCCAATTTTTGACACCCCTCACGAGGATCGTGGCCCCCGAGAGGAGGGGCAGACATTGATGACCCCCTCTCTTCCCTACATGTCCTACATGTTTCCTGGAAGTCGACGATTCTTTGTGTTTGTGTGTGCTTCCCTCTTGATTTTCCAAAACGTGTGAGACGAATATCGGCTGAGGACAAATTCGGATGAGGATAAATCGGGCACGGCCATTCCAGAGCTTCCCAAAACTCTCTGTGTGCGTTCCGATACGCTGTCCCGAGAGAGCGCTCCCAAACTCTCATCTCATGGGCTAAACTGAATAGAGGTCTTCTAGATGGGGTCGGAGTAAATGGGGTCGGAGGATCACGCCGCATCGCCGATACATCGGCGATGCATCGGCGATGCATCGGCGATGCATCGGCGATGCATCGTCGACGTGGGCGATGTATCGGCGGCGTCGGCGTGGAGCAAATCGGGCTCCCCATCGAGCCGCATCGCCGATGCATCGCCAATGCTAGAAGAAGAACAAGCGCCATAAACATAAACTTTTGGCGCTCCGCGCGGATTTCTTGGATCCGCGCCGGACCCCCTCCCTGGCGCGCGGAGCGCGCCAGGGGCGGCGCCGGAGGCGCCGCCAGGGGGGCCCAGCGCGGATCCGAGAAATCCGCGCGGAGCGCCAACAGTTCATTTTTATGACGCTTTTTCCCCGTATCCTAAGATGGGGTTCTTGGTATTCCCCATATCCTAAGTATGGGGTTCTTGTTATTGGCGGACCGCGCCGGAGGAACAGAGAGAGAACATAACACCACCTCAACTCATCTCTCCGACTCACTCATCACTCAGACTCACTCATCACTCAGACTCACTCATCACTCAGACTCACTCGTACTTGTACTCATACATTCACTACACTCACCCAGGTCCCCTCATCGGATGACTCTCACACACTGATGTTGAGGATGTCTCAGGCGGTTCTGTGGCTTCAGCACTCCTAAGGGGAGCGGCGGGGGGGTGTTGCACTCGGACCCTTTCGCTGGATTTTGTGGGGATGTCTCAGATGGTTTGGCCATTTTCTCTTCCAACATGTTTCGCTTTCGGAGCAGATTTGGAGGATGTCTCAGGCGATTCGCTGGTTTCAGCACTCTAAGGGGGGCGGCTGGAGGGTATCTCACTTGGCCCCTTTCGCGGGATTTTCTTGGGGATGTCTCAGGCGGTTTGGCCATTTTCTCTTCCAACATGTTTCGCTTTCGGAGCAGATTTGGAGGATGTCTCAGGCGATTCGCTGGTTTCAGCACTCTAAGGGGGGCGGCGGGGGGGTGTTGCACTCGGCCCCTTTCGCGGGATTTTCTGGGGATGTCTCAGGCGGTTTGGCCATTTTCTCTTCCAACATGTTTCGCTTTCGGAGCAGATCTGGAGGATGTCTCAGGCGATTCGCTGGTTTCAGCACTCTAAGGGGGGCGGCGGGGGGGTATCTCACTCGGCCCCTTTCGCGGGATTTTCTGGGGATGTCTCAGGCGGTTTGGCCATTTTCTCTTCCAACATGTTTCGCTTTCGGAGCAGATTTGGAGGACGTTCGCGCCCAGTTTGCGGGGATGTCTCAGGCGGTTTGGCCGTTATGATGCTGGGCATCTGTCGTTTTCGGAGCAGTTTTGGGAGGATGTCTCAGGCGATTTGCTGGTTTCAGCACTCCCAGGAGGAGGAGGAGGAGGAGGAGGAGGAGGAGGAGGAGGAGCGAGGAGGAGGAGGAAGGAGGACGAGGGAGGAGGAGGAGGAGGAGGAGAAGGAGGACAGCATGAACACGGTAGGAGCAGAAGCAGGAAGGGGATGATGATGATGATGATGATGATGATGATGATGATGATGATGATGATGATGATGATGATGATGAGGAGGAGGAGGAGGAGGAGGAGGAGGAGGAGGAGGAGGACGTGGGCAACTCGAGTAGCCAGGGCCAGACGATCGAGGTTCGATATTCCAAAGTTTTAGGTTTTACTCAAACGCTTCCGCCTCACTCTCCTTCGCTCTCCGCTCTCTTCCACTCTTCTGCATTCATACTCACTCATACTCAGACTCAGTCACACGCAAGCTCACCCGCACTTAGACTCGCTCATATCCATACTTAAAACTTACTCACCCTCCGACTCACGCTCAGAACCACTCATACTCAGACTCGCTCCTGCTCAGACTCATCATCCTTCGGTCCGCTCAAACGCAGACCGACTCACACTCAGACTGCTTCACATCCATACCCAATCACACTCGGCTCACTCGCACTCAGATTCATTAACACACACTTTTTCTCACACTCAGACCCACTCAAGCCCAGACTCGCTCATGCTCAGACTCATCATGCTACGATCCGCTCAATCACAGACTGGCTCACACTCAGATTCGTCCATACTCAGACCCACTCGCACACAGACGCACTCGCGCTCATATTTACTCACACGCATACCCACTCAAACCCAGGCTCAATCGCACCCAGATTGACTCACACTCAGAATCAGTCGCTCTCAGATTTGCTCTTGGTCGCACTCATGCTTGCAGACTGTGGGAATGTCTCGAGCGAGCGGTTCGCCCTCGCACACAGGCGCTCATTGACAGATATCAAGAGAAAGACGTACCAAGAGAATGAGATGCACATATGGGGAGCCCCGCGTCGAGTAATTACTTGGACGCCTCCTACTCCTCCTTCTTCCTCTTCTCCTCCCCTCTCCTCCTCATACCCAGACTTACTCATACACAGACTGACTCACACTCAGACTTACTCATACCCAGACTTACTCACACACAAACTTACTCATACTCAGACCTACTCATACTCAGACATACTTCTACTCTGACTTACTCATGGTGAGACTCACGCACGCCCCGTTCTCGGCCGTTTTGTGGGGATGTCTCAAGCGGCTTGCCTGTGTTCTGTCCCAACATCCTTCGCTTTCGGAGCAGATTTGGAGGATGTCTCGAGCGAGGCGCTCATTGTCACGTCCCTAAGGGGAGCTACTGCACGGTCCCATTCGCGGTCGTTTTGTGGGGATGTCTCAAGCGGTTTGCCTGTTTTCTGTCCCAACATCCTTCGCTTTCGGAGCAGATTTGGAGGATGTCTCGAGCGAGGCGCTCATTTTCACGTCCCTAAGGGGAGCCGCCGAGGGGTATTGCACGGTCCCGTTCGCGGCCGTTTTGTGGGGATGTCTCAAGCGGTTTGCCTGTTTTCTGTCCCAACATCCTTCGCTGTCGAAGCAGATTTGGAGGATGTCTCCAGCGAGACGCTCATTTTCACCCCCCAGGTGGGCCAGATGTTGAGGATGTCTCGATCGGTTTGCCTGTTTTGGTGGCCAGGCTCGTGGGCGCAGATTCTTCTCAGGATACCACAGGTGGCTCCAACAGGCTCCAGGAAGCCCCAGGAGACCACATGAGGTCCCAGGATGCATCAGGAGGCCACAGAAAGACTCAAGAGGCCACAGGATGTCCCAAGAGGCTCCAGGAGGCCACAGGAAGCTCCAGAAGGCACCAGTAAGCCACAGGAGGCCCCAGGAGGCTACAGGAAGCGCCAGGCGGCCTCGGAAGGCAACAGGAGGCTCCGAGAGGCAGAAGGCAACAAGAACGGGTCCAATCCCATGTGGTTTACGTATGCTCCTACCGGTTGAGCCTCACCTGGAGCACGATTCCTTGATGTTGTACGTATGTTTCTATATATTGTCCTTCTCCTGTGTACACACTCCTACATGTGTTACTGATGCTCACATATATATATATATATATATATATATATATATATATATATAGTGGGCCTCTCCTGGGGCGCGAATCCTTGGTGTTTTACGTGTGTTCCTATATATATGTTGCCCTTCTCCTGTGGCTCTATTCCGCAATGTGTTATGTACGTCTGTTGCTATGTATTGGGCCTCTCCTAGGGCACGAAACCTCCCTAGGAGGTTCCAGGAGGCCACAAGAGGCTCCTGGAGACCCCAGGAAGCCCCAGTAGGTTTCAGGAGGCCCCAGGAGGCCCCAGGCTCATGCGCAGAGACGCGCTCGTACTACTGAGGCTCATTCACACTCCAATTCATTCGCAGTTAGATTCATGTCCAGACCGTCACAACTGAAGGCCGTTTATATTCGAAAGCTCTTGCGCCTAGACATTCACGGCGGACAGGTCCATGCGAATAGATGCACATATGGGGAGCTCCACGCAGTGAATAATATATGGCGTTTGTTTTCGAAATGCATCGTCGAAGTATCGGCGATGCGGCGCGATCCTTCGATCCCGCTTCTGCTCCAATGCGGCTGGGCCACTCCCCCGGAGCGGGGGCCCAGGGCGGCCCAACAAGACTCCCGCCTCTCGACCTTTTCACGCCGCGGGCCTGCCTGGGCTCCTCCTCCTCCTCCTCCTCCTCCTCCTCCTCCTCCACGATCTTGGATTTTCTTGTGACGTCGGCGAATGACATGTCCTGGCCCGTGTCTGCGCCACCCTGATGGGGACTCAATCGCATGGGCGTTTGGTCGATTCAAAGAAAATGTTGTTCCTCCCGGCTTCCTGCGTGATCCCGAACAGAAGTGGCACTTTCCTGCTTCTGAGCGGAACAAATACTTGCATAAACGCAGAACATTCGACGCTGCGTGAGGATTTCTTGGGCATGTGCTGGGGGGTATTTCACGGGCACGGATTGGGCACCCCAAAAGGTAGCTGCCAGGGGTATCTCACGGGCCCGTTCGCGCCCAGATTGTGGGGATGCCTCAAGAGGTTTGCCTGTTTCTGCCGCCCAGATTTCTCACTTTTGATCGTCCCCTGCTTACAACCATGTAGCAAGCGATGCAATTGTGCACCCCAAGGGGGAACCGCCAAGGGTGGACCCACTCCAGGATTCGCGCTCAAATTGTGGGGATGCCTCAGGTGGTTTGCCCGTTTTTGTCCACCAGACTTCTGTTTTGGGACATATGTGCTCACTTACTCCCCTCCTTCTCCGACGCGCGTTCGTTTACACTCAAACTTACTCACCACCATCTCTTCCTCACCTAGGCTCACCCATCACCTTTCAGACCAACCCATACTCAGACTCACTCATACTCAGATTCGCTCATATTGAGGTTCGTTCGTACTCAAACTCACTCAAACTCACACTCACTCACAACCAGACTAATTCACTCTCAAACTCACGCACACTCAGACTCATCCACCCGCAGACTCACTCATACGCACACTACCTCGTACTCAGGTTCTCTTGCATTCAGATTCGTATTTATCGCGCTCGCACGCAGACTCACTCACACGCAGGCTCACCCACCCTCAGACCCACTCGCAGGCAGACTCGGTCGCGCTCACATTCGCTCGTACTCAGACCCACTCGTACTCAGCCTTCGAATATTCAGACTTACTCACAGTCAGGCTCAATCATACCACGACTCTCTCGCACTCGGACTCGCTCACACTCTGATTACTCATGATCAGATCCGCTCCCAATTAGGCTCACACACAAGTGGTTAACCACCGCGACTCGCACGCCAGAGAGCGGGCGTAGAACGGCAGGAGAAATTCCCCCTCGAACCTCTTGAAAGATACCCAGAGGGGGACGTCACTGAAGTCGTCGCCGTCGTCGTCGTCGTCGTTGTCGCGCCTGTTGTCTACACGGACTTGCTCTCACATCCATACACTCCCAGGCAGAATTCCTCAATGAGACGTGACGAGAATATGAGATGCACATGCTGTGAGGAACTCCGCGTCGAGCAATTCGGATTCGATTCCTGCCACATTTCTGCGCGCTGCCGAAAAAATCCTGGGTACCCGTCTCACTGGCGCTGACCGTAGGGCAGCCACGCGCGCCACGCCGGACCTCTGAAAAGCAGAGGGTGGCCCGAAGCGGTTTGCCTTCTGCGAGGTCGATCGAGATTGAGATAGCCCCCCAGGCAACTCCTCGGGGGGTGGCGGGGGCGGACCTGTCCATGAGGCCATATGGAAGGCGGGGCCCGAGGGAAACGCGCCCTGGGACCCCAGCATGTCCCCGCACGTGCCCAAATACCTGCCTATGACTTTCGCGGAGATGGAACGCCTTGGCCCCATCGGTGTCCCTGTCTCCAAGCCAAGGTTCTGCGTACGCGCTCGCCTACTGCAAGTTTGCCCAATCGTCGTTCCGGGTTTGCTTGGAGGCTGCGACGTGCGCGCGTCCTGGGTCGATGACGCTGAGCGCGGAAAAGGTAATAATCAGAACAAGAATAACAATCACGTTCTGCTGGCGAGGGTCCCAACCACATGCAGTTGCGAATATCGCGATGCAGGTGTTGTTCACCGAGACCCTTCAACACGACGTAGGCGGCGCAACGAGGGCCGACACAGGCTGCGAGCTATAGGCGGAACCGAGCGGGGTAACACTTACGCTTGATAGGCTAACACACGTCCCATGGATCATCGACCTGGGGGGCAACCAGCCTTGCTTTTCCGCGACTGGCTGTTCCTCCCGAGACGTTTTTTTGTTTTGGCGGCCCAGGCGCCCAGCCAGGGCCCCGAGAGGCCGAAGACGACGAAAACCTCCATCTTTGATTTTTCATAGCGTTTTGAGCACGGACCGACCGCTCTGGAATTCCTAGTGAAGCCTACCACGAAGTGTGATTAGAACACACTGGTGTTCGGAATGGCAAACTCCTACCGCCGTGCCTCCTCTGGGCGCGAAGTGTGCGTGTCGTCAGGTCCTTTGGCCGGGACTCCAAATTCATGAGTCTCCCCGGGCTTGCCGCGTGCCCCCTGGGGCTTCCCAGGTGCCCCCTGGGCTCTGGAAAATGGTGGCGCGTAATTTTTTGGGGCGCAAGAGGGCCCCAAGACTGGCCAAGAGGGCCCCGAGTCGCCGAACGATCGCTCCAAGACGCTCAAAGTTGCCCCCAGACGGCCCAAGAGGCCTCCAAGACGGCCCAAGAGGCCTCCAAGAGGCCTCCAAGAGGGCCCCAAAACGGTTCAAGAGGGCCCCTAAGACGGCCCCCAAATGGGGCCCACGAGAAGGAGCACGTACCGAAAATCCGAGCCTTCCTCCCCAAGAGGCCCCCCAAAAGGCCCCACGAGGTGCCCGGGAGGCCCCAAAAGGCTCAAGAGGCCCCCAAAAGGCTCCAAAACGGCCCAAAAGAGACCCCAAGAGGCCCAAAACGGCCTCGAAGATGCGTCCAGACTGTCTCCAAGGGGCTTCCGAGAGGCCTCCCACGAGATCCCAACGAACACCCAATAAGCTTCATACCCACAACCCAGGCACCGTGGCGGGATGGGCCGTCCGCCGCCCCCTGTCGATTCATCGCAGGGGTGCCTGGCGTGCAGGATGATATGGTTTTGGTTCTTTTTCCAAAAGAACTGCCCCTGGGGCTTCGGCCCGTCCCGCCGGCCACCCGGAAAAGATCTCAAAACGCATCCGTCGTGCCGCTGTGTCTTCCAGTTGGCCCAAGATGGCGTCCAAGACGGCCAAGATGGCCTCCAAGACGGCCAAGATGGCCCAATATGGCCTCCAAGATGGCCTCCAAGTCCGCCCAAGAGAGGAGGAGATGCCTCCAAGTCCGCCCAAGAAACCTCCAAGACCGCCCAAGACGGCCCTAGAGGTGCCCAAGAGGCCTCCAAGACGGCCCAGGAGGTCTGCGAGAGGTCCTCCAGGAGGGCCCGAAGAGGCCTCATTGATTTTCCATAGGTTTTTGAAGGATTTTCGTATTTGCTCCTTTTCGGCTTTCCGACAACCCAAGACGGCCCAAGAGGCCCCCAAGATCGCCCCCACAGCGCCCAAGAGGTCTCGAAGATGGCCTCAGGACTGCCCAAGAGGCCCCCAAGACGGCCACAAGAGGGCACGAAGACGACCCAAGAGGCTTCCAAGACGCCCAAGATGGCCTCTAAGACGGCCCAGGAGCACCCCAAGGGGACCCCAAGTCGGCCCAGAGAGGCCCCCCAAACGGCTTCCGACAGCGTCAGACGGGCCAGGAGCCCACCAAGATGGCCGAAGTTGACTCGAAGCTGGCCCAAGACGGCCCAAGAGGCCTCCAAGAGGGCCTCCAGGAAGGCCAACAACATTGTTTTTCCTAGGTGTTTGACGGTGGTTGGCATTTGTTTCTTTTCGGCCGATACGGCCCAAGAGCCCCCACAGATCGCCCAAAGATCGCCCAAGAGGCCTCCAAGATGGCCCCAGAACGGCCCAAGAGGCCCCCTAGACGGCCCAGGAGGCTTGTAAGACACCCAAAATAGCTCCCAAGACGGCCCTGCAGCATTCCAAGAGGACCCCAAGTCGGCCCAGAGGGGCCCCCCAAACGGCTTCCGACGGCGTCGGACGGGCCAGGAGCCCACCAAGATGGCCGAAGTTGGAGACTTCCAATACTCCAGGAAGGGCCGAAAAATTCAAAATCATTGATTCCCCACGAGTTTTTGAAGGATTGTTGCATTTGCTTTTTTTCTGCCTTCCGACGGCCCGAGACGGCCCAAGTGCACCCAAAGATCGCCCAAGAGGCCCACGACGGCCCCCAGAGGCCCCCAAGACGGCCCAAGACCAAGACGCTCAAGATGGCCTCCAAGACGGCCCAAGAGCCCTCCAAGAAGTCCTCCAAGAAGGCCCGAAAGGGTCAAACTGGCCTTCAGGCGGCCAATATGACTTTCAACAAGATGCCCACGTGTTCCCCGAAGGCTCTCCAAACCGATTCGGGGAACACATGGTCCGATAGCTTGGCAGGTCTGGCCTCAACGTTCGACCACCTAGGCGCTTCCAAAAAGGCAGGGGGCGGCGGTGATTCGCCGTAGGCGTCTTCGATAATTTCTTAACACGTGAAACCGATGTGTTAGAACAACACGGTCTCAGCCAGACATGTTCAAAGGAGATTTCGTGCAAACCACAAAATGCTCCTAGAACATTCTTCGGTGGGCCTATAGGCAAGCCTAGACGCCCCGTCACTGCCTGAGCGTTGAATATCCGTGACGGGCAATTCCGTCTCCGCTGGCCGGCTGCACCAGCGCCGGCTGCGGCGTCGTCGTCGGCTGTGGCTGCGCGGGCGCAGCCTCGCAAGGCTGGTTGGTGTCGTCATCATCGCCGTCGCCGCCTCTGCGGTCGCTGCGGGCGTCGCGGGCACGAGGCTGAGCAGACCACTTGCTGTTCAACACAACTGTACCTGTGCGTGGCCTTCCTGCCTGGCTTACCTTGTCCGTTGCCCCCTAAGCTATCAGTGCCACATCACTATTGCCAGAGGCGGACGCCTTCAGAAACACTCGGCGCGCTGGAATCAATGCTTGCTCGACTCGCGGTAGCGCGCTCACTCTTCAGAAGATTGTCAGGAAGGGCACAAGCATCAGGGCCGTGTACTGTGTACGCCCAAGGGCAGATGCGAGTGCACGAATTTACGCTCCACTTTGCCAAGAGCGCGCCTCACATTTTGCCCCGCAAATAAACATTGATGTATGCGCCCTGTCGCACAACATGCCTACTAAAGATAGGTTGGCTCACATTGTCGCCGTTGCCCAATCAGGCTCGCTGTCCCCCTCATTTCCTCATTTCAATAAACGACCTCCCATCTCCACCCAACGAGTCTATAGCTGCCGTCTCTGCACTGGTGCACTGGCATTTTGAACTAGAATGCCCTCGCGCGAGTTAGGCTACAAGGCCTGCTCTCTCTCTTTCTCTCTCTTTCTCTCTCTCTCTCTCTCTCTCTTCAGATTTCTCGTTCGCCACTCCTGTTCTCGTTCATCTGGCCCAGCACCGCTCCCTCGCCCGTTCCCAAGGGTGCCAAGGGCAACGATGCCCGTAACACGCGCGCGTGCCAAACTGTTACTCGCGTCGTGTTCATGACTAGTTAGTCGAAGCCAATCTGGCGCCAATCTGGCGGGTCCAGTTTGGCAATCTGGCGAGGAAGCCAATCTGATCTAACCTGGCGAACAAAAACGAACTCCAGTCTGCACCAGTTTGGCGCCATATTGAAATTCAAAGGAGACTGACACCAGCGGTCCCAGAGACCATGTCCAATCTGCCAATCTGGCCTTCGACTGCCCAGCCTTAGCTCTACCCACGAGTTCCGCTGTCATGGAACCGTAGAGGCACGCGTACAGCCATGCCCGCATCGAATCAAAACCCGCCCTCCCTGAGACAGACTCTAAGAGGTGGAGTAGTGCAAGCACAACAGCACCTAGGTGATAACATCGCCGTCCAAACGGAGGCATCGCTCATCTCCCCTCTTTGATAGAACCCCCCCGAAATACCGTCGTGCTAGCTAGGCCTGTGGACCTAGCAGCTCCGCGCAGTCATACAGAAGAGGGGAGGAGATAGGGCAGAAACGTGCCTCATGTGGAGGCCATGGGCTCTGAGTGGTGTATTGCCGTAGTCCGTAATGTCTCACGCCCTCCGTCTCTGCTTGCGGAGCGAGCTGCGTCCATATGCTCCTCGACTGGACTTGGCTTGACGCATAGCCTCTGCCTACGAGCTCCGCCATCAGGGACCCATGAAGGCACACGTACAGCCACGACCGCATCGAGTAAGAACCCCCTCACCTATCTCCCATCCCTGCGCCATATGGTAAGGCATCGGGTTTCTCACGGGCAGCCCCCGAAGCAGCCCTGGCCTCAACAGGCCCCCCGAATGGTCCCAGCTGGTCTCAACAAGCCCATTGAACAGTCCGGGCCGGTCTTAACACCCCAACCGTAACCCTGGGGCGCGGAACGCCCCAGGGGCGCCGCCAGAGGCGGCGCCATGGTGTCGAGACCGCGCCGGACTAATCTGGGGGCCCATTGTTGAGCAGGGACCGACAGTCCTGGCATTTCTATAGGCCTACCACGAAACGTTCTTAGAAGCCAGAAGATGTTTTAATAACAAAAACAATGTTCTTATAACATGAAAGCGATGTGTTAAAACAGTACAGTCCCAGCCAGAATTGTTCTAAGACAACTTCGTGCAGACCACAGAAGGTTCACATTGGTTGGTGGCCTATAGGAGAGCCAGGACGCTTCGCCACTGCATGATGTCGAGGCCAGCTGGGACTACTCGGGGGCCTGTTGAGGCCAGCTGAGGCTGCATGGCGGGCCCGCCTCTGCGCAGCCCGAAGCCTTACCCAGCGAAAATTGTGTGCTGCAGGGGGCAGGAGAAAGCGAGGCAGGGCGGCCGCGGAGGGGAGGAGCGGGCGAAGGGGGGGGGGGCAAGCTCAGACCACGGATTGTGTTGCGCCCACCGTACGTGAGGACCACATCCCAGAAACAATTTCGATCGAGCACCCAGACAAGTATCGAAACGGTGTCGAACGACCATCGCCCCCCAGGGCCCGACACGTGAAAACCCTCTAGTTTAGAAACTTTCTTGGTGCTCGAAATTCTTTCTGGTGGTCAACACGAACATCATAAACCAAGGAGGTCTTCGTTAGCGTGCCGCGGCCCGGACTCTGGCGAGCCGTGGACAGGGGGGGGGGGGAACGCAGCTTGTCCCAGGAGGCACGCGCGCAGCCACGCTGCCGCGTGGAACCTACACGCCCCCTCCCTCGGGGGTGGAATGAACCCCCTCCGGCACAACGCCTCTCAGTGATGGCTGCCAAGGGCACTCCACGTGCGCACGGCACCGCACTCCGGGTGCATCCCAGCGGGATGGCCCATCGACGTCCAGAACTACCGAGCGCGTCCAGCGAAACGCACGTCGGTTAGCGAAACTGGCTCGGGGCTGCACCGGCACACTCGAATGCGAATGTCGAGGGAACCCGCGCAGATCTCCCGTCGACTTGTCTGCGGGGACGGTCTGTCAGTGCCCGGCTCCCCCCACCCCCGCTCCATCCCTCCTGTGGGGTGCGGGCCTGGGGCTCTGGCTCCCCCACGGGCTCCTGCGGCTGCGCCGCCACCCGGCCCTTCGCGGGCGGGCTCGGCGTCGTCGCTGCCGAGGCCGTCGTCGTCCTCCTCCGCCCTTGCAACCCTTCTGAAGAGCAATTTGACGGATCGATGCAGCAGGCCCCACCACCCCCATCCAAAACTGACTCGTGACGGGGTCGCTGCCGCGTCGTCGGGGGTTTCGATGCACCGTTTGACGGGGGAGGGGGGGCGCCTTTGCGAGAAGCTGACCCCATGGCCAGGCAGTCCTAGAAGACTGCGACGTGACCCCGAAGCGTTCCCTGAAACCCATGGCCACTTCGTCAAATCCCACCAGCCCTCTTGGCGTAGGTGATCTAACGAGTTATTGCTTTCCTCTTCGAAAGCCATCTTCCCTTCTGGGAAGGGTGGCCTCACCCTCCCCTCCCTGAGGTTATTTTGGGGGGGCCGCCAGGTGTCAGAGGGTCCGTTTTCGCCCAATGTGGCTCCTAGATGAGCTCCGATGCTCCAAGATGGCCTCCAAGGCCGCTCAAGGTAGCTTCCGACATGCCTCCAAGAGGCCCCAAGAAGGTCTCAAGACGGCTCCCAGTGCTTTCGGAGCGCCCTCAACATCCCTCCAAGAAGGCAACATCTATCCAACATCCCAAGGAGAACACGGATTGATGCCTTCTCGCCTTTTCGTTTCCAAGGCGCCCGTGAGGCCTGAAGATGGCCCTAAGATGGCCCAAGACAGCCCCAAGAAGGGTCAAGAGGCCCCCAAGACGGCCCCAAGAGCGACCAAGAGCGCTCCAAGAGGCGATTCCAAGGGCTCTTTGGGGGGGGGGTAGTTAAAGGATCCCCCCTTTCGATCGATGGCCTCCAAGATGGCCCGAAACGGCTTCCAGGGCTCCCAATGAACCTCTAGGAGGGCTCCGATGGGGGCCCCGCGACTCCCCGAAAGAGGCCCACAAAAAACTCCAATACCTGGCAAACAAACCCCAAAGGGAGGCAGAGGCAACCCCATGAGGATCCCAAGCGGGCCTTAAGACCCCAAGATGGCTGCCCGGGTCCTCGTTCTGACCCTCCTGCTCCTCCTCCTGCTCCTTTCCGTCTTCGTCCTCGTCCTCCTCCTCATCTCCCCCTCCTCCTCCTCCTCCCCCTCCTCCTCGCGCTCGTCATCCTCATCCTCATCCTCGTCATCTTTTTCGTTATCGTCATCCTCCTCGTGTTTGCCCTCCTCGTGCTCCTCGTCCTCTCGTCGTCGTCCATATCCTCCTCGTCCCCCCCCTCCCTCCCCGCGTCCCCGTCTTATTGCCCGCCCTCGTCCTCGTCCTCGTCCTCTTATTCTTCCTCCTCCTCCTCCGTCCGTAGCCATTTTGGCTCAAGTCCGTAGCGGGAGGTTCAGTGACGTGGGTTTGGCAAGGGGGAGGTGCGCCCCCACCTGCGACCCTTGGGCCAGCGCCCAGGTTTGTGTGCACACGTGATTGTGTACCCCGCGGGCCACTCCGAGATTGTGTCCGTCGCCTCTTGGCACGTCTTCTCTTTCTGTGAGCTCCTTGCGGGGCCCATGGGCAAGGATGCAGCCAACAGCTACCTCTCGTGCTCGAGCTGTGGCAATCGCTGGTACTTGATGACGCGCACGCAGTGTGTCTCATGCGGGAGTGCGCTGGTGCCGTCGCCGCGAACGCCGCCATGGCAACAAGCCAAAGGGGTGTGGGCGTCTGGCACGGGCTCGGGTGGATGTCAGCAGGCCCCAGCCCAACCGCCAGGTTCCTGAGCGCCCAGCCGCATTGAGGTGCCCAAGCCGCTGCCGCCCCTGCAGCGTGGCGCAGGCAAGCAGTCGGTCGCTGAGCTCCTCGCCCAGCTCCAGCAGCACGTCGGCTAGGCCGCGGCCGCGCAGGAACTGCAAGCCTTGGTGCAGCCGGTGGTGCCGTCCGGGGCTGCGCAGCCTGCGCGGGCGCCGCTGCTGGAGGAGACCATTAGTGCGTCAGGAGTTGCCTGCAGGCGGGCTGAGAAGGCCTTGGGGCAGGTTGTCGCGAGGGAGGACGAGGCGAAGCTCTGGCTGGCGGAGTGCAGTCAGACCACGAGAGAGGCGGCGGTCCTGGCGGTGCAGGCCAAGTCCGAGTGGCAAGTGGAGCTCAAGGCGGAGTTGCAGAAGACCCGTGGATCGTCGCCTGGCACGCCGTCGCCGAAGTCGGCCTCGGACATCCCGACCGGGTCCCAAATCAATGTGTCGCAGGTGCTGGGTGATGAGAGCGGCTTCGAAGCGGTGGAGATCGAGGGCGGCGACCTGCTGGACCTCAGTGACCTCGAGGTGGGAGATGAGGACAAGCGGAAGTGCTTCGCTCTCAAGGGCATCATCGCGGTCGAGATCCAGGAGGCGATGCTGCCAGGAATCGGCCCCACCGCCTACAACATCCAGCGGCTCAGGCCCGTGGCCCGCGACATGCGCAAACGCCTCGCGGCCAAGCGAGCCCGCAAGGACGACCGCGAGGAGAGCCCGAAGGACGCCTCGGCCAGTGGATCGCCACCACCCAAGGTGGCGGAGGCTCCTCCAGCGGCTCCTGCCGACGCTCCTGGTGCTGAGCTTGCAGTGCCTGAGACAGCAGGAGCCCCTGTCTCTGGGTCCGCTCCCAGCGGCCAGCTGCTGGAGGCAGCAGTCGAGGCGGCCAGAGCCAAGCTGGCCGAAGGTGAGCATCAGCGCCTTATGCCAGACGAGGCAGGTCGCCAGCTGGTGGGAAATCAGCCGTTTGGGATCCTGCCGCAAGAAGACCCCGACAAGAACAACAGGGAGTTTGTCCAATCGGCGACCAATTGGAGTACGCGCCGGGTCTGGATTTGGAGCGTGAGACGTCGCAGGACAGAGTATCCTGGCAGCACTGGTGCGAGTACCTCAACCGTTTTGTTTTACGCGAGGACTCCAGAGCTGAACTTCGGAGGGCGCTGGTGCGCACGTATAGCGGTCGCACCCGATGGGGCCACGGCCAGGAAGCCCCAGGGGAGCTGGAGCAAGTGGTGTTTGAGGTGTGCCGAGAGGCCTGGCAGGAGGCCATGGGTCACCGCAAGGCCCTGCGTGAGGTGATGAGGCCGCTGCCAGCTTAGGCGTGGCAGGCTTTTGCTGAACACCACTGGGGCGAACTGCGACGTCTACTTGTTTTTTTCAGGGGCCAGCTGGCAGGGCGACGGCGAGCTGATGTTTCGGGGCTGGTGGCCCCTTGGGAGCCCAATGCAAGGCAGACCCTACAGGAGGGCAGCGGGTCTTGGATCGAGGCCGCAGACTTGCGGGTGGTCGATCCCCTCGATCAGACCCAACCCTCACTCTGGGCTGCAGACGCGCAGGTGGTCGATGCCCCAGGGTGGAACGGCCCTCCCCCAGAAGCGCCTTGCCGAGAGTCAGGGCCGCAACAGGTCCTGAGGGAGCCCGCAGACGGGCAGACCTCGAAAGGGAGCAGCGGGCCTTGGATCGAGGCCGCAGGCGCGACGGTGGTCGACGCCCTCGATCAGGCCCAGCCGACGCCCTGGGCCGCCGACAGGCAGGTGGTCGGTGCCCCAGGGCGCTGCGGCTCCCAAGGCGCGGCGGGGCGTGGCGTTCTCGCCCCTGGGGGGCCCGTGGCGGGGCAGACCCTGAAGGAGGAAGGAGCAGGGTGCTGGATCGAGGCCGCAGACGCGCGGGTGGCCGAGGCCCTCGGTCGTACCCTTCCTCGCCCCTAGGCCGCAGATGTGCTGGCGGCCGAAGCCCCGAGCGCTAGAGGGCCCCTCCGTACGCCGACAGCTGCAAGATGGGACCTACACGTGGTCAGCTAGAACTGCAAGTCGTGGCCGACGGCTCAAGGTTACATGGAGCGGGCCCGCGAGGTTCACCAAGCAACGTGTGATGCCTTGTTCTTTCAGGAGCATCGATTGGGGGTCCCGCGTATCAAGGCGGCCCGCAGCTGGCGCCACAAAGCGGGCTACATGGCATGGTCTGCGTCTGCGGCCAGAAACGGGCGCAGGAGCTCGTGAGACACCTGGGGGCACGGCCATATTCAGCAAGACGCACTTCGGCAGTTGTGAGTACGCGCCTGAACGGTGGACTGAGCGGCTATGTATGCTAAAGGTGATTGTGCAGTACCTTTTTGTGTCGATCTACGGCCGCGCGACCCTGGGACTGGCAGGTGCCAGCATTTCTTTTTTGGACGAGCGCAGTGAAGCAGTGGACGCTGCTGGCTGCCCTTTTGCCATAGGAGGTGATTTGAAAGCCGGCGCTGAGCAGCTGATAGAGTTTCAATCGGAAGATCAGCTCGGGGCCGCGGTCGCGAGACCCCCAGGGGCCACCTGTCACAGCAATTGCTGTGATTTGTTCGTGGTGAGCCGATGTCTGGGGTACCGCGTCCAGGATCGGGCAGGGCAGGCTGACGCGCACGCGTGGCCGCACTCTGCTGCATTGCTGAAATTGCGGCAAGTGCGGCAGCGAATGGTTCCCCGAGGCTTTCCCCTGCCCCAGAACGGCGAAGCGAAAGCCCGCGTAAAGCGTGAACCAGGCCTGCGAGAGCTCCCGCTTGACTGGGAGAAAGTAGAGCCCCAAGACGCGATGGAGCGCTGGTTCACTGCGGCCGAGGCGGCGCTTGGGCGCCTACATGGCAGTAAAGATCGCCGGTGTTTTGGCAAGGCCAAAGGATGCAAGGTCAAGTTGGCGCCGCTCGAGGCATCGTGGGGGCAGGAGTTGCACATGCAGCTCCCAACCCCTCACCCAGCGATGGCTGTCGCTGCGTCGCCTAGCCCTGCAGTGCATGAAGACCAAATCCCCAGATAGGCGGGGGCGCCTGCTTGCCTCAGCGCTGCCGTTGCAAGACCTCCTGCCGGCGTCGCTAACTATAGGGCAACTTTTTCGAGGGCTGGATGGGCCCGGCTGTTCGGACCTAGCAGGCGCGATCCAGCGTGAAATTAATTGCAGAGTGCGGCAAGAGACAGCGGAAGGCCGAAAGAGATGGACCGCGCGGGCCCAGTCTGCTGTTGTGCGACGAGGACGGGCGGCTCACAGGTACTCGACAGGCTCTTGTCCTCCGCCGCTGCCTGTTTTCTCCGAAGGGCCCTCTGGCCCTCCAGCTGCGGCTGCTATCGCGGCTGCGGGTGAGGGGGGCGCCGAAGGCACGGGGGCCGCGGATGGCATTTGTCCGCTAGTGGGCCAAGCGGCGCTCGATCGCATGTTTACGAGACTGGGTCCTAATTTAGACCAAACCCTCCAGAGCCTCGGAAAGCTCTCAATGGCTGGTCGGTCCCTGACGACCTCCCACCAATCGCGGCTGACCAGGTGCTGGCGGCCGCGGTCTCTTTTAGTCCCTCGACAGTTTTTGGGTGGGGCGCGTTTTGTCCTCGCCTCTTCCTGCGACTCCCCTGGCCCGTGGTGGAGGCGTTTGCGGGGGTTCTAACGGCTTGGGAGAGATCTCCTGATGCGGGGCGGATGCGAACGGTCTCGGTTGATATTACACAAGCCGACAGGAGGGTCGAGGCCCACAATGGCCCCTCCCCCCCTGGGCCAGAGCATGGGGCCGCATGCGGCATGGCCTGCGCGCGGCATGGGAACGGACGGTCGACGAAAATTTTTCCTGGGGGCTCAGCTCGAGCACGGCTTGCGACTAGAGCGCCTGGGTCCACAACGCCCTGGGCGCTTGCGCCAGGTCTGTCCCAAGGCTGGACCAGCAGAATTTTTACGAACATATTTCGCACGAGCAATTGCTGGCAACGGCCCGTGCCAGTTCTCTTCCGTTGGTTTTGCTGCGGGCATACTGTCGCCTGTATCGGGGGCCTCGGCGAGTGACTTGGCAAGGGGCCATCTTTTGAGAGGTCCAGCCGAATGGCGCAGTCATTGCTGGCCGTTCTGCTCGCCCCCGCAGGGCAGCGGTTGGGGGCCCCGCGGCGTGCATAAATAATGTCATTGATGGCGCGCCGCTGCATGCAGTTGGAGGAGAGCAGGTCATCACCCGAGAACTGGTCGCGTCTCTCCGTTCGCTGACCGCCGACCTGCAGCGCACGGGGCTTCCCGCTGCCGAGAACAAGCTAGGCCTGCTTGCGTCCTCGACGACCCTGGCGGACGAAGTAGCCAAGCTGTGCAGCTTGCCTTCGTCGGAGAGAGCCCGGGTCCACAGGGGTCTAGGAGGCGACGCCATGGGCAGCTAGACGGAGGGCCAGCACCCAGCACCCAGCACAAGCGTTTGTGCGAGGCCCAGTAAGAAGTTGCCAAGGTTCTCTCGCCGAGCAATGCAGGGGCCCCGCGTGGGTCGACCTTGAAGGCTGGGATCGCTTCGAAGGCCCTGTCGGCCCCCCTCGACGCCGAGCTGACACGGCTTCGCCTGGCTGCGCCCAGGGCGGAGGGGAGACCCCCGGAAGGGTACTCCCTAGAACTGGCCTCCATGTGTGCTCGAGGAAGCTGGGTCAGAGATCCGTTGGCCATCATTGCGGCTGACGCCCTCCGCGCGCGCAGTCAGATTCTGAAGGGTCAGCCCCTGGCGCCTGTGGCGCTGCAGTCGCATTTCGACCGCGGCATGGAGGCGCCCCTGCTGCCTCGGCCTTTCGCAGCCTTCTTCTCGATCGTGTACGAGTTGGGCTCGTTTTTGACGACCCGTGGACATTGCGCGCGGCCACTGGTGAGGTCTGGGACCTTTGCCAGGTGCCTCCAGCGATGGTGGCTAGGAGAGCGAAGCTCGCAGCCAGGCGTGCCTCTGACCGTGGAGGCTTGGCCAAGGTTGGCCAACGGAAAACATGGACAGGCGACGTGTGTTGGCGACCCCTCGATGCGCGTTTGCATCGCAGGTGGAAGGCCTCGCTAGAGGAGGAAGCTGGGGCCTCGGACGGGCGGTGGAGGATTCGGGAGCAAAGAGTCCTCCGCGGCCTAGCCATTGGATCGCATTGGTGCCGAGCCAGGCTGCACAAGCACGACGCTCAGCTGCCAGAGCAGTGCCTCATTTGCGGGGATGTTAGAGGCAACTTGTTGCAGGGCCATTTCGAGTGCCCAGCCCGCCAAGCACGGGGGAGGGACATCCTCCCACAGGACGTGGTAGCCTCTGTCAGACGCTTGCAAGCTGGGACCGAGCATGTGCAAAAACGTTTTTCGATAGGGATCATGCCTGGCCCGTGCCCGGCCTTCTCCCGCCCAAGGTGGAACCCAGAGTGGGGGTTCAAGGTTGAAAGGCTTGCTCCGCCCCTGGCTTCGGACGGGGGCAATTTGTTTTGCGATGGCTCTGGTGTCGACGGGCTGTTTCCGTCCTTTCGGGTTGCTGGCTGGGGAGTGACAGTCTATGAGCAGGAATGCCGACCCTTCGTGGGGTGGCATGGAGCGGCCCCCCCGCATCTGGGCCCCGGCCAAGTAGCTCGGGACGGGGAAGGTTATGCTGCGCTCATGGCCCTGAAGCATGGCAGATATACGATATATTCCGATTGCAAAAGGGCGGTTCAGTGCTGTTGGGATGCGAGGTATGCGCAGCGGCCTGGCAACACCAGGGCCCATCTGTGGAAGGAGGCGCGTCGAGAAGGAAGGCCTGAGCTGGTGGATTTCTGCAGGGTAGCGGCCCGCGCCTCCGCGGCTGACGTTCGAGATGGATGGATCAGCCTGTTCGAGAGGGAGGGCAACGACCAAGCGATGGGCTCAAGAAGGCGGGAGCTGAGCTGTGCAGATGCCCGCACAATATGGTCACCATGGCCAAAGGTAAGCCACATGCTTCGCGCCTGCTACTCCAACCCACTAGCAGGGCAGAGACCCATTGTTCCGATGAGGGCCAGTGGGGCAACGTACGGGCCCAGGGGCTCACGATGATCTCCCTGGAAGGGGGATCGGAGATGGGGGTCGCGCTTGCTGGGGCTTGGAGCAGGCCTGATGAGGAGGGGGGGGGTTCGGTCAGCCGTTGCTCCTGCCTGCCCTCCCCGGGACCCCCCTTCGCCCTCGCGCCATCCCCGAGAGCCCCTGGCGCCAGAGTTAGTGGCGCAAGCGTTCGATGCCCAGCAGTCCCCAACTTTCATAGGAGGGCATGCCCTGCTAGAGTTCTCGATCACGACTGAAGGGCAGCCACCGATCCTTTTTTGCACGACCTGTGGGGGCATGCGCCACGGTGTCTGCGGGATCTCGGGGCCTCAGACGGGGACGCGAAGGCTCCCAGCATGCTCTTGTAGACCCTGGCACGAAGAACCCGAAGGCGGTCTTCAGAGGGAAGCACCCCAACGGGCCTCTCAAGCTCGGCCCTTGGAGAACTCCTGGGGCCTGGGCGCGGGAACTGGGCGGGGGAAAGGAGGAGCCCAAAAAGGCCCAGCAAAGAGGAAGTAGTTTCTTAAGGCCCGAAGCGGGCCGCGATGCATTTTTGTGCCTGGCTGATGTCCGTCAGGCCTTTGGGCCGAATGGGTCCGGAGCGGCCGAGTTGGGACCAAAGCTGCAAGAGCGTGCCCCAGACAACGATCTGGAGGACGCGGAGGCGGTCTGTTGATACCCAAGGGGGGCCCTGTCGTTGGCCCCTGGCAGGTCGTTGGCCTTTCTGCAAGGGTGACAAGAAGGTCCACCCCGATGGGCCCCCTGGGTTTTTTGGACCGTCGAACCTCTCCCCCCCTTTCCCTTTAGTGGCGTGCCTTCCTCCTCCTCGTCCTCGTCCTCGTCCTCGCACGCGTCCTCGTCGTCGTCGTCCCGTCGTCCTCGTCGTCGTCGTCCTCCTCCCCCATTTTTTATAAATAACTCCTCCCTCTCGCACCCCCCGAGGCCAGTTTTTAGGGTGGGCTGGGCGTTTCGCCTGAGACTTCCTCACCATTTATGACTCTGAAAACGTGGCAACAGTTTCACACATGGAGGGCCGGTCGCTTTCAAAATGTGGCTCTCGCCTTAGCGCCGCGCACATTCGTTTAAACAAATTCCAAGAGTTTCACGGATTGAAGGCGGGTCGTTTTCAAAATGTGGCTCTCGCTTTTGGTCCGCGCACATTCGTCACTGGTTGAGGGCGGGTGGTTTTCAAAATGTGGTTCTCCCCTTAGCGCCGAGTACATTCGTTTTGAACATATGCAAGAATGTCACGGATTGAGGGCGGGCCGTTTTCAAAATGTAGCTCTCGCCTCAGCGCCGCGCACATTCGTTTTGAACAGTTGCAAGAGTTTCTCGGATTGAAGGCGGGTCGTTTTCAAAATGTGGTTCTCGCCTTAGCGCCGCCCACATTCGTTTTTAACAAGTTGCAAGAACTTCACGGATTGAGGGCGGGCCGTATTCAAAATGTGGTTCTCGCCTTAGCGCCGCGCGCATTCGTTTGAAAAATGTTCAAGAGTTTCACGGATTGACGGCGGGCCGTTTCCAACATGTGGCTCTCGCCTTAGTGCTGCGCGCATTCGTTAAACAAACAAACAAGAATTTCACTAAATTTCATTGTCAACGTGCCAGAAACGGTGTTTTGGAAGGATACGAGATTATGCGGGCGCAACCGTCATTGTGATTCGTTGTGTCGAAGTCCCCAAAATTGCGTTCTGGCACGATTCTGGATCGTCAAGACGCAGCACTCAGGTTGATACGTGGCGTTGGAATCCCAAGAACAATTTTCTGGCACGCATCAAGATCTTCAAACTGTTGTCTTCCAGCGAGGCGGTTCCCTCAATGGAAATGAAACGTTGTAGGGGCCTGTGAAGAGAAGCTGGGAAGGAGGGTGAATTCCAACATCGTTGATGACCCTTGGGTTTCCACTGGTTCTCCTTCCCCTCTTCCTCCTCCTCCTCCTCCTCCCCTCCTCCTCCTCTTCCTCCTCCTGTTTCTCCTCCTCCTCCTCCTCCTCCTCGTCCTCTTCCTCGTCATCCTTCTCCTTCCTCCTCCCCCTTTGCTTCTTCTTTCTCTTCGTTTTCATCCTCCCCGTCCTCCCCCCCTCCTCTTCCGCGTCTTCATTCTACTTCCCGCCCTGGTCCTCGTACTCGTCGTCTGCCGTCGCCCTCATCATCCTCATCCTCGCCCTCGTCGTCCTTTTCGCCCGCGTTCTCGCGCTCATCCGCGTCATCGTTCTCCCCGTCACACCCCCTAGTTAGTCCGGCATGAGCTCTGGGGAGGAGAGACGACGAGGGAAAGGGGAGGAGTGATGATGAGGAAGGCGAAGGGCATATGCACACAGCAAAAGGCAACGATCAGGACACTTTGAGCTCGCTCAGCAAAAGCGCCCATGAAGTCTCCCAGCAAGGGTGTAGACCGCCCCCCCACCTAAGAAACTGTCACACGCCGCCAATTGAGCGCAACCCGCGAAGGACAGATCGGCGACCGCGGACAAGTTTGGCCATTCAAACATCCACGCGGGGCTGCCACAATCGAGCGTTCCAGCGCGGGTCGACCGTCGAGGACAGGCGCCGCTGGCTCTCTACTTCAAGAGGGGCCTCAATGGGGATCGCGGTCCACAGGGACTCCGGCGACTGCTGATGCGGCCCACGGAGATCGCGGCGACTACACTGACATAATCAAGGTGGACATTGCGACCTGCGTCGAAGTCGGCTACAAACCACGCGCCTGGAAACGCCTGGCCTCAGCATTCCCTTCTCTCTTTCCGCCTCTCTTTCTCCGTCTCTGTCTCTATCTCTCATTTTCGCTCTCTTTCCTTCTCCCTCTCCCTCTTTTTTTAATGTTTTTTTCCGTTCTCTCTCTCTCTCACTCTTCTTCTTCTTCTTATCCCACTCTCTCGATCATGCTAGCGCGGGGGGCTGGGCATGAACGTCAAGCTGCGGTCCAAATCGGCGCCGCGCTCCGCGGGACAATGGCAATGCCGAGCAGCGGGGTGTCCAGGTCCGCGGAAGACTGGCGACGTCTGCTGCTGTTGGCGAAGACGACTGCTGCCCCGCGCCACGCGTCGTCGGTGCGCGCGCGTCGCGGTCTACGAGGAACTCGGTGACGCCGCGAGGGAAGGTGCCACGCCGCAAAAGCGACCCTCTGCCGAAGTCTCAGCGCAATCGGACCCTGCGCGGTCGCACGATCGCGTGATCCTGCTTCATTCGCAATGCGTCTCCAAAGGCTCAAATGATATCATGCACCTCGACCCCATGCCGTCCTCCGCCAGTCGGGCTGCGGGCTGCGGGCCGGGTCGTCCAAGAAATCGCAGTGGGCCCCACGCGCGTTCACATCGCGCCCGGGCGCGCGCCTCCAGGGCAGCACTTCGACCGATGGATTCGGCAAAAGCACTTGCGCCCCACCTCAGTTTCCGCTACAATCCTCGACGCCCCTGGGAAAACCTTTTCACGCGCTCCTCGCGCCCCAGAACTTCCCGTGCGCATCGGCTCTGTGATGATGTGACAGGACTACCTGTCGAATCCCACCAGCCCTCTAGGCGTCGGTGGTTTAGGGAGTTTCCTCTTCCACCCGTCCGTCTCCCCCTTCGGGGAGGGGTTTACTCCTCCCCCATACCCACTCCCCGTGGACCTGGACGGGAGGGGCGGGGAGGTGTCAGGGCGTCCAAAACGGCCTCGGCGAGGAAGCCAACATCATTGATTTTACTACGCTTTGGGCCCCATTTGGGCCTCCCGAGGGGGGGGGCGCTAACTAGTGCCCCCCCCCCTCCTGCGATCGATCTCCTCCAAGATGGCCCCAAGAAGCGCCCATGAGGCCCCGAGAATGCCCCAAGATGGCCCCAAGAGGCCCCCAAGAGGCCCCCAGGAGGCCCCCAACAGGACCCCAAGCGGCCCCAAGAGGCCCCCCCGAGGCACCCAAAACGCCGAAAAGCCCCTCAGGACGGCCCTCTACTCGCCTGGCCGTCGTTTCTGGATGGGCTGGTGGGGATGCGCGAAACGTCTAGAATTTCTCACCCAAATTGCTGCGCCTCTTGCGCGCGAAATTTTCCGCGCAATATTGGTGGCCCCCCTCGCCCCGGCACGTTGCGCATGCCATTTTCGCCCCCCCCGCTTCCTGCGATTGTCTCGCCGATTTTCCGTCCGTGACTGATTGTCGGGCGCATCCATCCGGCCGCGCCCCTCAACTTTACCTCGCAGTCCTTGCGCGCCTTGCGGGAGCTTGGGCGCCGAGCCCAACTCTCCCGCGACTCCGCGTCGAACTTCGGAATTCCGAAGTTCCCCGGCGCCCCGCGCGCCGGCGCTCGTCGCGCCCATCGCCCCGCCAGAACGCACGCCCTCGACGCTCGCAGCCTGGGCGCGCCCAGTCCTGATTCGAAGGGCGATGGTGTTCCATCGCGCTTGCGCTAAACGCGCGCGAGCAAACAATTTGCGGCGCGCGGCGCATCCGCGAGCGCCGGCGTTAAAGGGCCCGTCGAAATCGGCCTTTCGCAACGCCGCGCGCGTGGACAGGGCGCGTCTGCCGGCGGCGCCGCGCCCGGCGCGGCCGTCTGCTCTGGCGCCAGACTGCGCGCGCCCACGTCGCTCTCCTCCTTGCGAGGCGAACGCCTGGCCCAGGCCGCGTAGAAACGCGCGGTCGGCCATGTCCAGACAGCAACGCGACGCGCGCGCCCGGCTAATTAACTTCGCGCGCCCTTCGATCCGTCTCTCGACGGCCGCGCGCGCTCGTCCGAGCGCCCCGCCCCCCTTCCATGAACGCTGCGTCTCTCGAGATCTGCGCGCTCAGCTTCTGGGCGAGACGCCCGGGCCCTGCCTGGCCCCCGTGCCTGGCCAAAAGCGACGGGACAGGCTGCGCCGCGAGCGCCGTCCAGCCGATTCGCCCTCGACGATCGGGCGTCGGCAGCGACCCGGGAGATCGCGGGCGCCGCTTTCGGCAGCCGGCATGTCGGCGCGCGCCGCTTCCACGGCGGCGACCTAGATCGCGCGCCAAATCGAGTCGGGGTGCGTCCAAAAACCTGAGCGCCGCGCATCGATCCCCGCGTGCTCGTTCACCGTCTGCGCTCGCGCCCTCGGCATCATTGGGCGCGCCCCCGCTGAGAATTTCCAGGCGGCCCACTCCGCTAGGTGCGCGCCCGGCGACGCCCCGCCCCGTGATTGCGCGGTGGGCGCATCGCGGCCGCGTCATTTCGCTGCGCCGTCCCCGAAGACAATGGATTTCGCGGCTCCACTTTCGGGGGGGCTTCCGACGTCCGCGATTCGCCGATGGCCCGACGGGCTGCCGCCCTGTCCCGAGCGCCCACTGCGCTTCTGCAAAAGGGCCCTCCAGCTGCCGGCCCAGTCGCAGGTTGAAGCGAATATCTCGCGAGATGATTTCGTCGCCGCGGGCGCGCGCGCGCGCTCCGAGCGCGAGGGGGCCCGCCGACCGGCGAGCCGAAAGAATCGGCCGAGCGGCGAGCCGAAAGAGTCGGCGCGACCGTCGACGCGCCGAGAGCGCCCCCCGCCTGCGACGACGCGCCGCGAAGAATGCGGACCCCAGGCCACCGATCAAACCGCTCGAGACCTTGGTGCCCGCCCTGGCAATCGACGCTCTGGCGTGGAAAGCAGACGACGCTGCCCCGTCGATGCGCCCGCAGTAATGGTGTAGACTGCTTGTTGCTGCGGGCTTTTGAACCAGCCCGCGTGGCGTTGCGATTCGCGAGGGAGGGGCGCCCCATCGACCCCGCGCCCCCGCCGCGCCCGCAGCGGCGCTGCCCCCCGCGGCCGCGGGTCAGTCTGGGGCCCCACGCAGCCCCGCGACGCCCGCGATGCGCCGAAACCCAGAATTGGCAGAAACCCTGGCCCAGGGGCCTCGCGCAGCGCCGACGTTCGCGCGGCCCCGAAGGCCCGCCCAGCGCGGCCGCTCCCGCCCCGCCCCCCGGCCTGCAACGACGCGCCGCGAGGGGCGCGGGCCCCGCGGCCGACGATCAGACCACTCGGGAGACCTCGCCGCCCGCCGGGGCGATCGAAAATCCTGCGCGGCACGAGGCGACGCGGACGCGTCGGGGATCCTTGGGGGAGGACTGTTTTTGTTGGCAAATGCATTCGAAAACGTTGTGCGCTGCATTGCGATTCACGGGGGATGGGGCGACTTGTCGACTCCATCGCTCGATCGCCCTTCTGCGTCCGCGGCCGCGCTGACCTCTGTTGCGGCGGATCAGCCCGGGGTCTTGCGCGGCGCGACGTGGCGCGTCGGGCGCGCTAGGGCTGGGGGGCGATTCGATGTGAAATTCCCTCGAACTCCTCCGGGATGCAACCTCTCGCTATCGCCCAGCCGCGGGCGACGCCCTTGATGGGCTTGTTTCCCTTCCCCGGGCATCGGCCGTCAACTGACGGGCTGAAGGGGGGTCGGGCGGGGGGGCAGCGGCAGCGGCGGCCGCGGCGCGCGCCCGTCGGGGTGAGTCCGCGCCGCCGGCGCGCCAATCACCTGCGCGCACAGTGCCCAGCGCCCCCGTGCAGCGCGGCGCCGCCTGCGCGCGTTCCGCGATGCCCCCGCGCACCGCAGAGGCCGCGCGCGCTGCAGCGCCGCGTCGCCCGTGCACGCCGCGGCGCCTGTGCGCTGCAACAACCGTTGCTTATATTAGGATGATGCAGACAACCGTTGTTTGCAATGATATTACCGGAAGAAGCTCCACGGCAAATGGGGCGCCCCTGGATTCCACAAGGCCCCACTCTTATATAGAAATTGAATGGGGGTCGCTGTGGGAGATTGGGGCGCCTCTGGATTCCACGGGAACGCGCGATGCACATGCGCTGTTCGACAGAATTCCCAGGGGCATCGGAGCGCCCGAGGATTCTATGGGCGTGCACCGCGACGCCTGCGTGCAGCGCGGCGCCTGCGTGTACCGCAGCGCTTGCGAATGCCACGACGCCTGCGTACACCGCAGCAGCCGCGCGCAACGCAGCGCCAGCGTGAACCGCGCTTCCTGCGTGAACCGCAGCGCCTGCGCGCGCAGCGGCGCCCGCTGGAAAGGCGCGGGGCCGCCCTGTCTTCATCTCCTCCATGGCGCTGCGTCTACAACCAATGCGTGCAGCAAGGGCGGGCGGCGAGGACTTGAGACCCTTGGATGCCGAGCTTAAACTTTGTCTGCAAGGGCTAGCTGGCCAATAAAAACGGCAAGGGGCAAGCCGCAAAAACAAGGACACAAGGGTGCTTCGGAGGAGGCCCGCGCCCTTATCAGGCGCGTTGACTGCGTCGTGCTGCCGCCGAGCGCCGGCCAAAAAGGAGAGAGAGAGAGAGAGAGAGAGAGAGAGAGAGAGAGAGAGAGAGAGAGAGAGAGAGAGAGATCCACCGCAATTTGCACTTGCAGAGAAGTGGTCTAACCAGCCTGCGGGAGCTGAGCCATCGCTAGCTACATTGGACGACGACGACGACGAAGACGACGACGGACGACGACGACGACGACGACGACGGACGACGACGACGACGATTGCGAGCGCCGCAGAACGTTTGCGAGCGCGCACCAATGCGTGCCGTTTAGACCGCGCCACGCCTGCGAGCACGGCGCCACGCCTGCCAGGGGTCCGCTCCCAGCACGTAAGGATGGGGGGGGCCAGGCCCCCCCTCCCCTGCGGCGCGATCGCTAGCGCTGCGCGGGGGGGGGGGGGGGGGGGGGCAACGACCGCTGCGCGGGAGAAGGGGGGAAAGACTCGCGTGCGCCCCCTGAGCAACCGCCCGTTGCGATCGACGTCCTCCGCGGGGCGCGCGGGCACCCCGACTGCCGGCGCGTCCGCGCCCCGGTCGCGCCTCTAGCGCTGCGCAAACGCGTCCAGCGGGTCCGCCTTCAGCTCGATCTCCGTCGCAAACTCCCTCGCGCGGAGATTCGGAGGGAATGCCTCGGCCAATGGCGGAACTCTGCTAAAGAACGCCCCGCGGACTTCGTCCGGAACCGCCGATTGGTTCGAAATGGCGCGGGCCCCCTCGCGCGCTGTCGAGCAGTCTAGGCAGGCCGTCTCCGTCGAACGCATGACCTTTGCCATGTCTGCGCCCCCTGCCTGAAACCTCGCCCCCCGCGGCTTTCTGTTGTATCCAAGGAGAAGCTTTTCTCCCGCATCTGAGCCGCGCTGGCACCTCGCTCGCGGCGGTGTCGTCGTTGGGAGGCCGCGGGAGTGGCGTGATCCTCCACCGCCAGATTCCTTTTTCGACACTGGCCCCAACAAATAATGCACCAATCATCCGTGCATCGCGCGAGCTCTAACAAGTCCCACAACTCTCGGACGCGGTCCGACCCGTCTTCCCAAAACGCGCGAGCCGTGTCATGCGCGTGCACGGGGGGCACCACCGTCGGATTTGAAGCTGCGAAGGTCCCAGAGACTGCATGCAACTGCCAGGAAGTCCGCGCGCATGGCGACGCTCACATATCCGAAGGCCGTCTGAAAATCCGCGGGCCCCTTTTTCATCCGTGTTTCGTACTCGGAGGGCGCCAGACATCATCTGTTCCAGTGCGCCGAGCAATTCCGCCGCTACCGCGCTCACCTGTTCCAGGGATTTCTGCGAAGCAGACTTCGCAGTGCACAAGGACTCTTGCAATCCCCTCAACACCCGCTGACAACCTTTCTTCACATGAACATCACCGCGCAGCACTATCTGGGCATTGCCTCCACCACGACTAATTGAAAACCGGCCCAGTATTGTTCTCAACATCTACAATCCGCGGGAAAGAAATTACGTCGCCGTCCTTTCCCACTTTCGGCGTATCCCCGGGATCCACGACAGAATGCCGAACAACTGCCCGCACGCATGGGGATGTGTTCATTACTGCGTTCTCGCTGCCCGGCGCAGTGTTCTCTGCGTAATGAACGCACCCATTCGACCACGCAGGCTCCGACCAGCATGCTGGGCTTGGGTGGTCTAGCGAGTTCTTTGTCTGCTCTTCCGAAACCCCTCTTCCATTCGGGGAGGGGTGCCCTTCCTCTCTCCCATGTTTTGTGCGGCCTGCGATCGGTTAGGGCGCCTGGGATGGATCCAACAGGGCCTCCAATGCTGCAAGACGACCTCCAGAGCGGCTCAAGATAGAAGAATATGGTTTCAGATAGCTTCCGACACACCTCCAAAGGGCCCTGTGAGGGTCACAAGACGGTTCCAGGTGCTCTCGGAACCCCTTCAGGACCCTCCCGAAGATACCAACACCCTTCAAACACCCACGGGAAATTACTGATGATAGCTGTCGAGACTTTTCGCTTCCGATGTGCTTCTGAAGCGTCAAGAAGGCCCCAAGATGGCCCAGGAGGCCCCAACGGCCCCAAGGACGCCCAAGATCGGCCCAAGAGCGCCCACCCCAGCCCCTGTGGGAGGGGACCTGGGACCTGGGTCAGAAGGCCCGAAGCACCAGGGACAGGGGGCCGCGTATGCTGCAGATGCGCCAAATCGAACCACCCATATCTTTGAGCCCCTGATGCTAAAATGGAGACATAAGCTTGGCTACTCTGAGCAGTGCGAAATGACAACAACGGCGTCCACACGCACCAGATTTTCCGAGGTGCGTCCGGCCGTGGAGACCAGGCCCCCCCCCGAAGGCCAGCTACGGTTGTCTCAACGCGCTCTCCTCTGAGGCTACGGCTTCGTTGGAGCCCGCCGAGAGGCGACGACAGTGCCGACCAGGAGCACGACGACGAGCGGCGGCGGCAGGCGGCGACGGCTCCGCGAGCCGCGGCGACGGCCGAGGCGCGGGGGCCCCGAGGTCATGGCCACAGCCGGGCCACCGACGCGAGGCCAACCTGCCGCGCCCAAGCCCGTGCCTGATTCGAGGCCTCCCAGATAGGGTCGGAGTAGATGGGGTCGGGGGATCGCGCCGCATCGCCGATCCATCGGCGATGCATCGGCGATGTATCGGCGATGCACGGGCGATGCATCAGCGACATCGGCGACTCATCCTCATCGGCGACGTCGGCGCGGAGAAAATCGGGCCCCGCATCGAGCCGCATCGCCGATGCATCGGCGATGCGGCGCGATCCTCCGACCCCATCGACTCCGACCCCACCTGGGAGGCCTGGAAACATGCCGACACCGCTGCGCCACGGGCCCCTCGCCTGTGGGACGCGTTCTGGCCGGGCTCTCGCGGCGAACCTAGCCGTGGCGACGAGGGAAGGGCAGCGGTTCCCAGACGCGCGACGTCCTGAGCAGGGGCCGACCGTCCCCGCATTCCTATAGACCTACCACGATATTCGGCGGTGGACCAAACTCCCTTTAGTAAACTACCCTTTAGTAAAACGGCCTAGGACCGAAACCGATGGACCTGGAACCGCAAAAATGACGGCCGCGACGCCCTCTGACGAACCGGAAACGGCCAATTCGCTAAATAATCGACGTGTGAGGGTAGGAGGTCTATCAACCTCCGAGATGTGTTCCTAGAACCCAGACTGTTCTAAGGTCTTAAGCAATTTCTTAGAACATAAGCCCGACGTGTCAAAACAGGACAGTCTCAGCCAACAATGTCCTAAGAACATGTCGTGCAAAACAATGAAGGCTCTTAGCACATTCTTGGGTGGGCCTGTAGGCAAGCCAAGACGCTTCGCCACTGCTTGAACGTCCTGTTTGTTCTTCATCCAGGGTCGCTTTGTTGTCGGCCCCGGGGCCCGACGAGGGAGGGCCCCTGGATAGGCGGCCAAAGGCTTGCCGTCGCGGTTTTGTTCACGACGCGAGCCATGTCTGGGCCAGGGGTGGGCGCTTCCTTCTCCGTAGCGGGGGCCACGGGTCTCTCTCGCTTGCGCAGGGCCCAAGGGCCTCGGACGCAGTGGGCCGTTCCTTTCCCCGGGACCGGCTTCTTACCCTGAATCGTTTCTTCACGGTCCCGGGGCCAGGCGAGGGCCCCCAAAGGCCAGAGGCCGGAAACGACGAACAAAACGGTACTTGCATTCACGATGCGGGCATGCCTGAGTTTGGGGAAGCCGATAATTACCGCTACTCCCCAGACCTCTCCCGGTGCGCCTTCTGACCAGCATTGCGAGGCGAATCCGGCGGTTGCGACGAAGACCTCCCAGGAGCCCCCCCTCCCCCAAAAAACAAAAAAACATAGGGAAAGGCAGCGCAGGGGCAACTCTTCCTCTTCTGAGGGCCTGCCTCTCCTCAGTGCCGTGCGCCGAGATCGTGGCGCGTTCCGCATCGCCGGCGCCCCAGGACCCCCGACGTTAGGATGTTTCCATGACGTGACCCACAGAATGAAGTCGGGCCTGTTCCTCTACAGGAGGAATGTTCAAACATTGTCCAAGAAATAATATGGGGACGATTTGTTGGGTCATTTTTGAAGTTGTTTGGAACATGTTTGGGGTATTTTTGTGTTTCTAGCAAAATCCGCCTATAGAGGGACATGCCCGACCTAACCCCAGAAATCCGTGCACCCATTCCCCAAGACAGGTCTCTCCTCTGGCACCGCTTCTTGATACGAAAAAGAGAAAACCGCATAAACATAAACTGTTGGCGCTCCGCGCGGACTTCTTGTATCCGCGCTGCCCCCCCCCCACCCCGCGGCACCTCCGGCAACGCTCCTGGCGCGCTCCGCGCTACAGCGCAAATCCAAGACATCCGCGCCGAGCGCCAAAAGTGTATGTCTATGGTCTATGCCGTTTTTTTCTTCTTCGATTGACGGTCCTGAGGCCCGGTGAGGGCCCCCCAGGGCCGAACATAGCGAAAACCGTTCCGTCGTGATTTCTATGACGCGAGGAGGTCTGGGGCAGCCGCCGCCGGACGCCGAGCAGCACGGCCGGCCTCGGCCGCGGCGGGCCGCCGGCGCGGCGGTCGCGCGCACGGCTCGGCCGCAGCCGGGGCGCCCACGGTGCAGCAGGCGGTCCCAGCGGGCTCCCTGCGGGCCGCGCGCGCGGCCCGTGCGCCGCCCCCAGGCTCACGTTGCTCCCAGCGGACTTAAGGACCACATCCCAGAAATAATTTCGAGCACCCAGAAAGATATCGGAACAGTGTCGAACGAGTATCGCCTCCCAGGGCCCGCACGTGAAAACCCGGAAGTTTCGGTACTGTCTTGGTGCTCGAAATTCTTTCTGGTGGTCAAGGCTAAGGTAGGTTGGAAGATCACAGCCCCAGGCCTGCACGCGCTGGGCGGCTCCAGCAGTGCAGACCCTGCGAAATCAGCTCTCTGGCGAGCGCGGCCGCCCACCCCCAGGTGGCGAGCCTGGTGCGGGGTCGTCGCTCGGCGCGGGGTGGGTGTCGCGGCCGGGTGCCCGCAGGGGTGTTTTTGCCCGGCGGCGCACCAGCCAGGAGGGGCGCCCGTGCGGGCGGGTGTGCGGGACCTGGGCTCTGATGCGACGGAGTTTTCCTCCCCTGCTGCGAGGCGGGGATCTATCCGTATCCACCGCCTGGGAAGCGACGTCCTGGTGCCCCCGCGGGCGGTGGATATGGAGATACTTTGGCCCCCGAGGACACGAATATGTCCATATCCACCGCCTGCCGAGGTCCCCGAAAATTGATCCTCCAGGCGGTGGTCATGCATAGATCCCCGCCTCGGACCTGCCCCCCTCCCTCTCCCTGAGGGGGGCGGGACACAGCACCCTGGATTTTCGAGGCTCGATCGAGCCGCGCGCCCCGAGCTCGTCCGGCCCCCTCGAGGAGGCCTGGGGGAGCTCCCACTGCCCGGCGGGCCCTCCCGCCAGGCAGCCCGAGCACGCGCCGCAGAACCTCTTTCTTCCCGAGGCCTCTGAGCACACGTGTGCCAGGCGGACAGGATCGACTGGGGAGACAAAGGAAGCGCGGACAAGCTCCCTCTGACCAGAGTAGCGGGCGGTTAGAATTTTCTGTGCGCAACGTAAGAAAGAACGCCATCTGAGGCGACGGCCTCTGCCATGAACGAAGGGACAGACGTGCCGAAGAGAATGCTGCGGAAAGCTAACGGAACGGAGAAGTTTCGTGCTGAAGAACATGCCGCGGCAAATGCATGCTGCCGTGCACGAAGAGACAGGCGCGCTGAAGGAAACAACGGTGATTGCCCTTGATTGCGCTAGCCTCGATAACCCACGCGGTGGCCGAACACGAGCCTAGACCCTCTTCCCCCAAGCCGCCCGCGAAACGGCAGCAACGCGACGACGACGACCACCACCACCACCACCACCACCACCACCACGACGAGGCTGAAGACGAGGACGAGGACGCGGACGACGACGGCGCCCCCCATACTCGCTCCTCCCCTCTCCAAGGACGGCCCCCAGACACCCCAAAACCATATGGATCCTCGATCCTCGCTCCTCCTTCCCCCCAGAAGCTCCTCCAGCTCCCCCCAAATGACGGCCCCCAAACACCCCCAAACCAAATGAATCCTCGTTCCCCCCTCCTCCTTGACCCCCGATTGCTGGGAGGAGCCCGATACCCCCTGACGGTGACCCGGGCCCTCCTGGGCACCGCCTGAATCCCAAGCAACTCGAGCATGGGCCGCTGTCTTCCGTGCTTGAGTGAGAACGGGAGGGGGGGACCCGCTCACAGGGGGAAACATTGGCTTGTAATCTGGGCACGTCGCCGATGGATCGGCGATAAGGCCTCGATTGCGAGACCGAACGTTCCAGGGTACACGATGCCTCTCCCCGCCGCTGAGCGCCTCGGCGGCGGGCTTTTCCACCACGACCAGGAAGCGCCGCGGCCGCCCAGACACGTGCCCGGAGGAGGAGGAGGAGAAGGAGGAGGAGGAGGAGGAGGAGGAGGAGGAGGAGGAGGAGGAGGAGCAGGAGGAGGAGGAGGCGTCCCACTGCGGCGAGGCCTCAGTTTTCGCGAAAAGGCATGGCCCGTGCAGCCGAAACCAGTCGGCCGCAGCCAGAGTAGACAAAGCGGCTCTCATCCACCTCCTCCTCCTCCTCCTCTCCTCTCTCCTCCTCCTCCTCCTCCTCCTCCTCCTCCTCCTACTTCCCTCCTCCTGTTCCCCCTCCACAATTACTCAATGAATACTGCTCTCCCTCTTCCTCTGATGACGGTTTGAAAATATCCGCCCCCCCCCCGCGTACTGTTTTTTACACACAGGTTTCCCCAGAGTTGGGTTTTCGCCTGCATTTTTGTTCCAACATGCTGCTCTCGCTGAGGCGCCGGCCTCATTTTCGGGCCCTGCTCATTCCGAGTCGTGCTCCCGCTGCAGCGCTGGCAGCATCATTTCCGCCGGCGCCCGGGCTGCACGCCCGAGCCGGCGCCCGGGCCGGCGCTCGGGCCGGGTCCGGAGCCAGTTCTGGCCGCCGCCGCAAAATCGAGTTCCGAGGCGGCGCCGAAAAAAGGCTATTCCAATACACATTTTTTTGAAAATGCTGAATTTCTGCTTCCGGCGCCCGGGAAAACCCCCCGGGCCGATTCCGACGCCCAGGCCGGCGCCCGAGCCGGCGCCCGGGCTGGACGCCCGAGCCGGTGCCCGGGCGGGCCGGGTCTGGAGCCGGTTACGACCGGCGACGGAAAATCGAATTCCGAGGCGGCGCCGAAAAAAGGTCATTCCAATACACATTTTTCTTTTGAGAATGCTGAATTTATGCTTCTGGCGCCCGGGAAGCCTCCCGGGCCGATTCCGGCATGCTTCCGCTCGTTCCGAATCGTGCTCCCGCTGCAGCGCTGGCCTCATTTCCGCACTTCCGCTCGTTTCGATTCGTGCTCCCGCTGCAGCGCTGGCGTCATTTCCCGTGCCACGCCACGGCATGCAATGAAATGCTAGGTTGATACTACGTTTCGCTGCTCTTCTACGCCATGCCATGCCGTGCTCTACAATGCATCGCGTACCCTTTCGGGATCATTACCCTGCTCGACATCCGACTGTGCGAGTTGAGAGGGGATCTGCGCCATGGTAAAGGATGGGAGGGAGGGGTAGGATGTCACATATGACGCAAGCGTACTTAGTTTGTTATCATCCCCCTCCCCCTCCTCCTCCTCCCAACCCGTCCCCCGCCCACACCCCCTCGCCCGCCGCCGTCGGCCTCTCCTTCTCCTCCTCCTCCTCCTCCTCCTCGGTCGGTCTGTCGGTCGGTCGGCAACTAAGGGAATGAGTCTGGATCCCAATCGATGTGTGAGACGAGAGCGGCAGCAGAGAGAAAAAAGAGAGCGGAGGCAGCGATCGCTGGAGCGGGCAAGCCTCATCACGGTGAAACACGTCATCCCCCCCCACCCATTACAAAGCCCAGTCCCAGTCCATGACGTGCATTTCAAAGCCCAGTCCTGGTGCAGGGAGTCGAGCCAGTACACGTGGTGATAGACATCGACGCTTAGGTGGATCTCGACCACGGTCGGCAGGGGAAAATGACACACCCAGGTGCTGGGGGCTAGTCGGGGTACTACCACCTGACAGCGGCGAAAAAGGGACCTTCCCCCGAATACGTGCAAGAGTTAAGGTGCTGCGCACACCCTAGCCACACCCAGATGTCGGGGTAGTTGGGGCACTGCTACCTCACGGCAGCGAAAAAGATACCTGCCCCCAAGCAGCGCAAAACATCCCCACCTGTCAGCGAGAGTTACAGGTGCCGCGCACACCCAGGCCAGGGGGGCAGTGAAGAAACACAGCAACTTTATGCGGGTAAGGACAGACCTCGCCACAGTTTCTATTGAGAGGGGAAGCTGGCACCCGTGTGAGCGTAGTCACGGCCCCTCTGGAACTCAAAGAAGGGGTCGAGAGGCGCGAAGAGTGGGGCTACAATGTCGTCTAAATCAAAAGGGGGGTCCCCCTCACAAGTGAACTGACTCTGAATAGACACAAACACAGATTGCGCAAGAAAGCGGCAAAATTGGGATGGGTACGTCTTCGCCGCAGCCGTATTCCACCCCCCACCCCCATCCCTGCCTTCAAGCACAGACGGATGGGCACGATGTTGGCACCTCCCATGATGGGGCAATTCCCGAAGCAGCTGGCCCATCATAGGCACATTGATTCCAAGAAGGGACGTGGGTTTCTTTGCACGCTGCCCGAACATGTTGGTCAATCCTATACAGGTGGACCCCAGGCATCCTGGCAAAACGAACCAATAGGGGGAGGTACCAACTACTAGGGACGTTGGGGCGGTGCTCGGCAGGAGCAGGGTGCTCCATCGCAGCCGGGAGACCCAGTCTCCACGCCGCCACGAGAAACTCGAGCGTCGTGCGCAACAGAGCGTTGCCCACATCTACCTGGGCCTGCTCCTTGGGCGCAAGGCAGCGCAACCCCCAAAGCATGTCGGGTGACCTTAAGGGTCGAGGGTGAGGGCCAGGGCTATCTTCGGGGATCTCATTGTGGCGAGCAGCACTCCACGTCTCGCATGGGGGCCCCGCAACCACCCCCGCGACCCGCCCATCTTTCATAAGTCGCAGCCAGAAGTCCACAATACTCGGCTTGGACATATCACCATAACGGGGGCAGTGGGTAATGTCGATAGACAAAACAATAACAGGAACCTCATGCTGGGAGGCCAGTTTTTCGGTCCACTCTTGGAAGTCCCCCGCGCGACGCTGGCCCGAAAAGAAGTGAAACAAGTAGCGATGAGGCCGGGGCGGAGGCGGGGGCGGAGCCAAGGGCGGCGGAGGCGGAGGGGGCGGGGGAGGGGGAGCAGCCGGCTCCGCCACAGGCACATCTCCCTCGAGGACCTTGGGGCCCCTGGCTGGGCCATATACACGGCGGGGGGGAAAGTGTGCAAAATCATCGGTGAGCCCCCTGGCACGGTTTGCGCTCTGGTCACGACCCCTTTCATCACGGGCCGCGGCAATTTCTTCATGAGAGGGTCTCGCCCCAGTGGCAACAAGACCACGAAAACATACACGAGCTCGGGCCAAGTGTTTATAGGCGCCCGTTGGCCCTGAAATCCCAGCAACATATTTGGCAAACCGTGCCAGTGGCGAGCATAGACGGGGTCATCACATGGGGGTGCTGCTTGCCCCTGTGGCTTCGAAGAGCACGTTCAGTCTTGAATATCTGCCCGCACTCGTAGCACGCGACCCCCTGGTGCGCCGTATCTATGCGCACTTGCAGCGGGGCGCCCTCGATGGCGGCGCTCATGCGCTTGTCCCACAGGAGAAGGCGATGCTGATCGCGCCACCAGGCACGAGCGTGAGCGAGCGCACTCTTGATGGGGGCGCTGAAACGCGAGGGGGAGAGTTGAACCGCTTCTATCCATTCGTCCATGCCCCCACCTCCAGGGATGTTTTTGGGTTCGGTAAAGAGCACTCGCCAATCCAAACTTTCACCGAGCGCGCGAGCCCAGCTTTTTTGGTCCAGGAGAGCCACATCTAGCAGCCGAAGTAAAAAAAAACGATGGGCCGAACGGAACAACCTAACTAGGAACCTGAGTCGAGAGACATGAACCACGATTTCCCACGGGAGGCGTTCAGCCTTAGCAATAATTTCCAAGTGCGAGTGTTGAACCTCAGCCGAGTTTGCCGCGGGCAGCCCCAGAGCACAACGGTGAATGAACTCGTGGCAAACGCGGAGCCGATTCCGAACCGCACTAGGCATCGGCTTCCAAAGGGCAGCAGCATAAAAGAAGCGACTAGAGCCGAACGCCTCCGCATAGAGAAGCTTAGCATCCATAGCAAGAGCCTCCCGAGGAGCAATGGTGGCCTTCACTGGGCGGACAGCAGCCTTAGCAGCGATACTCCGCGCGGTGATCTCAAGTCCCTCCCCCCCCGAGTCAGAAAGCACGACCCCCAGGCATTTGTGGGCCCGGACAACATCAACAGCAATCTTGTGTTGGGGGGATATGACCTGGGGTACTTCAGCATCATATAGCTGTCGAAAGGCTGCCTGAGACCCAACCCCCCTGAAGCGGAGCATGATTTTAGTTTTCGTCGGATTGAGACGAAGCCCATGGAGGGCACACACAATGCAAACTACGTCAATAACCTCGCCTAAGTTCGCCGCAAGAGTTCGAGGGTCGGCGTCCACAACAGAGGGGGTTAGATCATCCACAAAAGAGACAGTGGCGGTGACTTCTCGGCCCTCCACGGTGAGAGAGAAGACTTCGTGCATTGTCTGTGGGAGCCACCGTAGCCCTCTATCTTCCATTTCATCCTCAATGTCGCGCTGGATGTTGGCGAAGGCGGCGTTGAACACATCCGTGGCCATGATCGTGCCGGGTCGACAGCCCGTGCGGGGAATCACAAACCCCTCCGCCCCCTGGACCGCCCAAAATGCCCCCCTCTGAGCCTCTCTTAGGAGCGCAATCAAATGGGGGTTTTCAATATGTCTCTCCAGGAGCGGGCCTTGTGCAAGTTGGGCTCGGACGCCATCAACTAGGGCCGGGGGGATCGAGAGGATTTCTAGGGTTTCCTCTAAGAGTTCTTCTTCCCCTGGGAGATCGTGCACCAACTGCCGAATAGTAGAATGAGAGGCAGCAGTAAGGTCAACGGACAGACTCCCGCAGGATAACTTTCTAGCATCGGCGGCCGACCAGAATGATTTCACAAAGTGGACCGCAGTGTCGCACGATCTCCCAGGCACCCCCCCGCATTGCTGAGTGATGAGTGCACAATATGGGAAATCTAAAGATAACCGCCTCAAGAACTTGTGATGTACCTTACAGATAGTGTTAGTGCAAAGAATGCTTCTCTGGTTCAAAGCAAGGGCGATATTGCCTTTCCCCTGATAGAATGAGCCCACGCGACCGTCCTTAAAGGCAATGGGCTCTCTAGTGGTCATAGACACCTTAGTGAGTAACGGTGGGATCACATCGGCTACTTGCTTCGGAGCAAGACTCATTAGATCGGGAACGAGCCCGTCGGGTCCAGGAGCTCCCCCCCTAGGCATACTCCGCAACAGACTGACGCAACTACACTTAGTGAGAAACTGCCCTATGTCTCGGGGGGTGTCATCATGAAGCAAGGGCAGCATTTTATTGTAGTGTTCTTTGACATCGAGCTCGTCAGTCACTCTTCCCTTCTCAGCCTGGGCAAAATGCAACTGAAGATTGTCAGCTACGTCTTGTTCTGTGACCAGGGGGCGTCCGTCCGATGTCGTCGCAAAAGGGAAGGTGGTAGGTATCTTGGGCGCCCTCCCCCCGAAAAGCAAGATGGTTTTCGCCTTATCCCATTGCTGCTTTGGCAAGCCAAAATCACGGGCCCCCTGCAATTCTGAGGCCTTCAGATCGAGGTGATCACACCTGTCTTTCTCAAGAGACAGGGAAAGAGAGATGTCGGTATAGAGGAGAAACTGCTGCATAGCGAGTTTCGCTTGCAGGTCGGTGCTCACCCCATGGGCCAGCTTGGCCAATGCCAGCTCAAGAAGCAGATAGGCCTGCCTCCAAGTGTCAGCTCGTGGATCCATAGCAAATCCCAGGATGTCCCCGTGTCTCAGTCTACCCCGAAAGCGCAACAAACACAGACGGGCCTCGTGGCCACCACAGGGCGCAGAAGAGATCTTCTTGAGGACCCGAAGGACACCCCTCCTTGCAGTGACCAGGTCAAGTGAGGCCGAGGAGACATAGCTCTTGCGCGACCTCCGTGGGGCCACCCCAAAGGCCTTGACGGCCGCTTCTTTAATGACCGAAACGGCCCAAACATGATGTTCAGAAACGGGGGCAGACCACGGGACAGGGGGCGAAGCCTTAAGCTCCCGTTTGAAGATGGCCACCTTATCAGGGTCCTCGAAAGCATTCTTATCGAGCCTCTTGGAACTCGGGATCTGGCGGACTTGCGAAGCTTGCCAAGAGAAAACAACAATCACAGGCTGGTGGTCCACATGCAAGGCAAGCTTATCAAGTGAGTGAAGCGCGTCGGATGTGAGGGCGTGGTTAGCGAGCCAATGGTGGGCTGTCACATAGTCGATCCTGTGTCGGTAGCCGCGGATCGACTCCCACGTCCAATCGTCAATCGCTCCAAGAAAAGTGTTGATCGCCCGATGCTCGGCAGCGAGCAGGTAGGTATGTAAGCACTCACCCCGTTCGTCTTGGTCCTGGGTGAACCCCGCATCCCCCACCGAAGAGGAGGTGATATTGCCCAATCTCCCATTCGCGTCCACAAGAGTGAGCGCCGGTCCCCAGGAATCCTGAAGCCTCTGGAGCTCGCCCCAGAACGCGGCCCGAGCGGCCACCCCCGAACCAGAATGCGGCGCATGGGCCACCAGGACATTGAGCACCAGGCCAGGAGCGCAAATGGCAACGAGCAGCCACCTCGGGGCGGCGGATATCACACGAAAGTGTTTCTTATCGAAGAAAAGTGGGCTGGTATTTATCTGACCGTATGACAACTTTAAGTTAATCCATAGCTCACAGCCCAGCTCGTTTGCCTCATGGCCTGACGAGATTACGTAGAAAGCTCCTGAATTGTAAGCCCCCCTAGGGTTTCGAGCCTCCTGGACGCCCGCTCGAAGGACCCCCTCGGAATCGAATTGGGCCTTGATGGCCAGGTTTCTAGCGAACCGCAATTTTCCCTTTCGCCCCCTGCGCTTGGCAACAGCAGCACTCTTAGCATTGAAGGAGGCTACTTTGAGTTGTAGCGAATGGGTGGCTTTGCTGCTGCGCAGCGCTGGGCGGTGCCCAAGATCCTCAGCAGAGCCATCCAGGGGAGGGGCCCAAAAACCGTTGTCTTCCAAGACGGGGAAGGTGCCCGCAGTGTCGGGCGGGTGTCTCGAGAGCCACTCCCGCTCACGGTGGGGCTCGTACTTGGTCGCCTGAGCCCAAACAGGCGATACGAAACAGGGCCCCCACTTCCCGGGCCCCACGAGGTCGGCCAGGTGGTCCGCAAGCGAGTTCCATGGGTGCCCCTCGTGGCCCTTGACATGGAGGATTCTAATGGGGTCCCCTACAAAATCAGGCCACCTATATCGAGCGGCTGCGAGAGCAATATCGTGAATAATCTGCAACATGCGAGCAACTACGTTCTCATCCCGAACCGAAGCGTCGCCGCTTAAGTAATTGCACAAGTTCTTCGAGTCCGTGTAGATCGCGGCAGGCGGGTGCACGCTGTCGCTGATGATGCCCAGGAAGACCCACGCGACCGCCGCGCACTCCATGTCCGCGCTGTCTAGAAACCCCCGAGCTCTCGACGTGAGGAAGGATGTCAAAAAGGGGACTGCCAAAACACCCTGGAACGAGACCCCAGCATCATCTACTGTCCCGTGCCCAAGGGATCCGTCTGTGAAATAAGAAATTTCCCCCCAGGGGGACTCGCGCACAGGACAGAGCCCCAGGGCCCATGCGGATTCAACAGGGAGTTCCCCAGGAAGATCTAGAACCCAGGGCATCGGAGAGACAGAGGAGACAAGTTCCGCAATGGTCGGACCCCGCTCGAAAGGGCGCCACAACTGGGCGACGTAAGGAGGAGGCAAGGTGCGTGGACAGGTATTAGTCTCAGCTGACGCTACTCCGCCATCCGACCCAGGCGAAGCGTCTCCTTGAAAATCGGCGGACATATGACCCATGTCCAGCCCTGCATCAGCATCATGCATATCAGACTCCAGTTCAAACAGTGGCGCAAACCTATTGTTGGCAAAGCGCCTAGTCCAGGACTGATCGGTCACTCCCACCCCTCCCTCAGACGGGTTGCCAGTTCGACGCCTATGGATCCCCACGAGCGGATCTGGACTTGCATCTGACGAGTAGGTGTGGGTGCGTGCTGGAAGATCCCCACAAGAAACAACTGAAGGCGCATTCGGATCTAACTCCCTAGATCTCGAGCCTTTCATGCAAGATTTCACCCTGGTGGCGGAGTGGGGAGGAGTGTGCATTCCCAGGAGAGAGGTATTATCACCAGGTGTGAAGGTCCTAATTTCGCTTGTCCCAAAGCGGACCGCTCTTAGGCAACCCTGGGCTCTTTTCGCGGCGGGCTTTTGGCCTCCTCGGGACCCCCCCCCACCGGTCGCAGAAGCGGATCCTCCTGCGTCGGGGCCCCAGGAAAAAAAGGCTGGGTCGGAGACAAAAAAGGGGCGCTCATATCATCAGGTCCCTTTATCTCCTCCTTCTCATCGTCTTTAGCTTCATCCTTAGCCTGCACGCCGTAGGGGTCCTCTGCGACCTCCGTCGGCGAGGCCTGATCGACCTTCATCTCGTTACCGTCGTGCCCCATCTGAGTAACAGGCGTAGGGTGCCCTCCAATCGGCGTCGCGGGGCTCGGCTGCGCGGCGGGAATACTCGCGGGTGAAAGTGGCACTGCGGTCGCTGAAGTTCCCGACGCCCCCGTATCTGAACCAACCAACTGCTGATGTTGGAGGTGGGTAGTGATGGTGCTCATCTGCGTGTCCGTGTGACTCTGGCGCTGGCATAGCATCTTAACCAACTCCGATAGCTGTTTGATCTCCGCGTCAGTCTGCTGAGGTACAACTGGAGGCGCCGGTGGAAAGATATGCTGCATCATCTGCGGGTAGAAGGGCCCTGGCATCGTGACTCCGACAGCGGCTGGCATAGGTGGTGGCGGTGGCGGCATAGGTGCCTTGGCGGCTGGTGCTGCTCCTTGTGGGCCTGCTGGTGGCGTATACATCGCACCTTCTCCCGTCATAGCTGCATCTTCCTCTCCGACCATGTAGTCCTCCAGCTCCTCGAGCTCGTCTATTGCGGCCTTCCAGGCTACTAGATTGTTCTCGGCGTCTCGGTACTGAAGCTGAAGCTCGTTGATCTTAGTGGTGAGCGACTTCAGGTACGTCTGTCAATTGTCCCTTTTAGCTTTGAGGTCCGTGAGCTGATCCGTTAAACGCTCCGTCGTGCTCATCATGTATTTCAAGCAGGCGACCTCCTTGATGTAGTGGGTGGCGTCTTCTTTGCCTGCTTTTCTAGCCACAACGATAAGCCTCGCAATCTCGAACATCCTCTGCTTCGTCCTGGCCTTGTAGTTCTTGGTCCCTGGAATGTCAGTGGGGACGTGATCATACCCAATGAACTCCATGTATTGTACTGCATCAGAACGCTTCATCGTGACTACCTTGCCGAGAAACCTCTTGATCTCCTCCTGCTCCTGCCTCATCTCCTTCCGCTCCTGGTCGCGCTGGATGTCTCGCTGCACTTCCCTGCGGGTGCGGCTCGGGTCGCGACGCTGGGGCTGATGAGGTCGTCCAGGCTGAGGGGTGTGTCCACGTACTCGCTACTCGTACCGACGACCACATAGACATGCCCAATGATGTCCGCGAACGTAGCGTCCGCACGAGCAGTCCCACTGGTGTCCAGGTCCTGTCGGCATCTTCAGAAAATGGGGCGAACTATGGTGGCTTCTCAACAGGGACTGGGCTTTGTAGAGAGATAAGAGCACTCGGGCTGTGACGGCGTTCGCGTTGGCGCCTATGCCAGCGCGGTTCACGCGCCGTGATAAGAACAGAATGTGACGGCAGCGAAAGTGAGTTACAGTATCAGCGTCGCGGCCTCTCCAGGCACGCTCAAGGCTCAGCCTCCTCCTGGGCCAAATGCCTTGAGCCAATCCTTAAGGCTCAGCCTCCTCCTCCTCCCCCTCCTCCTCCTCCTCCTCCTGCTCCTCCTCCTCCCCCTCCTCCTCCATCTCCTACTCCTCCTCCTCCCCCTTTCCCCCCCGCCCCCCTCCACCTCCTCCTCCTCATCCTCCTCCCTCCCACCTCCTCCGCCTCGCCTCCTCCTCCCTCTTCCTGTTCCTCCTCCTCCTCATCCTCCTCCTCGTCCTCGTCCTCGTCCTCGTCCTCCCCCTCCTCCTCCTCCTCCTCCTCCTCCTCCTCCTCCTCCTCCTCTTCCTCGTCCTCCTCGTCGTCCTCGTCGTCCTCCTCGTCGTCCTCCTCGTCGTCCTCCTCCTCCTATCCCTCCTCTTCCTCCTCTTCCTCCGCCTCCTCCTCTCGTTGACCCTCGGCGGAGGCCGCTAACCCGAGAGGAGGGCCTGCACACGTCGCCGCCCAACAAAGGCTTCGTGCTCGCACCGCCCATCGCTCGGCCTGCGGGTGGAAGGAGGAGGAGGAGGAGGAGGAGGAGGAGGAGGAGGACGAGGAGGAGGGGGAGTGGGAGGGGGAGGAGGAGGTGGAGGAGGAGGACGAGGTGGAGGAGTAGAAGGAAAGAAATGAAGGAGGAGGAGGAGGAGGAGGCGGAAAAAGAGGAGGAAGACGAGGAGGAGGAGGAGGAGGATAATGTGAATATTCTGACGGTGATGGTGATGCTGGGGATGATGATTCGGAGAGAAAAAGAAGAGGAGGATGACGAGGAGGAGGGAGGCCGTTGAAGGGAGCAACAACGCTGCCCCACTCGACCCCTGGATTTTCTACACCTATCGGTGGCTCGGCAAGGGACCTGCTAGCTCCTGTCTGAACTGCAACAGGGTATCGGACGGACGGAAATCACCTAAGGTGACCTCATCACCCCGCCGGCAGTTCGGGGATTCCAATTTCGGCACGCGGCTCCACGAGGACGTGTCCAAAGGGAAGATTTAGAAGGAAACTAAAGACGAGGAGCACGAGTGTGAGGCAGGGGAGGACGCGACGGGAGGATGCGAGGGGGAAGGGGGGGCGGGGGGGAAGAACGGGGGAGGAAGAGTGCACAAGGAGGTATATGAGAAGGAGGAGGAGGAGAAGAGGAGGAGGAGGAGGAGGAGGAGGAGGAGGAGGAGGAGGAGGAGAGGAGGGGAGGAGGAGGAGGAGGAGGAGGAGGGGAGGAGGAGGAGGAGGAGGAGGACGAGGACGAGGACGAGGAGGAGGGGGAGGGGGGAGGGGGAGGGGGAGGGGAGGGGGAGGGGGAGGGGAGGAGGAGGGGGAGGAGGAGGAGGAGGAGGAGGAGGAGGAGGAGGAGGAGGAGGAGGAGGAGGAGGAAGAGGATGAAGAGGAGGAAAGGAGGAGGAGGAGGAGGAGGAGGAGGAGGAGAAGGAGGAGGAGGAGGAGGAGGAGGAGGAGGAGGAGGAGGAGTGGGAGGAGGAGGAGGAGGAGGAACAACAACGGCCAAGATATCTAGGACGAGGAGGAGAAGGAGGAGAGGCGGGGAGGCGCGGCGAATAGATCCGCAGAAAGAGGGTGGTCGTCCAACTTCAGCTGTGAGACGAGAGCGGTTCCCCTTGCGCGAGTAACACGCAGCACGGGCCCGACAGCCCGTCGACATCGCATCGAAACCACTGCCAGGGCCTGCGCTGGGGCGGATCACGCGGCCTTCCCTCCACGCCCCCCCCCCGCCCCCGCCATAGGCTAGCGCGCGGCCCGTTCGCAGGGAGCCCTGCGTCGCCAGTCAGTAGCCCTCCGATGAAACCAAGGGGCGCGGCTCCGCTGGCACTGCGTTGCCAATGGCGCGTGCCAGCGGGCCTGCGCAAGAAGGGGGGTTCCCTGAACCCCTCTTTCAGTCGCGAGCCAGATTCCTGTCTGCATCCCGCGGAAAAGGGGACCGAGAACGAGAGACAAGGAGACGAGGGGGGAACGCTGGGCGAGAAGGCCTGCGCTCCGAGTTGCCCTCGCTAATGCGCGCGTCTCTCCCTTCGAAGCAGATTCAGTGTTCTCCTCCGCGCCAAACGTGCTCAGTTAAACCCCTGCACTTTCCCATTCTGAAAGAGCGTAATCTTCGCGGGGTAGCAAATGTGAAACGGTATCCCATGCTGGGAAAAACTCCAATTCTTTCCGGTTCCGAAAAGGCGAATTCCACTTCTGGCAAGGTGCGAAATGCGCCGCTGGAAACTTACTGGTGCCGTGCAGCCAACCAGTGTCGGAAGGATGCGCGATAAGGATGCAAGGGCCTTGGGCGCCCATTTCGAAGCTTCTCGGGCGGGGCGCGGCCATCGGAAGTGTCCGAGGACGGACCCAGACCGCACGGGTGCAAGGGTACCCTTGTTTGGAAGGTTGCCCATCCTGACCATGCGGGCAGACTGCATTTCATGGGCAGAAACAAGATGGCCAATATTGTTGAAGGCGATGTCGTAGACGCCGTCCAAAATTCGTCCGTTGCGCTTCCGCGTCGGCTCTTCGATGACCAACCCTTTAACGACTGTCCCTTTAACCGTTAAGAGGCCAGAGGGCCCCCCCGTTGGGAAATGTCGCCGGCAACCTTGCCTCAATTTCCTACTCCTTCTCCGCCCCCCCCGCACCTGCACAATGCTTTTGCGAAACAAACATTATAATATTTCAACAAATACTCCAGTGGACATCCCCCGTTCCGTGCACATTGTGTGCAAGACGCCGTTCGTGATTCCTTCGTGGGTCGCTGCAAAACTGAAAATATCCCAGAAACGTTGCGATCCCGGGGCCATCATTGAGGAGCATGGGTTTCCGAAGTTCGTCATCGGCACCAACTGGTTGCCCCTGAACCTCGGGGCCTCCATCTTCCCAGACCTCCTCCGCTCTCCGGCGAACAAACAAGTCGATCTCCTGGGGCAGCATTTCCAAATAATCGGAGGGGCCGCCATCTTTCTTAACCCCGTACTACTCTTTTTCTCGTCCGTCTCACCGCGGGAGTCCATAGGTTTTCGCGGTTCACCATCGGCAAATGCCAATGACCTCCGAGCCTCGGGGCCTCCATCTCCCCTCTCAGTCGCCTGCTTTCGTCTGCGTCGCGGCCGCGAGGCTCTCTGTGCGCGTCTGGCGCTGCAGTGCTCCGACTCGGCGCCTCCCGAGGCGACTCGAGTGCAGCGGCCCTTTTCAGGGGTGGCCCAGTGGCCACGGCTGTCCAGCCTTGCCTTCAGTTTTGCTCGGCGGCGAATGAACGAATGCGAAACAAGGCCAATCGGCTTCCACTGGCGGAACTGATCTTCGATCTCCTGCGACGGCGTTTCCAATCGGGACGATCCGTTGGTAGTTGAGCTGGGCCCGCGTGTGCGCAGGAGCTAAGGGGAGCCGAGACGGCTCTGCAAAGTCTCCTGGCAACTCTTTCCCCTGGGCCCCACAGGACGCAGGGGGAGGGGGGAGCCGAGCAAGCTCTACAAACCCCTCCGCTGCCGTATGCCAACTCATTTCGTGCATCTTGCTGCAGTTCGCCTCGATGTCCGTTCCCAGGACTTGAACAACCATCTGTTCACACATTGCAATGTTGGCAAGCTGACATTTCCGCGCGTGGGTGCGGCGGGTCCGTTCTCTTCGTTTTTGGCTCGTCGTTTTTTTTTCCAAGTCACACTCCAATGATTCCAAACACTGGAAGGATGCGACACCAGAAAAATCCATCACTGGTTCACCCAACCTCGCTGGGTAAGGTCGCAAAGAGGTGCGGTTCCGGAAGGGCTGCAAACATTGTTATGGTTGTGTTTGTCCTTCTGCTCCCTGGCCCCGGCAGAACAACCTGTGTGGCTGTCAGAGTCCGTACGCCGTGTGAGTGAGGAGTGTCAGTGATAATCCTCCCTCCGTCGGGGATCGACATGTCTGAGTCCCAACGCCAACTATGAGGAGGAGGAGGAGGAGGAGGAAGAGGAAGAGGAGGAGGAGGAGGAGGAGGAAGCGGAGGAGGAGAGAGGCATGAGGAAATAGGGGCCAGTAGATGAGGAGGGGTTGGGGTCATGACTGGGCGTCCGAGCGTAGATGCTCGACGAAAAGGGCTCATTTCGGAAGGGGACTCAGGCTTTGCCCGTCGCCTGGGATTTGCGCGACGTGCGGACGGGCGCCTTTCTGCTCTCAGCCTGATGTGTGCTCCTCACATGCGTCATCCTCACTCCCTCCTCTCTCCACCATTCTCCTCCTCCTCGCCCTTTCTCCCTGACCTCCGTGCCCCCCGTTTCCTTCGTCGCCGGCCTGTTCCCCCCCTCTCATCCCGCCTCCGCCTCCTTTTTCCCAGCCCTCCTTGTTTGGGTTTTCGTTGCATAGAGCACTGCGGTCGCGTCTCCCTCCTCCTCTTCCCGCCTCCCGCCTCCCGCCCCCCTTCCTGCTTGTCTCCTGTTGCTTTGCCTGGGGGGCTGCGATCTGCAAAACCGTCGCCACTTTCGAGGGCTGTTGTGGGGTCCAGCGGAGTGAGGCACCGCGCGGATCTGAGCGGTAGCTCGCCGTCCCTGGGGGGCTGCAATCCGCGAAACTTTCGCCACTTCTGAAGGCTGCTGGTGGGTCCAGCGGAGTGGAGCACCGCGCGGATCTGAGCGGTAGCTCGCCTTCCCTGGGGGGCTGCGATCTGCGAACCTGTCGCCACTTTCGAGGGCTGCTGATGGGTCCAGCGGAGTGAGGCACCGCGCGGATCTGAGCGGTAGCTCGCCGTCCCAGGGGGGCTGCAGTCCGCGAAACTGTCGCCAGTTTCGAGGGCTGCTAGTGAGTCCAGCGGAGTGAAGCACCGCGCGGATCTGAGCGGTAGCTCGCTGTCCCTAAGGGGCTGCGATCCGCGAACCTGTCGCCACTTTCGAGGGCTGCTGGTGGGTCCAGCGGGGTGAGGCACCGCGCGGATCTGAGCGGTAGCTGACCGTCCCTGGGGGGCTGCGATCTGCGAAACCGTCGCGGCTTTCGACGGCTGCTGCTGGGTCCAGCGGAGTGATGCACCGCGCTGATCTGAGCGGTAGCTCGCCGTCCCTGGGGGGGCTGCTATCTGCGAAACTGTCGCCATGTTCGAGGGTTGTTGGTGGGTCCACGGAGTAAGGCACCGCGCTGATCTGAGCTGTAGATCGCCGTCCCTGGGGGGCTGCGATCTGCAAAACCGTCGCCACTTTCGAGGGCTGGGCCCAGCGGAGTGAGGCACCGCGCGGATCTGAGCGGCAGCTCGCCGTCCCAGGGGGGCTGCAGTCCGCGAAACTGTCGCCAGTTGCGAGGGCTGCTGGTGGGCCCGCCACTTTCGAAGGCTGCTGCTGGGCCCAGCGGAGTGAGGCACAGTGCAGACCTGAGCGGGGCATCGCCGTCCTTGGGGGGCCATGTCATGTCGTTGCAGCCCCGCCGACTCTTCAAGCCCGTTGCCCACCGTCTCCTTTTGGACCTTGCGTCTCCCTTAGTGTCTCAGGAGTTCACTTAATTACTCATGGTGTGTCCCTTGATTGGGGACCTGCGAACCACCCGAATGCCGCTCGCAGAAGTATATGCGTCCATGTCACGTCGCCGCCTTCTCGTCAAATCTCTCAAGCTACTCCTGCCCCACATTGCGCAGGGGTTGGGTACGTCGCCAGGGTAAGTTGTCCATCCTTCTCCACCCTCAACTGTTTCTTCCTTCTCCTCCTTCTCTTTCGCTCCCTCTCCTCCTTCTATTGATCCTCTCGGTCCTCCTCGCCCTCACTCATCCTCCCTCATCCTCCCTCCTCATGCTCGTTATCTTCGTCCCCCTTCACCTCATCTGACGGGCCAAGAGGGTTTGGGTTGGACATGTAAAGACGACCCACAAGAAGTCCTCGTACCATATTTTGGAGGTTCTGCGGCTGCTGCTGCTCCACCTCCCTTTGCCAGACCCTCCTGGGGCCTGGAGCGAGGAGGATGCCGCAGGTGGTGCAGGTGGATGTGGGGGACAGAAGTTGAAGGAAGAGGGTCAAGCTGAGAACAAACACAGGCGCCCTTCCGCATGGCGTGCAGCCTCGCGGCGACGGGTGACGAGTGAGGTCCCTTCAGAGCTGACACAACCATGCGTCAAACCTCTCCCTGCCGACGCCCTGGACCGGCTCAGCACTTCCTCCTCTTCGTCCTGCCACTAACCTCTTTCCTCCTGCCTCCACATCCTCTTGCCCCTCCTCGTAACACTCGTACTCATATTCCTCGTCCTTCCCCTCTTCCCTCTGCCCCTCTTCCCGCTGCTGTTGCTCCCCCTCCTCCTCCTCCTCCTCCTCCTCCTCCTGCTCCTCCTCTTTGTTGTCCTGATCCACCTCTTTTTCTTCTCTCCCTGCCTCCGTCCATCCATCTCTTCTTCTTCTTCCTCCTCCTCCTCCTCCTCCTCCTTGTCATCGCTCCTCCCCTCCTCATCTTTCCCCTCCTAATCCTCCACCCCTCCGTCTCCAGCTCCCCATATTTCAGCACCCACTCTCCGCCCTTCATCCCAGGCCTCCTCTTCCTGCTCCTCCTTCTTCTTCTCCTCACCATTATTCTTCCTACTGTTTCCTCTACTCCTGATGCTCCGACCTGAGCAAGGACGCGGGGAGGAGGAACAGGAGGAGGAGATGAAGGAGGAGGAGGACCTCGATCTCCAGCTTGCATCAGCAGTGGCACACGCTCTCATCGGGTAGATGCGACCAGGTACAATCAAAGTCATGACGAGAACTGAATGGCACATCCTCTCATTGGGTGGCTGATACCGCGTGACATCAAGTCCGTGACAAAAATTAGCTACTCCAGGCCGTGGGCAATCTTCACCCCCCTTCGAGGAGGATGAGGAGGAAGAGTATCAGGAAGGTCTGTTGAGCCCTCGCCCAGCTCCAGCGGCTGGCGTCCCTTGCGCTCACCTGCGTGATGGTGATGGTGATGGTGATGAGGACGATGCTGGTGACGATGACGACTTTTGCAAACGAGGTTGATAAACGAAACCCAGCAGCTGCGAATTGCAAGCGAGGAGGTGATGGAGCGGGATGCTGGGGAGGACCACTGCGGGAATTGTCAGACCCTCGACTGGTGCAGGATTTGTGGCGACCCGCGATGCGCCCTTCGCAAAAGATGCAAAGAGGCTTGGCATTAGCCAGGCAAGCGACGGGTGGGCAAGCTCAGCGGCCCTCCACCGACGACAACCGCGTCGGCGTCACGCGGTGAGCCTTGGCCACGGACTCCGTCGCAGCGGCGTCCTGCTTCGCCTTCTTCATGTACGCCATCACCTTGTTGACCTCCTCGTTGTAAGTGTAGCCCGCGTCCCAGTCCCAGCGGGGGTCCCACTGCCCCCCGCCACCTCCTCCGTACCACTCCCCCGTTCCGTAGGGGACCCCGGGCGTCCCATACTTGAAGGGAATGACCCCCGCCTTCAGATCGGTGGCATGTCCATACACGTGCGGCCCAGGGCTGGAGCCCGAGCCTTCCCACTTCTCCAGCTGGTCCAGTCCAGGGACATTAAGATGGCCTTGGCGGGGGTACTCCAGTTTGGGCGGGGGTGCCGATTTGCACCACGTGGGAATGGGAAGGCCGCGCCTCTCGAAGTATGCAGGGTTCACCCACACATGGTCCATGTAATGAAAACGCGGCTCGACATAGTTGATCCAATACGCGTCCAAGCCACCGATGTAATTGAAGGAGGCGTTGTGCATGATCTCGAAGATGAGCTCTTCCGTAGCGTCTTTGGACCTGTGCTTAACGAAATACTGATACCCACGACCAGTGCGGCGACCATCGAAGCGGACCAAGACGACCCCGAACTCGATGTTCTTCCCAGAGTAAAAGAAGGTTTCATTCAAGACTTCTGCCTCATAGTGGCCATTGTGCACGGCCCAGAAGTCAATGGTCTTACGACCGCCCAACTCTTCCATGAAGGTGGGGATGTTGTAGGCGTGGATGAAGTGACCGCTCTCCATGTCAATGACGCCCTCGGTGTCGAAACCGATCTTCGTGGCGTTCCCTGTTGGTGACAAACACCCGAGAAATATCCACGCTTTTCGAAGCTTGCCCCACAACGTTGCGAACTCGTATATCTGAGGCTCGAGAATGAGGCCGCGCCAGCCAGTGAGCTCGAGCAGGAGCGTGTAGCTGTTCGTCTCGCCATCCCCTCCGTGGGTATCCAGGTAGAAGCCGTTGGTGACGTTCTCTAGCACCTGCGTGATGAGCTTCACGTCCTGCCAAGCGCTGCTGAAGGTCTGGATGTTATCCCCAGTCTCCAGGCTGTACTCGACCCAGTGAGGCACGTCGAGCATGTGCATGGCCGAGTACTCGTGGACGGGCCACGAGTCCCCTGTGCGGGGTGTGCCGACGCCCCAGGGCAGCTCGGCGCCCTCGCCCTCCCCCTGGGCCTCGCCGGCTCTCTGGAATTCCTCCGAGGGCTGGAACTCCCCCTCCCCCCGGTGGCCCTGGGCCAACTCCACGCTCAGGAGACTGGCGCGGTCGGTGGTACGCCTCGACTCCTGCAACGCCTTGCGGACATCGCCCGGCGGCATGATCACGGGCCTCTTGGAAGATGCGTTCTCCAGGTTGCGGAAGAAGTCCAGGGCCTCTGGCGACAGGGTCGAGCTGCTCTCTTCGGCCCTACGGCTGGCGCCCCGGGCCTCAGACTTGAAAGCGATTCCGTGTGCCAGGGGGGCACAAAGCGTCAGCAGCCAAAGCGCCACCATAGCGTGGATGGAAGTGTGGTTCTGGTGAGTCATGGATCGGACTGCAGCGGGGTGGCAAGATCCCCCTTCTGAGAACCTTGAGCCAGATTGTACGGCTTGAGCCAGGGGGGGGAGGAGTCGTTTGGACCCCGAAGGTCTGCCGTGTTTGCGAGTGCCACTTCTCCTGTCCTGGCCCCCCCCCTGCGGGCTTCCAAGCTGCGAGCGGGCACTCTGCACTTGATTCAACGTCGCTGTGCTGGCGCAGCATCCGCCACCGTGCCTCTGGGCACGGAGTGGGCGAGTCCTCTGAGTCCCCTGAGCCTCTTTGGACGCCCGAAATGGGTACGGAAAGAGTGGGCACACTGCCCAACAGCACATGTTGTCCCAAACCAGCAGCGGCCGCTGTTGGGCAGGCGGCCCTCTGTCTCGAATGGACGCAGGCCGCGGCGGCGCGGACAGCGAGTCCTGGTCAAAAGGAACAGGATCCGCTGTTGGGCATCGTATCCATTCTTTCCGTACCCATTTCGGGCGCGCGGATGCCGCTCCTGGGAGGTTCCAGCAGTTTCAGAGCTCCATGGCTGGCCTAACGACAGGCCCACCAGAGAATGTTCTAAGAGCAGTGGGTGGTGTGCACGAGCTGTTCCTAGAACGTGTCTGACTGAGACCGTCTTGCGTGAACACCGCGGGCTGATGTTCTGAGAACACTGTTCTGTTTTTCGAGCCTGTTTGGCGTGCCGAGCCTCGGCCCTCCGCCCTGAGGAGCCACGCCGGGTCTTCGGAACCCGGACGCCCAGGCCCCCAAAATGTCCAAGCCTTCTTGGCCTCGGCGCGTGCCCCCTGGGGCCCGTCGCGGCCCGGCGCGTGACTCTCTCTCGGGCCCACGGGAGCCCCCAGACGGGCCAAGAGGGCCCCAAGAGGCCCCCAAAACGGACCAAGAGAAGCAGAAACATCTACCCAAGACGCCCAAGATGGCCCCAAGACGGCCGAAGAGGCCGCCAAGACGCCCCAAGAGAGCTCCGAGAGGCCTCACAAGAAAGCCCCGAGAGGCAACATTCCATGATTTTCCATTGGCTTGTGAAGGATGCTCGCGTTGTCGCCTTTTCGGCTTACCGACGCTCGCAGGCGGCCCTAGACGCCCCCAAGACCGTCCCAACGGCCCTAAAGGCCCCAAGACAGGCCAAGAGGTGCCCAAGACGGCCCAAGAGGGTCCCAAGACAGCCCCGAAAGGGGCCCAGAAGAGGGAACACAAACCGAAAATCAGAGCCTTCCGCCCAAATTTGCACCCAGGGCGCGCCCAGGAGGCCCAAAGACGCCCAAAAGAGGCCTCCAAGCAGGCCCCCAAGAAGCCCAAAAGAGGCCCCCAAACTGCCCCCAAAGGCGTCCAAACTGCCTCCAAGACGCCCTCCGGCGGAAGCCTCCCGCAAAAACCCAACGACAATACAATAAGCTTCATACCCACAACTCAAACACGGTAGCGGGATGGGCAGAAGGCCATCAGACCTGAGCCGGCACGGGAACGGAAAGAGCGCTTCAGCAACCTGCCCGAGATGGCTCATGGCACCCTTCGCTCTTGGGAGCCTTGGTGGTAAGAGCTTGTTGCGTCACCGCTCGTTCTTGGGAGCCTTGGTGGTAAGCGCGTGTTGCGTCATCGCTCTCTGTTGGGAGCCTTGCCTGGCAGAGCTTGTTGCGTCACCGCTCTCTCTGCATAATCCTCGTGCCCAGAGATGCGTACGTTGCCGCTCGCTCTTGGAAGCCTTGGTGGTAGGAGCTTGTTAAGTCACCGCTCGCTCTTGGGAACCTTGCCGGTAAGCGCGTGCTACGTCACCGCTCCTCCTCCTCCTCCTCCTCCTCCTCCTCCTCCTCCCTCCCCCCTCCTCCCTCCTCCCTCCTCCCTCCTGCTCCTCCTCCTCCTCCTCCTCCTCCTTCTCGTTCCACGTCGTTTTCCTCCTCCTTCTCCTCCTCCTCCTCCTCCTGCAAAACCCCGAGGAGGGTTCTGCACGGGAGCCCAATAACAGTGATGATGATCGGTCACCTTTATACTCCCGCACGGCGAAGCGAGTCTCGGTGGCTTCAGCCGTTAAACACTTGAGCCAAAGGTAACAGGGTCACTATTCCTCCCCAGTCACCTGAACGCTTGCATGTTAACACCCCCCCTCGGACGCTAGTCCGTACGGGCTGACGGGGAGGTGTCTTCAAACGTAAAAACAGGTTAAACTACGCAACGTGCTGCACGCAAATCGTCATATCGTTGAATTCGAAAGGTCTCGTGACAGCGTTTACGAGCACCACGTATCTCACACATGTAACATGAGCTCGAGTGAACGCTCTTGCAGTCACAAGTTTAAACGGAGCATCTAAAGTTTACACGGCAGGCTAGCATTTGGATGATTTTGATTGCTTTCGCTTTTTATTCGCCAATACCTGCGGTAACTACAAAAGATGCACATGCACACAGGCTCAGCTCAACAAGCTACCGCCACACGATTGTTAAGCCGAGTTAAGAGGGGAGATGAGGGAGAGCGTAAACTACAGCATGCTGGTCACCTGCCACCTTTTACGAGCGGCGCGGGCGCCTCACCGACGGGGCCCGTGCGCCCCTCGACCTCGGTAACCCGCGATGCCCCACACTGGCCGCTGTGTAGGACGACACCCTGTTAAGGGCCTGCATCGGGCTGTAATAGTCGGTGTCCAGGTACGCGTTAATGCGCTCCTCGTCGTCGAGCCAGCACCCCTCGTCAAAGCTCTTGATGGACCCGTCAACAATGTTGTGGTAGGTGCCGATGGCCCTCCAGTAACTGGCGTGGGGAGCCTTCAACAGAGGCCCACCGCCTGGATTGTTACGGAGGTGCTCCTCGACCGCAGCGCCGGTAAACGGGTTCGCAGTCCAGGTCGGATCGGTAAGCCAGTTGGGGAAGTCGTCGCACGGTAACCAGCCAAACCAGCAAAGCTTTTCACGATGATCGCTTTTACGCTCGGTGATGTGGTCAGCAGGCCAATTGTCACGGTAAAGTGCCCTCATGGACCCCTGATCGTTAAGAGCGACATCTAAGATGGTCTGGTGCCAGTAGACTGGAGGCCTGTTGATGCTGCCCTTTAACTCCTCGGTGCTCCTGACCTCGAGGTCCTCGATGAAGTAGTTACGGTAATGCACCTGGAGCCCGTTCATGTAACGGCAGTAGAGCTTGGCAAGGTCAGGCGTCGCAAACCGAATTGCGGTAACTCCAGTCGAGATGTAACCGTGCGGCCCACGGGCGTCTTCCACCAGGTGCTTAACGGAGATCACGGTGGGGTTGCCGTGGGGCAGCATCCCTGCCCACGTTAAGAGAAGACCGTTCAGCTGCTTCTCGTTCATCTCCGGCACCTTGTTGACGTACACCTGCGTGTCCGGGCAACTGTGGAGCTCAAACCACGATGGGTGAAGATCGTCAACGTGGAGTGGCGGCGCGTACTCGTCGTCAAACAGGGACTGTACGTGCCCAACTGCGTCAACCCATTCATGATGCTTGGTCAACTCTTTCTCCGTCAACTGAGATCTCCAGCTGCTTGGGCCCTTCAACACGGCATAGCCGATGAAACCGTAAGCGTGTTGGCCGTAGATGTCAACGAATACTTCATCGTAATCGTTAAGCTCCCGCCCCGTGTTGCCCTGAATAGACCGACCGCCAGGGGTCGTTAACCCCGCCTTCGCCACATGCCCGACGAAATTGCCCTCAAACCTGCGCCAGTTGTCGCGCGTCTTCATCGTTAATGCGACCACTTCCCTGGGGTCAGGTTCCGCCTTGTAATTAACGTCGTAGTCGTCGCTCCTGTCGTTCAGCATGGGCATGTGACCGTTGACGTGGTACAGCGGGCGGTACACGGCCCTGGCGACGTTCCGAGAGTATCCCGCAAGCTGGTCATTCGCGCGGTTAACGACTTGAGGCTGCGGTGGCGTGACCTCTTGGGCTCCGGAGGCGGGGGCTTCATGCCGCTAACGCTGCTCGATGCTCTTGGCTCGCCAAGCCCCGGAGGAGGTGGCTTGGCCGGCCTCGCGTTCACAACAGGGGTAGGACCTTTTGGTGCTGCGTCACGTTGACTGCTCTTCGCACGATCTTCATCCATCTTCATGCCGATCTGCAGTAACTCTTCCAACTCCCGTTTACGCTCATGCATGGCCTTTGGCGCTTTCTTGTAAACAGGTTGTGGCTCCGTTGACTGCGGGATCTTGTTCGGCGACATGGACCGTCGGATCCCTCCGGCTTTGGTGGTTGTGCCGGTAAGGTCCTGAGCCGGGGGAGCTTTCCCTGATGGAGTCGCGTTAACCTGCATCACTGGGGGCGCGCCTGAGGCCATGGACTCGGCTGCCGCGGTGGCGGCAACGGGTGGCGCCTTGGCGAGTGCTGCCGTTGGAGGCAGCTCAGGTAGCGGCGGAGGCACCTGCGGGATGATGGTAACCGAGGAGCTGATCGGGTCATTCAAGAACCTCTGTAAACCCTCAAGCCTCTCGGTAACGCCCACTAACATGCGTAGTGCCGCATCCCGTTGCCCTCGAAGTCCTGCAGAGGCGTGATGTTCTCGGTAAGACGTCTGGCGGTGTTCAAGAGGTAACCAATGTTCTCGTTGATGCGCCTGTACTTGGTCGCATTCTCCGCCGTGTTAACCTCTGAGTCGCGATTCTTGATGTTCAGCTCTGTAATCGTCGCCACCAGAGCGTTAACCTCGTCCTGCGCCCTCTTGAGGTTTTCGTTGACGTCGTCACTGGCGTGGAGCAACGCAGCGTTCTGCCGCGTTAAGTCCTCGATCCTCCGCGCCATGTCATCGGCAGCCCTCTGCACCTCGTCAACATGTTTGTCGTAGGCCCCGTGAAAGTTAATGGCCATGTTGGTGAGGGTCACGGTAAACGCATGGGCAACGTTGACGATGTCGTCAACGCGGCGATTGAGGTTCTCACGCGTAATCGGTCCATCCCCAGGCGGGCTCTGGTCAACCGCGGAGCCGTTGATCGTGACGTTGACCTGGTGAGCCGCCATGCCTTCGTTCACGCTCAAGAGTAAGAGGTAATGGATGGAGGAGGCTTTAATCGAGACGGCTCGCTTGACAGAAATGAGCTGCGAATGTCAACATTCGGTAGTCGGCGCAAGATTATGCCGACCTGTTAATGCACATTGATTCGTGTTTCGTAGGTGTGTGCTCATGCTCTCACGACTGACATACTTGGTTAATGCATCTGCTGTGTTCTCATGTGTCCCTACTTTCACAATTCGAAGTACCCCCTCCTTTACCTTCTGCTGCAACCACAGTTGACATACTTCAATGTGTCTCACTTTCCCTAAGCCTCGTCTGCTCGCAATGGCAATTGCAGCCGTGGCATCACTCTTCAGGGTGATCTCAACTTCCAAGTTAAAATCTCTCAACACGGCCTGAAGTCCTAGACCAACTGATCCTCCTTTTACGAGTCCATAATATTCTGCTTCCCCTGGCGATAACGCAATCACACTTTGAGTTGTGCTCCAAGATTTTATAAGGTGTTTACCCCGCATCACTACTCCTCCACTCGTAGACTTCCTAGTTCGCTTACATCCTGCGTAATCCGTGTCAGTCCAAATCGTCAACTCTCGGGGCTGTTCTTGATACTGATACACATAACTGCTTCTGCTGTGGTACTTTGAATACTTTCCTAGCTTGACTAGGCCTTTTCAAGAACCCATTGTTGGCTTTGACATGGTTCTAGCAAGTTCCTTCACTGAATACTGCATGTCCGATCTGTCTTGAGCTAAATAATTCGCTCTGGCCGTCAATGCCTGATATCTCTTAGTCATGTTGGGCGAAAGTTCTACCTCATCTCCCTCTTCAACTGGAATGCGCTCACCTGGTACCTCAGTCCTCACTTTTACTCCTTCAAGCTCAAGCTCTTTCACAATTATCTCTGCATGCCTTTGATCTGCCTCATATCTCAACCCTTCCTCAGTCCATTCCACTATCCTGTTAAGAATCCGGATCGCTTTCATGTCCTCCTTTCCTGGTCCAAGTCGTCCTCTCACTTTTACCTCAAACTCCTCCTTTATTTTATTTTCAAACCAATCGAGATCATGGTCACCCCCTAGTAGCGTAAAGTCATCCCCATGAACCGTTAACCATAAGGCTCGAATCTCGTGTTTGAACACGCATGGTGACGCAACTCCACTTTTGAACCCAACTTCGATGGGAAAGTCCATGTAACAGTCTTCCCAGTTGCTTGCTGCGTCTCTTGTTCCGTACATTGACTTCAGTAGTTTTCCGCACATGCCTGGTTCATAATCCTCGTCCGGTAATCTGATAAATATGTCTTTCTCTGCAGGGGCGTAAAAGTAAGCTCGTTTAGTGTCAATGAATGCCAGCTTCAATCCTTTCTCGCGCTCACCATTCGTGAATCCCACTCCTTCGGTAACTGCCATTGAGAAAAGCAGTTTCTGTGCTTCCAGCGGAGGTGTGGCCGCAAATATATTCTTTCCCTTGGAATTGTATTTAACTTACTGGGCCACTAGCCTTGACCTGTGGTCTGGGCTTAACTCATCTCCTTTGTTAATGTCTATCCACCTGGTTCCGATGGGTGCCTTCCCCGTAACTTGCCAACACACTTCCTCTTTCACTTTCTCGTAAACTTTGTGTTTTCTGAATTGTTCCATTTCTTCTTGGCGCGCTTTCACAGTTAGTTTAGGATCGAGTTCGTTTCCAGTAACATCGTCCCAGGCTTGAGTTATCTCTCCATTTTTCTTGTGAGCAACGTTGATCGTATTCATGGGGAGAGGTTTAACTGTGCCAACCTTTTCACACGCTGCACAGGTGCTGGGCGTCTTGAGCCAGCCCTCATGTTCACATGCACTGCACTTCCACTTGTGTGGAGCAACCTCGCCAACAGCCTCATACGTAAAGGTGGTAGAAGTGTTAACCGGTCCCTTCTTGAACGTTCTCCTTCTCTCTCTACCGATGATTTCGTTCACGGGCCTGTCCTCGATAACTTTCCCTGTGTCCAAGTCAACGGTAAGTCTCCTAATGCATGAACTCCATTGTGGTCCACTTGGTCCTGGCAACATCAATCTTTGGGTTCCATAATCTTTTCTCGTCCACGTTAACTGGTGCTGGTACTTTCTATATTGGTCCGCATGTTCACATGCCCAGTTGGTTTCGCTTATCTGCATTTCACTTTGCTCCTCTTCGTCAACTTCCATGTTTGTTGTTTCCTCCTCTTTAAACGTACCCCCTTGGCGTCCGTCAACCTTCATTTGTTGCACAAGCCCCCTCAATATCGCTCAGCACAATTTGTCTGGGTAAACTTCTGATCGGTGAGTTCTTCCGCCGCCAGTTAACTCCATATGTCGACGTTGCCCTTTGCATCTCCAACTTAACTCGCGACCTATGGCCGGGCTGTTTGTCATGAACTTGGTCGGTTTCTTAATGAACATCTCTTCACCTTTGACCATCTGCTTCAAGTCGTAACAGCACAAATCTCCATTGTAAACTTTAACATCTTTGTTTCTGAGCAACCGTTGCACCACTGAAGTGCTCCAACTGGTCGCCCCCGCGGGGTGTTCAAATAGAAAGTATAAACCATTTCGCCGTTGAATTTCGCAAAGCTCCATCGCGAACGTCAAATGCTTGATCCCATAATCCAACATTTGTCTTACTCGGTCAGTGCCTAATCTTTTAAAGTTGAACGTCTGGAGTCTGCTGAAAGCTGCGCACATGGGGCTCACCACTAGTAACAGGGATGCTTTGGATGTGACTATCTTTTTTGCTTTCGCTCGCATGGCTGGCACATTAAAGTCCCATGGGTTACCATGTTGATCGCGCGTTGTTAAGTCCATCGCTAATCCCGATATCAGTCCCATTTTCTCTGCCATGCCTGTAACTCTCACCGGCGAATATGCCTCAGTCACGTGCGCCTGAGTCTCATGTTGACTTGCGCCATAAAGCTTGGTGGCTCTCCTTACCTCGTTCAATTGGTGCACGACGTTCAACTCCCCGCCTGTCAACCACTCAACCAGCTCAGAGTCAAATCCCATCATGTTGAGTCCCAATCTGATATCGTTTACTTCTGACATTTCTTCATCTTGTTCCGGATTAAGTTGGCGATGTTGAGTTGCCTGTTGATCTTCTTCGTCATGGTCACCATCTGCTTTCCGTTTAATGGGTTCACTTGGGGGGTCTTTCATTTCTTCATCTTCTATTTCGAACTCGGTCCACCCGGTTCAGCAACCGTTAAAGGGGTTTCCCATGGCCCATGTTTGCTCATCTCCCTCTTTGCCATACCAAGCGTCTTCGTGTTCACGTATTTCACCGCTGTTAATCAGGATGGCATGAGTAAATCTCCTGGGTTTAAGTGTGTCCCAATCTACAGGACATCCACCATTGGTGGGAAAGGCTAACTCTTTTCTTGGTCGCCGGTGTTGACATATAACTTTGTTTCCTTTTACTACCCACTCATCCTTCGCATCCTCAACCTTGGCGCTCGGCGGAGGTGGCACGTTGATTCTCAGTCTTCTCGCTTGACTTTCTGATTCCTGATTTTGACTTTCCGAGGCACGGCCTTTACTTTCGAGTCTCAGTTGGGCCGATGCTAGCCGTGCCTGGATATTTGGGCTCTCTTGTTTCTTTAACCACTCGATAACTCGAGCCCTGCAATCGGCGTCATGCGGTTTGTGCTCTTTGTCTCCTCTAACAAGACATTTGCACCCGTAACATCCCGGTGTCGGTCCCATTTTTAAATATTCGTGCTTCTTTACTGCTATTCCTCGCGCAATCAGCGGCTTCGTCTCAGGTGCCGTTAACTCTTGCTCTGGTAAGTCCATGGGCACCATGATTCTAGACTGTAATTCCATTCCTGCCGTACTGGGGTCAGGCTGCCAAGGTAACCCCTTCATCTCGGTAATCTCGTCACTGTTCCATCTTTCCGCTTCACTTCCTTTCCGTTTAAACTCGTGCGCCTTGATTGCTCCATTTGGTGCCCCAATAATTAGCTCCTGACTCTTCTCGCTTATTCCCAAAAACACTCCACTTTCCCATCTCAGTTCAAGCTTTTCGCGGCCCTTGTGCGCAGGCGTCTTTAAGTGCATGACACATTCGCCGAATTCAGGAACTTGCTGGTTAAACTTTCCCCCCCTGCATCTCTCATGGGCTGTCTTTCCATCCGTGTCTATCGTGAACTTGTTAATCAGAGAAGACGCATAGCTCACCAGCCATGGTATTATCGTGTGACTCTCACTAAACTCGGTCTTGTAATTGGCATCCAAGGCGCTCTTTAATGTTCAAACTTGCCCTTGCACCGTTCTAACTGCTCTTTCGATTTCACCGTTGGCCTTTGAGTCGCCTACAGGACTGACTTCAACACCCATGTCGAGGTCACGCGACGCTTTAATTATGTTGGCCAGCGCCGTGATTGCCGCTTCTCCATCGCTTTTGAGTATAACCTTCTTATATCCGGTAAAGCTGATCATGTCACATCCCACCTTTACTGAGTATGAGTCCACTCCCTTTTTCAGCAACACTCGGCCTCACGTTAATTTGGTCTCCCTGCAATGCATGACTAGAATTGGGTTGCCATTGCTGGCACTTTCGCCGTCTTCCTTTTTCCCTTTAAGCCACATGTAGTCCATTGAAATCACTGGTACGTTTCCGTTCCTTTCCCTTTTGCGTCTCCGGTGATTGCGCCTGCGTGCTTTTCCTCTAACACAATGTGGGCACCAGCTTCGATAAGGTATATGCGTTGTGTTGTGCGTCTCAACCTCCTCCCTTGAGGGCCTCATGTCACAGTAAACTTTCTTCGGTAACTCCGCTTCATCGCTCGCAAATACATCTTCCACATCACTCAACTCACTCTCGCTGCCCCCACTTTCACTCCCTTCGCCTTCTTCGGCGTTAAAGACATTTAAGTTTTCGCTTGGTCTTACGGGTAATGAGGGGCTTAGTAGAACAGATCCGCCTCCAGGGTTCCCGGCCGCGGAAAACCCTCAGCTGCGTTCACTTCACTCCTGGGATTGACAGCCTCCGCTGGTCCCCTCGGCACTGCGATGTTGAACTGAAGCGTGCCATTCTTCTCGTGGATAGTTGTGCATTTACCTGTGGCCTTATTCATGATGTGACTCAGGGACCTCCCGTTAAGATACTTGTCAAACACAACTCTGTTTCCAGCGTTTACCATTTCCCTGACGGATCCCAGAACTTTGTTGACTTCTGCTACCTGAATCGGCATGCTGACTGCGTTCCCATGTTCATTCTTGCCGGTGACCACTCGCTGCCCGTAATTCTTTATCGTCGTTCCATTTGCTGCGCTGTAATGTCTTCCCTGCTTTGACGCATCCGTTTGTTTAATGGGGAAATAGGTGCCTACTTTGGGGGGTCCCACCGTGTTGTACGCCCCAGAGTCCACGGTAACCACAATTGTCTCATGCGTTGTACTCTGAGGTGGCACCGCGTTAATTTCTGGATCACAGTCTCGCATCTCGATCAGCCCAATCTCTCTGCATTTCTCCAGCCAACTTTTTTCCTGTTTCACACTTTTACTTATCCTCTGGTCCCATTGATTCACATGATTGCAGTCCCCGTTGCATTGATGCTCATGGTAAACTCTTTTCAGGCCCATTGCGGCCTTACGCGCCATTTTCTTTCTGGCATATGAGGGCAGAGCCCATTGCCCGTTAACCTCCTCAATTGTGAGTTGGTCTAGTGGCACGTTCGCTGCATCCCTCATTTCAACGCTGAGAACATGTTGCGGTTGGCCAAATGAGGTGGTTTGTTCACTTTCCGCGTTCACTGTCGGTCTCTCTTGCTCAACTTCGCTGGCGGTCTTCTTGGGTCCCGGGCAGTTAACGGCGATGTGCCCTTTGGCACCGCACTTGCAACGCTCGCGCTCGCTATGGGGGGTAAATTTTCCTTGGCCTCCATAACTTCCACCCCGCGAGCCACTCCCTTTACCACCTTGTTTGCCTCCAGTCTTACCTTTCATGTAGGACCCGTAGGTGGCCCGGTAACCCTTGCCTTTTCCGCCTTTGCCACCTTTACCTCCTTTGGTGAACTGTTTAGGTCTTGTGCAATTTCTGGCTAAATGACCCATGCCTCCACAATTGTAACATTTGGGGCTTGTGCCTTTACCTTTGCCTTTGTTTACGGCGTCGACTTCTTCATGATCTCCACTGTTACTCTCATTGGCCCAGGACCCGTAACTCCAAGATCCATCTTCTGGCCACCAGTTTCCGTCCTCGTCAACCCATCCTGTCTGGTCCCAGACATTTTCGGACCCTTGACTCGTCTCGTTGATATTCCCAATGTCCATCGCATCTTTATTCTTGGTGTCTGAGTCGAGTTTCTTTTTACGCGCCCAGTCTTCACACTTAGAGTATAGCTTCTGGAATGAGTCAACGTTAAGCGCGTCGGGCGTTCGCCAGCACGCCTGCTGCCACTCGTCGAACCAATCGTTCGCATGCGCCATTATTGCCCTGAGTGCGGTGACTTTAAAGGGGAGAGGCAGTGAGTAATCTTTGCCATGCTTTTCAAGATTTTCTGCCAATGCACTCCACTCCTCAAGTCGGGTGACAGTGTCAGTAATCTTCTTGGGCGGCTCAGGGTTCATGGCGTGCGTCATCTTTGATGACAGAGTCGCTCCGGTAACAGCCGAGTACCACTTGTAAACCTTTTGCCAAGCCATAATTCCATCACCATCCATAAGTCCCTTTAATTTTCCTCTTGCTTCTGCACCCTCGAGCTTCTCGTTAAGGATGTACCATAAGTCTTCCTCCATTCGAGTTTTGTCTCCTTCGGTAAACTCGTACTCTCCTTTGTTGTCATCCTCTGCTTGTTTAGCTGGATTCGCCTCCAAGTATTCGCTTGCTGATAATCGGCCGTTCATTATGCGTATGATGTCATCATCGTCCTCCTCTGGTACAACTCCGTCGAGTGTCTCCAACTTCTTGTTCAGCATTTTCAGCGCCGGTCGGTAACTCGGTTTTGCTTGGGCCAGCGCGTTTAAGAACTTGTCGTTCCAGTCTCTGAACTTTGCTCTTTCTCCACTGAAGTTCTTTAACGCCTGTAATGCCTTATATTCGCTTATCGGTTTACCGCTCCCGTGCTTGCTTCCACTTCCTCCTTTGATTGCTTCCGAAAGCTGACCACATTTTTCAATCAACTTCTCTTGTGCCTCGCTGTTGGTCTCCAACTCGGTGACTCTTTCCACCAGCCTGCGAGCATCCCTTTCAAGTGCAGCGTTTCTCTTCGTAATCGCTAACAACATGCTGTTGGTCTTATGAGCACTCTGTAACATTTGGAATGCCTCGGCGTTCGATACTTCCCTTCGGTCCTGTGTCACTCGCTCGTTGATGAACGTTGCAAGTCCATAGGGGTTTGCAAGTAACGCTGTCTGAACGTAACTGAAGTCTCCGTTCAGGTATGCTTGCTCGCACAGGTCATTGAAGCGGTTAGGGTCCATATTGACGCATGCATCTCTGTCTGCCGGCACATTGAGGTTAACCGGCGGGTCGCCCTGCCCAGGCCTAGCTGCAGCGGCCGCCGCCGCCGCCATGGCAACCGCGCTCCGCTACCATGCAAAACCCCGAGGAGGGTTCTGCACGGGAGCCCAGTAACAGTGATGATGATCGGTCACCTTTATACTCCCGCACGGCGAAGCGAGTCTCGGTGGCTTCAGCCGTTAAACACTTGAGCCAAAGGTAACAGGGTCACTAATCCTCCCCAGTCACCTGAACGATTGCATGTTAACACCTCCTCCTCCTCCTCCTCCTCCTCCTCCTCCTCCTCCTCTCCTCCTCCTCCTCCTCCTCCTCCTCCCCCTCCCCCCTTCTCCTCCTCCTCCTCCTCCTCCTCCTCCCCTCCTCCTCCCTCCTCCTCCTCCTCCTCCGCCTCCCCCTCCTTCTCCTCCTCCTCCTCCTTTCCCTCCTCCTTCTCCTCCCTCCTCCTCCTCCTCAGCCTTCTCTCCTCCTCCCTCCTCCTCCTCCTCCACCTCCACCTCCCCTCCTCCTCCTCTCCTGCTCCTCCTCCTCCTCCTCCTCCTCCTCCTCCTCCTCCTCCTCTTCCTCCTCCTCCTCCTCCTCCCCCTCCTCATTCCCATCCCATGGCTTCGTCCTCGTTCCTCCTCCTCCTCCTCCTCCTTCTCCTCCTCTGCAAGTCCGCCGACCCCTTGTGGGACCTCAGGCGTGTGAGATTGTTCCTCCCCATAATCCCCCTGGGGACCCCAAACCTCGAATTTGACCCCCCCCCCTGGGCCGCGCCAGGTTCCGGACAATGCGCGCCAAGAGGGGGGGAACGCCCCAAAATGTTCCAAGAGGGCACCAAGACGCCCCCCTACGCGGTCCAAGAGGGCCGCGAATCGTTGGAATATCGACCCCAGACGCCGGCGATGGTCCCCAGACGCTCTCCGCAGCCTCCAAGACACCCCAAGGTGCCCCGAAGATGTGCCCCAACAGGGTCCCCAGACGCAAAAATTGCCCCATTTCCTTCGTAAAACGTACATGTTTAGCAAACTCGCTTTCCCGCCTGTCCGACGCGCTCCAAGACGGCCTATGACGCCCCCGAGGTCGCCCCAGGACGGCCCAAAAGGCCTCCAAGAGGGCCCCCACATTGCCCCAGAGGGCCTCCGGACGGCCCAAGACGCACCCGACACGGCCCGAGGCCGCCTGAAAAACGAGCCCACGAGAGGGCCGGGAGGGGGACCACGATCCAAAAGGCAACCAAAAGGCCCTCAGGAGCTCCCAGGAGGTCCCCCTAGACCCCCCAAGACGAACCCATGAGGCCCAAAAGGGGCCCCAAGAGACCCCAAAACGGCGCCCAAGAGGCCTCCAACCTGCACTCTTCCTCCCCCTCCCCGTCCTCCAGACTACGTCCTCCCGACTACTATCCATGATTGTCGTCGTCGCCATCGTCGCCTTCTTCATCCCCGCACCCTACTCATCGCCCACTTCCTCCTCCTCCTCCTCCTCCTCCTCCTCCTCCTCCTCCTCCTGCTTATCCTCATGTAACTCTTCCCTCCCCCCCCTCCCCGCATCGGCAAATGTTCCTGAAATGGTAGGAGGCCCCCGAGAGGCCAACCACGAGATCCCGACCAACATCCGCTAACCCTCTACCGCCGTTAGGAATTCCACCCATCCGCAACAAATTGGGTCGGCGGATGTGGCGTCAGCCTGGAGAATCGTACACCACAGCTCCTTTGCGGGCGTTTCGACGTTGACCCCCTATGCGGATGTCCTGTCCTGTGCTGTCCTCCTCCTCCTCGTCCTCCTCCTCGTCCTCGTCCTCGTCCTCGTCCTCGTCCTCGTCTTCATCCTCGTCCTCCTCCTCCTCCTCCTCCCCCTCCTCCTGGGGCCCGCTTGGGAACCTCTTGGGGCCCTCTTGGGGCTCTCGTGGGGCCCTCTTGGGAGCCTCTTGGGGCCCTCTTGGGGCTCTCGTAGGCTGTCTTGGCGCCCTCTTTTTTTGTTCAACAAGTACCATCAATCAAATACGTCCAAGCACTGAAAAAGAGAAGCGCTGCGCAATCAAGGAAGGCTACTGCGCATGCCGTGGAGGTCTGTGCAACCAGAGCTATAACTTGCTCCGCCTCGCCAAAAGGTTGAAAAGTGTCTGGCTACTGGCCGTCATTTTTCCAGACAAGATTGTCTGACGATGCAAAGTATATTCGAATGTCGTCTGCCCCTGAACGCTCAACTGCTCTTGCGCTTTGGCACCTCCAACTGCTCCTCCAAACAAGCCAAGAGCAGCGATTGGAAGTATTTTTGATGGGCCTGCATCTATAAAACCTGCCGGCGTGCCAAGCCAGGGAATCAAAACTGGGAAGACTTTGGCAAGCGTGGCTGACGAAAGGACGGTCGCTTGAGCAATATGGCCGAATGCACAGGAAGCAAACGCTCCCAAACCCATTGAACTGCCAAGCCCAATCAGCGATGCAGCAGCAGTCTTTGCTTGAATGCTGGTAGCTTCGCCATAAAAAATCCATTTCGCGAAATGCTCGCAATTTGATGTGACAAGTTCGTATGTAATGGGGTCAGGCTGCACTCCTTTGTTATTGGATCCTTGAACAAAATCGTTTTCCTTTTGATCGAAAGCGAATAACACCTGCTTGTAGAATGCTAGCAAAATGCGCCAATGCACTTGAACCTCCCCTTCGTCGAGTCCAAGCTCCCCATACGTGTGCTCAATGCGCACGCTACTGCCGTTCTCAAACTCGTCAGCAGTGATGATGCGCACAAGACCAACACCAGGCTGCTTCTGCGCTGCGCGGGCAACGATCATTGCTGAAATGCTGCTCATCACGACTGCAGATCCGTACCTGAACATGGCTAGCTTCTGTAGCGTTCCTTCAAGTTTCTTTAGGGCCTGCTGCAACTTCGCATTGGTATTAGACACTGCTGATGATATGTTCAAGAGATACTCAACGATCGCGACGAGTGCCATGTATGCTGGGCAGAAGATAGCAACTAATGATCGCACGCTAATGGACACAATGGACCTCCAATCGTTACTTGACGTGATCGACCTTTGGGAAACTGTCTGCATAAATGCAGTTATGCCGTCCTCGAGAAACTCCTGTGAAGACTCTGATACGGACTGCCAAGCCGCATCACTGATTCCACCGAGAAGTTCACGGCTTCCTGCATCCGACGCCTTCCCGAAAATGATTTTCAACTTCGTCAACAACGTTTTGACCAACAGTTTGATCCCAGTATTGTGCCCTTTAGAGAATCGACCCCCAACATCTCGTGGCATGCAAAACTCCATAGAGGCATTCCGCGAGTCGAGGCTCTTCATTGAGTTTGCCGACCCTTGCCAACCAGAAGCCTCGCTTACTGTCGCTCCGTCCGACACGAGGGTCGTACACGTCACTGAGGCGACTTCGCCCCAAAACTCTTCCAAAATTGCTGCTACCTGCGCCTCGTAAGTAAGAGCAGCTGATGTGATACCACAAGCAACGCTGGCTTCAACAGACGCTGACAGCACTCCACTGGAAGCGACAGCTGCAAACGCTTTCGTCTGCCAACCAACTCCGGAGTCTCCTGCAACGTTAAAATCGACCACAGCGCAACCAAAACAAACCCCATAATGGTTGGCGACACGGCTCCCCGGAACCTTCCGATATACCAGTGAAGGTGTATCGCAACGATGCTTTTCGGCGTCAATTCGATTGAATTCCTGTATGATATGATCTCCCATGTCACGCAATCCATTCACGAGTACCACCGCATTATCAATAAGCGTGGGCTGCGACATGGCCACTGCTTGATTTGCGACATCATCCGCTGATCGAAAAGCTTGTTTTGAACTGACATCAGCCACTGATTGGTTCATCCACTGCTTGATTTGCGACATCATCCACTGATTCAATGAACGCGCTCACAAAACTGTTTTTGAACATGGCTTGAGCCAAAATGGCTTGAGCCAACATGGCTACGGAAGGCTGTCTTGGCGCCCTCTTGGGCCTTCTTTGGTCCCTCTGGGGCCGTCTGGGGGTCCTCTTGGACCGTTTTCGGCACCTTTGGGGGGCCTCTGGGACCGTCTTGGGACGATATTGCGGGCCTCTTAGAGACCGTCTTGAGCCCGTCTGGGGGCCCTCTTGGACCGTTTGGGAGCCCTTTGGGGCGCCTCTGGGGCCGTCTTGTGACGATCTTTGGGGCCTCTGGGGCCGTCTGGGGCCCTTCTGGGACGGCAACGGGGAGAACCCGAAAAACCTGCAGAAACCTGAGTGAAACCACGACAAATGCCATTAATGCACGTCCCTGCGGACTTCTCCCCCCCTCAGCACTCCCCCCAAAAATCATTCACTCGTACCTCGATCTTTCCGTTACCCGGGCCGGCACGGAAACGGAAAGAGCGCTTCAGCAACCTGCCCGAGATGGCTCATGGCACCCTTCGCTCTTGCCTTGGTGGTAAGAGCTTGTTGCGTCACCGCTCGTTCTTGGGAGCCTTGGTGGTAAGCGCGTGTTACGTCACCGCTCTCTGTGGGGAGCCTTGCTTGGAAGAGCTTGTTGCGTCACCGCTCTCTGTTCAGAGTCCTCGTGCCAAGAGGTGCTTACGTTGCAGCTCGCTCTTTGGAGCCTTGGTGGTAAGAGCTTGTTGCGTCACCGCTCGCTCTTGGGAGCCTTGCTGGTAAGCGCGTGCCACGTCACCGCTCTCAGTTGGGAACCTGGCTCCTCCTCCTCTTATTCTTCATATAATCCTCCTCCTCCTCCACCTCCTCCTTCTCCTTCTCCTCCTCCTCCTCCTCCACCTCCTCCTCCCTCCTCCTCCCTCCTCCTCCCTCCTCCTCCTCTTTCTCCTCCTCCTCCCTCCTCCTCCTCCTCCTCCTCCTCCTCCTCCTCCTCCTCCTCATTCTCCTCCTCCCTCCTCCTCGTCCTGTCCACCTCCTTGTTCTGACTATCTTTCTCCTCCTCCTTTTCCTCTTTCTCCTCCTCCCCATCCTCCTCTCCTCCTCCTCCTCCTCCTCCTCCTCCACCTCCACCTCCACCTCCTCCTCCTCCTTTTCCTCCTCCTCCACCTCCTCATCCTCCGCCGCCTCCTCCTCCCGCCTCCTCCTCCTCCTCCCTCGTCCTCGTCCTTTTCCTTCCCTCCTCCTTGCTCTTCCTCCTCCTCCTCTCTCTCCTCCTCCTCCTCCCTCCTCCTCCTCCTTCTCCTCCCTCCTCACCTCCTCCTCCTCTTCCTCCTCATTTCCCTCGTCCTCCTCCTCCCCCTCTGCTTCCTTCCTCCTCCTCTCCATCCTCCTCCTCGTCTCCTCCTTCCTCCTCTTCCTCCTCTTCCTCCTCCTTCTATCTCCCTCCTCCCCTCCTCCTCCTCCTCCTCCTCCTCCTCCTCCTCCTCCTCCTCCTCCTCCTCTTCGTCCTCCTCTTCGTCCTCCTCTTCGTCCTCCTCTTCGTCCTTCTTCTTTTCCTCCTCCTCCTCCTCCACTTCCTCCTCCTCCTCCTCCTCCTCCTCCTGGGGCCCGCTTGGGAGCTTCTTGGGGCGCTCTTGGGGCTCTCTTGGGGTGTCTTGGGGCCGCCTTCTTGGGTCCCTCTGGGGCCGTCTGGGGGTCCTCTTGGATAATGTTTGGTCCCTTTGGGCCCCCCCTGGGGCAGTCTTGGGACGATCCTGGGGGCCTCTTGGGCGCGTTGGGCACGTCTGGGGGCCCTGTTGGACCGTTTGGGGCCCCTTTGGGGCGCCTCTGGGGCCGCCTTGGGGCGATCTGTGGGGCCTCTTGGGCCGTCTGAGGCCCTTCTGGGACGGAAAAGGGGAGAACCCGAAAACCATGCACAAACCCGAAGGACCACCCGAAAACAGCCATTAAACCGTTCCCTCTGGATCTCTCCCCCCCTCTGCACTCCCCCCTCAAGGGCTTCGCCCCACACTGCAACGACATTCACTCGTACCTCGCTCGTTCCGTTACCTGCTTGGCACGGGGACGGAAAGCGAATGTACTTTCAGAGCGCGAGATGTCGCTGGCTTGCCCCTTCTTTCTCTCTGTCTCCCCGTCTGGAGGCTCTCTTGGGGCATCTTGGTGACATAGTGGGCGCCCTCTAGGGCTATCTAGAAGCCCCAGGAGGCCTCTTCAGGGGGAACTAGGGCGTGTTGGTATCTTGGGAAGGTACTAGAGCGCGATAAAACACGAATGACGATGTTCATACTACTGTTGATGACGATGGTAATGCTGATAATGATGATGATGCTGAAGATGATGATGATGATGATGATGATGATGATGATGACGATGATGATGATGCTGATAATGATACTGATACTGATACTGATGATGGTGATGATGATGACGACGACGACGATGACGATGACGATGACGATGATGATGATGATGATGATGATGATGATGCTGATGCTGATGATGATGATGGTGATGGTGATGGTGATGATGATGATGATGATGATGATGATGACGATGACGATGACGATGATGATGACGATGATGATGACGATGACGATGACGATGACGATGACGATGATGATGATGATGATGATGATGATGATGATGATGACGATGATGATGATGATGATGATGATGATGATGATGATGATGATGATGATGACGACATGCTGTCTCTTGGGAACACCTTGGGCCTCTCCCAGGCCCTCATCGGGCCGTCTTGTGGCTCTCTTAGGCCGTGTTGGGACCCTTTTGGGCCGTCCTCAGGCCCTCTTGGGAGCCTCTCGGGGGGGCCCTGGAGCTGTATCGGGCCGTTCTTGCCCGAAAAACGAGAAGCTGGAAAACCCTCACAAACCTCAATCTAATACTGTTTTTTGCATCGTCCAGCACTTTTGGGGGTTCTCTCGGGGGCCGCTTGGGGTGTCTTGGAGGCCTTATGGGCTGTACCGAGGCGATCTTTGGCTATGTTGGATTGCTCTTCGGCCGTCCTCGGGCCAGTCTGGGCCTCTCTTACGACGTCTGGTACCTTAAGCTGGCGAGGAGCTTACGCGCTTACGCGGAGCTTACGCGGAGCTTACGCGGAGCTTACGCGGAGCTTACGCGGAGCTTACGCGGAGCTTACGCGCGCTTTCGCGGAACTCACGCACCCGTTAACAAGGAATTCCATGTTAACAGGCACTTGACCCCGCTCAGGTACCCGTCCATAGGGGAATTTACATGGAATTCCATATTAATGAAGCCCTGACCCCGCTCGGGCACCCGTGAACAAGAAATTCCGTGCAATTTCCCTGTCAACGGGTGACTGAGTCCGCTCAAGCACCCGCCTTTCGATGCTAAAGGCGCCGTTAATACGGAAAAGGGCATCAGATCCCTGGGGGACGGGATGCCACCCCCTCAAACTCCCCCTAGTTTCATTTCTTCCGGCTGACGCATCGCACGATACGCGCGCTTTCCGTCATCCGCCGCCCCCTGTTGATTCCTCACAGGGGTGCCTGGCGTGCTAGGCCCTTTCGCTTTGGGTTTTGGTGCTTTGCCAAAAGAACTCCCCCTGGGGCTTCGGCCAGTCCCGCCGGAGATGCGTAAGAGGTGGTTGCAAAGGGTTTCTCGGCTCCAGACGGCTCCAAGATGGCGTCCAAGATGGTCAAGATGGCCTCCAAGATGGCCCAAGATGGCCTCCGTGTCCGCCCAAGATGGTCCAAAATGTCCCCAAGAGACTCCAAAATGCCTTCAAGTCCGTCCAAGAAGCCTCCAAGACGGCCCATGATGGCTCCAAAATTGCCATAAGACTGCCCAAGAGAGCCCCAAGAGCCTTCCAAGAGCTCCACCAGGCAGACCCGAAAGGACGAAATTCATGGATTTCCCTTCGGTTTTAAAAGGATTAGGGCATTTTCGTTTTTTCAGCTCTCCGACGGCCGAAGACGGCCCAAGAGGCCTCCAACATCGCCCCATGAGCGCACAAGAGGCCTCCAAGATGGCCCCAAGAGACACCCGAGAGGGCCCCAACCACACCCCAAGACGGCCCAAAAGGCCCCCAAGACGCCCAAGATGGCATCAAAGACGGACAAGATGGCCTCCGAGATGCCTCCAAGACGGCCAAGAAGGCCTCCAAGACGGCGAAGATGGCCACAAGATGCACCCAAGACGGCCCCAAATGGCCTGAAGGTAACCTTAGACTGCCCAAAAGGCCCGCCAGAGGCCTCCAAGACGGCCCAAGAGCCCTCCAGGACGTCCTCCAGGAAACCCGAAAGCTCGGAAACCAGCTGGTCCGATAGCTCGCCCGACTCCGCGTTCCCCGAAAGCTTTCGAAACCCACTCGGGGAACGCGTGGCCAAATAGCTTGGCCAAGCTCAAACCAAACTTTCGGCCACGCAGGCGCATCCGAAAAGGCGGGGGGGCGGCGGAAATTCGCCGTAGGCGTCTTAGATATAATATGTGTCGTGCCCAACCACCCAGCCACCAACGATTCTCCTCCTTTGTGTAACCTCCCCCTTTCCCCCAAACAAAGTTTCTTAAAGCCGTCACCAAGTGAACCACGAGACCATGTTAGTCCCCCTCAGCCCCTCTGAAGCACACGGCTCCTCTCTTTTCCTCTCCACCTCCTCCCCTGGAGGCCCCCTGAGGCTTCGGACGGCACACAAGAATCGAAAACGTCCAAGAACCCCTCACTCGTCGTCCTCCTCGGGTCAGTACTGCAAGTTTGCCGTAAAGGTCCTCTTGGAGACGACTGGCCTCGGCACGCCACGCTGCCTCAGTGGACGGCGGGTTCTCCTCGGGTCAGCACGCCGAGTAGTGCTGTTGGACGCCTGGTGGTCTTCGGGTCAGTTCTCGGCCATCTGGTGACCGTTCGGGACGAGCCGGGCAACACCAGAAAGCTCCCGACGAGGCGTTGCCGCTGGAAAGCATCCCGAGGCGAGAACATGGCCAGCAACCAACGAAAACCTGCAACGGGCCTCTGGAGGCCGAAGGGGAGCCACAAAACTGCCAACACCTCGGAGGTCCGCGGGGACTCCTCCCTCAAAACACCGCCCCCTCCCCCCCTCCAGAACTCACCAGGGAAGCGTCTGGGACTCGGGGACGCACCGACCCGGGTCAATGCGAACCCAGGTCAATCAGGCCTTGCAAGATCCTACAGGATCCTGCAGATCCTGCGTGCTAGCCCGGGTCAACGCACCCTTAGCTCTGCAAAATCCTGCAACATCAGGCGCTCTGGCTGACCCCCGTTTGCATCGAATCCCGTCTCTTGAGCCCCGAAAAGAAGCTTCCAAAAACGAAACCGGCCCCAGAATCTCGCCTCTCGTCGTCACTTTTCCCCCCAAGGAGGTCTCTGGAGGGTGGGGGACAAGGGTAAGGGGGAACGCTAGAGGGGGGGACCCGCTTAGCGGGGAAGCATCAACATCTACCTGTAATCGGCGATGCATCGCCGATAGATCGGCGATGGGCCCCCGATAGCGAAGCTGGACGTTCCTGGGCGGAGTGGGCTACCGGGCTCGGCGATCGGTGGGCTATACAAGGGTCGATGCATCCCGCCCTGAGCCTAACGCTGCCCTTGACAGAGGTCTCCGGAGGGGGAGGCCAGGGGCTGGTGGGGCCTTCATTGGAGCCTCTGTGGACATCCGCGGCCCTGCCATAAAAACATGATTTCGACCAGATTTCGCCCAGGTTTCGACAACATGTCGCCCAGCTGTCGTCCAGATGTCGACCAGATCCGACGAAATCCCCAGGAGCCGCGAGGAATTCTGGGACTCTCCGAGGCTCCCATGAAGGACCACACAACAGTAGAGGGCTCCTAGATGGGGTCTGAGTAGATGGGGTCGGAGGATCGCGCCGCATCGCCAGTGCATCGGCGATGCATCGGCGACGTCGGCGTGGAGAAAATCGGGCTCCGTGTGAAGCCGCATCGCCGATGCATCGAGGATGCGGCGCGATTCTCCGACCCCATCTACTCGAACCCCATCTGGAGGCCTAGAATTAGGTCGGGCATGTCCCCCTACAGGCAGATGTTGGATGACAAATAATCAATAATCCAAAAATGCTCAAACATAACCAAAAATTGTAGACCCTCAAAAATCATCCCCAAACTATTGTCTGACTACGTTTCGCTATCCCTCCTGTAGAGGGACACGCCCGACTTAAGCCTAGAAGCCGGGGGGTGGCGGCAGCGGGGCCGCGCAGAAACGGAGCAAGATGGTGCTGCTCCCCGAAGCGTCTCGCTGGACTCCGTGGCGCGCGCCCGCACTCGTCGGCGCACCGGTCTCGCGCCGGGGGTCTCTCGGGGTCAGTGGCGTGAAGTTCGGCGGCGGGCGAGGGGGGGGGCGAAATGAGAAGGAGAAGGCCTTGCCGGAAGGCGGCGGGACTTCTCAGAAGCCCTCCGAGCCGTCTGAGAAGGCCTCCTCCTTCTCACTTCCCCCCTCGCTCGCCGCCGACGTGAGTTGGCGACAAGCTCCAACTCCAAGGCACTGCAATCGCACAGCGCGACGAGTGCAAGAGAGCCCAGAATCGAATCGATAAGTCGGATCGGCAATCGAAATGAATCGGATCGGCGGAAATCGGCAGTCGAGTCGGGAAAAATCGAATCGGCCGAAATCGGCAGGCTGGTATGCCTCCAATAAAACATCGGAACCCGAATCCGAATCCCAAGTCGAATCGAATCGGAATCGGAAGCTACCGAGATCGTGTGAATCGAATCGGAGGAGTCGAAACGAGCCCTGCCGAGTGGGGACCCAACGAGGGGCCCGAGGCGCGAAGGACGCGAGGGGCCATTGACGACACCACGGCATGGGTACCCTTTTCTTCCTCTGAGCTGGGAGGGGGGGGGGGACGCGCCGAACGAGGAGCAGGACGACCCTCCTGCCCAGCCCTGCGCGGCCTACTCCTCCTCCGCCTCCTCCGCCTCCTCGTCCTCCCCCCCCCTCGTCCCCCGAAGCCCCCCGCGCGGCCTCGCAGCTGGGCCGCGCGGAGCCACGCTGGGGCCGCTGGCTGCACGGCGGCGCCTCCACCCAGGCCCCGAGCGGACGGGAACAGCGCCAGACGCAAGGAGCCTCGAGCCGCGTCTCGGGCACGCGGGGTCGGCGGCGCGCACGGGTGGGCAGGGGGAGGAGGGGAAAACACCTTAGAAAGAGGCTGCTTCTAAAAAACGCCGGCCCTACACATGTGCATGCATAACACCTGTTTTATTATATATACACGCTAAATATACAATACATATATATATGTATAACACTTATATATATACACACATACGTCTACACCTGCATGTACCTGCTGATAAACATATACGGCGGCGTTCGGAAACCCTGAACCCAAAAACGTTTTCATCTTTTGGAGGCGCATCTTGTACTACTACCGCCGCCTTCCGCCGGCCTTTCGCCGGCCCAGGCGGTCTCGTTCTACTTCCGCCGACCTTGCGCCGCCTTCCGCCGCGGAAGAGATGGAAACTCCTTCTATCCTCGAAGGCAAGGCCCCGTTCTGGAACGCCTCACACACATATATATATACATATACATATATATAGATATGCATACACATATATGTGTATACTAGAATCACGCGCGAGCCTCGCGCGCGCGCTTAGGTTCTAGCACAGTCCAAGCCAACCTCACAGGATCGGATGAAAAGGGACATCATCCCGATGGACGCTTCAGGAGCGTACTTCCTGATGAGTGCTTCAGGAGTCGCTGAATAAGGCTCCAGGAAGTCGCGCAAGGCGGCCACGAGGAGGACACAGGGCAGCCGAAGGGGGGGTGCCCGACAGCCCCTCAGAGCCTGGCAAAACCATGCTGGCAGTCTCTTTGGATGCCTGTGGGGGACGTTCTTGGAGGGCTCTTAGGGTTTTCTGGGGGATTTGGACTCTCCGGTTGTTGTTGAGAGGCTCCCGGGGACTCTTGGGACTTTCGGGGGCCTCCCTGGGGCTCCTGGCGTCTGGGCTCGAAATGTCGGTCTGGATCCCCGTTCATGCCCCTGTCTTGAGGCCGTCTTGAGGGCCTTTTGGGCCGTCTTGGTGGCTTCTTGGGCCGTCTTGGCGCTCTCTTGGGTCGTACTCGGGCCGTCGCGGGGACCTCTTGGGCTGTCTTGGTGCTGTCTTGGGGACCTCTTGGGCCGTCTTAGAGCCTTGGGAAGCTGATTTAGCCTGGCGATGGACCCAACCATATGCAGTTGTGAATACCATCGTTATTATTTTCGCTTTCGGTGGATCTCCTTATGGGGCCACGAAACGCGTGAAGAGTGTACCGACATGGGGCGGGGCCGCCATGCGGGCGCTGCTACTAGGGCCTGATGTAGAGACCCTTTATGGGGCCACGAAACGTTTGAAGGGTGTTCCAAAATGGGGCGGCGCTGCCATGCAGACTGCGCCACTGGGACCTTGGGTGGAGCTCCCTATGGGGCCACGGACCGTCTGAGGGGTGTTCCAAAATGGGGCGGCGCCGCCATGCGGACTGCGCCAGTGGGACCTTGGGTGGAGCTCCCTATAGGGCCGCGACACGTGCGAGGGGTGTGCCAAGATGGGGCGGCGCCGCCATGCGGACTACGCCACTGGGACCTCAGGTGGAGCTCCCTCTGGGGCCACGAAACATTGAGGGGTGTGCCAAGATGGGGCGGCGCCGCCATGCGGACTACGCCACTGGGACCTCAGGTGGAGCTCCCTAAGGGGCCACGAAACGTCTGATGGGGTGTGCCAAAATGGGGCGGCGCCGCCATGCGGACTGCTCTAATGGGACCTTAGGTGGAGCTCCCTATGGGGCCACCAGGCGTGTGAGGGGTCTGCCAAACATGATGGACCCACGAACCCGGAAAGGGATATAGACATGTGGAGCATGGACACGTTTTCACGATACACAACTGGGCAACACCTCACGAAACATCCCACGAGATACTTCACGAAACATCCCACGAGACACCTCACGAAACATTCCACGAGACACCTCACGAAACATTCCACGAGACACCCCGCGAAACATTCCACGAGACACCCCACGAAACATTCCACGACGACAGGCAACCACTCAACCAAGGCGGTGTGGTCGTGCTGGGGAGTGGTCGTGCTGGGGTGTGGTCGTGCTGGGGGGTGGTCGTGCTGGGGGGTGGTCGTGCTGGGGGGTGGTCGTGCTGGGGGGTGGTCGTGCTGGGGCGTGGTCGTGCTGGGGCGTGGTCGTGCTGGGGCGTGGTCGTGCTGGGGTGTGGTCGTGCTGTGGTGAGGTCGTGCTGGGGTGTGGTCGTGCTGGGGTGTGGTCTTGCTGGGGTAGGGTCGTGCTGGGGTCGGGTCGTGCTGGGGTGTGGTCGTGCTGGGGTGTGGTCGTGCTGGGGTGGGGTCGTGCTGGGGTGGGGTCGTGCTGGGGTGTGGTCGTGCTGGGGTGTGGTCGTGCTGGGGTGTGGTCGTGCTAGGGTGGGGTCGTGCTGGGGTGGGGTCGTGCTGGGGTGTGGTCGTGCTGGGGTGTGGTCGTGCTGGGGTGTGGTCGTGCTGGGGCGTGGTCGTGCTGGGGTGGGGTCGTGCTGGGGTGGGGTCGTGCTGGGGTGTGGTCGTGCTGGGGTGGTCCGCACCCTGTGATTTATCGATCGGGTCGTGCTGGGGTGTGGTCGTGCTGGTGCTGGGGTGTGGTCGTGCTGGGGTGTGGTCGTGCTGGGGTGTGGTCGTGCTGGGTGTGGTCGTGCTGGGGTGTGGTCGTGCTGGGGCGTGGTCGTGCTGGGCGTGGTCGTGCTGGGGTGTGGTCATGCTGGGGGTGTGGTCGTGCTGAGGTGTCCCGCACCCTGTGATTTATCGATCGGGATTTCAAAAACAAGCGTTTCGCCTGAGACATCCTCAAATTTTAATCCGCCGGCCTCCTTCGACCTCGATATTTATCAGGGAAAGAATTCGCCGGCCTCCTTCAAGTTGGGCACCGGGGACATGTTTACATACTAAAAGAGAACCCTGGGCCTGCGCCCTTTCCGGGAAAATGGAACGGCACCGGCATGCGGATTGCGCCACTGGGACCTGGACCTCAGGTGGAGCTCCCTATGGGGCCACGAAACGTGTCAAGAGTGTGCCAAAATGGGGCGGCGCCGCCATGCGGATTGCGCCACTGGGACCTTAGGTGGAGCTCCCTATGGGGCCACGAAGCGTGTCAAGAGTGTGCCAAACTTGGGGCGGCGCCGCTATGCGGATTGTGTCACTGGGACCTTAGGTGGAGTTCCCTATGGGGCCACGAAACGTATGATGGGTGTGCCAAAATGGGGCGGCGCCGCTATGCGGATCGCGCCACTGGGACCTTTGGTGGAGCTCCCTATGGGGCCACGAAGCGTGTGAGGGTGTGACGAAGACGATGGACGATGATGGTAGTGATGACGATGATGATGACGGTGATGCTGATGACGGTGATGGTGATCTTGATGACGATGACGATGAACATGGTGATGATGACGATGACGATGACGATGACGGTGACGATGATGATGATGATGATGATGATGATGATGGTGGTGGTGGTGATGATGATGATGATGATGATGATGATGATGATGATGATGACGATGAGGATGATGATGATGATGATGATGATGATGATGATGATGATGATGATGATGATGATGATGATGATGACGATGGTGATGATGCTGATGCTGATGCTGCTGCTGATGATGGTGGTGATGATGATGAGAGGAGGAGGGAGGGGGCAGCGGGAGGAGAAGGAGAAATGAGAACGCGGGGCGCTGTCTCGTCACAGCGAGAACCCAATACCACAGGATGGTTGGACAAAAAGCATGAGCGAGGCGGAGAGAGGACGGCGTGAAGGAGAGCAGAGACTGAGGGAGGGAGAATGACGCAGCAAGGAGGAGGGAGGAGGAGAGGGAGGAGAAGGATGTGGAGCGGGGGATTGAGGAGAACCACGAACAATAAGGAGAAACAAAAGAGAATGGACAGCAAAGGATTGGGAAGACTGAATCGCACTCGGGGTCACGCCAAATCTTGGGACAGCAGCGAACGAAGGGGGGGTGACCTTGAACAAACATGAATTTGAAGGATTCCCTTCTTTTCAAGCTGGGGTTCCTACCACCTAGCGCGGAAGGATGCTGGGTGAGGGCGGCAGATCGAGAGAGGGATTGAAGGAGAGATGAGGCTGAGGGAGAGGGGGGGAGACGGAACCGCACGAGAGAGGCGGAGAGAGGACGGCGTGAAGGAGAGCCGAGAATGAGGGAGGAGGGGAAATGACGCGGCTGGGAGGAGGGAGGAAGAAAGAGACATGATGGACCCACGAACCCGGAAAGGGATATAGACATGTGGAGCATGGGCACGTTTTCACGATACCCAACGGGGCAACACCTCACGAAACATCCCACGAGACACCTCACGAAACATCCCACGAGACACCTCACGAAACATTCCGCGAGACACCTCACGAAACATTCCAGGAGACACCCCGCGAAACATTCCACGAGACACCCCACGAAACATTCCACGACGACAGGCAACCACTCAACCAAGGCGGTGTGGTCGTGCTGGGGAGTGGTCGTGCTGGGGTGTGGAGTGGTCGTGCTGGGGCGTGGTCGTGCTGGGGCGTGGTCGTGCTGGGGATCGTGCTGTGGTGAGGTCGTGCTGGGGTGTGGTCGTGTGGGGTGTGGGCTTGAAGGGTCGTGCTGGGGTGTGGTCGTGCTGGGGTGTGGTCGTGCTGGGGTGTGGTCGTGCTGGGGGGTGGTCTGGGGGGTGGTCTGGGGTGTGGTCGTGGTCGTGGGGGGTGGTCGTGCTGGGGGGGTGGTCGTGCTGGGGCGTGGTCGTGCTGGGGCGTGGTCGTGCTGGGGCGTGGTCGTGCTGGGGCGTGGTCGTGCTGGGGTGTGGTCGTGCTGTGGTGAGGTCGTGCTGGGGTGTGGTCGTGCTGGGGTGTGGTCTTGCTGGGGTAGGGTCGTGCTGGGGTCGGGTCGTGCTGGGGTGTGGTCGTGCTGGGGTATGGTCGTGCTGGGGTGGGGTCGTGCTGGGGTGGGGTCGTGCTGGGGTCTGGTCGTGCTGGGGTGTGGTCGTGCTGGGGTATGGTCGTGCTAGGGTGGGGTCGTGCATTTCGCTCGAGACATCCTGCCAAAATTCCAGGAAATCGTACAAAAACAAAGGAATTAGTCGAGACATCATCGAAATTCCTTCGCGCGGGGCGCTTTTCCGCGTCGCGGTCGGCTCTGCAAAACAAGCGTTTCGCTCGAGACATCCTCGGCAAACTCTGCGGAGCAAGCGTTTCGCTCGAGACATCCTCAACACACGAAAAAGTGGCCCGCACCCTGTGATTTATCGATCGGGATTTCAAAAACAAGCGTTTCGCTCGAGACATCCTCAAATTTTAATTCGCCGGCCTCCTTCGACCTCGTTATTTATCAGGGAAAAAATTCGCCGGCCTCCCTCAAGTTGGCACCGGGGGACAGGTTTACCAACTAAAAGAGAACCCTGGGCTCATGCCCTTTCCGGGAAACATGATGGACCCACGAACCCGGAAAGGGATATAGACATGTGGAGCATGGACACGTTTTCATGATACCCAACTGGGCAACACCTCACGAAACATCCCACGAGACACCTCACGAAACAGCCCACGAGACACCTCACGAAACATTCCACGAGACACCTCACGAAACATTTCACGAGACACCCCGCGAAACATTCCACGAGACACCCCACGAAACATTCCACGACGACAGGCAACCACTCAACCAAGGCGGTGTGGTCGTGCTGGGGAGTGGTCGTGCTGGGGTGTGGTCGTGCTGGGGGGTGGTCGTGCTGGGGGGTGGTCGTGCTGGGGGGGTGGTCGTGCTGGGGGGTGGTCGTGCTGGGGCGTGGTCGTGCTGGGGCGTGGTCGTGCTGGGGCGTGGTCGTGCTGGGGCGTGGTCGTGCTGGGGCGTGGTCGTGCTGGGGTGTGGTCGTGCTGTGGTAAGGTCGTGCTGGGGTGCGGTCGTGCTGGGGTGGTGGTCTTGCTGGGGTGGGGTCGTGCTGGGGTGGGGGTGTGTGTGGTCGTGCTGGGGTGTGGTCGTGCTGGGGTGTGGTCGTGCTAGGGTGGGGTCGTGCTGGGGTGGGGTCGTGCTGGGGAGTGGTCGTGCTGGGGTGTGGTCGTGCTGGGGTGTGGTCATGCTGGGGCGTGGTCGTGCTGGGGTGGGGTCGTGCTGGGGTGGGGTCGTGCTGGGGTGGGTTCGTGCTGGGGTGCTCCGCACCCTGTGATTTATCGATGCGGGTCGTGCTGGGGTGTGGTCGTGCTGGGGTGTGGTCGTGCTGGGGTGTGGTCGTGCTGGGGAGTGGTCGTGCTGGGGTGTGGTCGTGCTGGGGGGTGGTCGTGCTGGGGGGTGGTCGTGCTGGGGGGGTGGTCGTGCTAGGGGGTGGTCGTGCTGGGGCGTGGTCGTGCTGGGGCGTGGTCGTGCTGGGGCGTGGTCGTGCTGTGGTGAGGTCGTGCTGGGGTGTGGTCGTGCTGGGGTGTGGTCTTGCTGGGGTAGGGTCGTGCTGGGGTCGGGTCGTGCTGGGGTGTGGTCGTGCTGGGGTATGGTCGTGCTGGGGTGGGGTCGTGCTGGGGTGGGGTCGTGCTGGGGTCTGGTCGTGCTGGGGTGTGGTCGTGCTGGGGTATGGTCGTGCTAGGGTGGGGTCGTGCATTTCGCTCGAGACATCCTGCCAAAATTCCAGGAAATCGTACAAAAACAAAGGAATTAGTCGAGACATCATCGAAATTCCTTCGCGCGGGGCGCTTTTCCGCGTCGCGGTCGGCTCTGCAAAACCAGCGTTTCGCTCGAGACATCCTCGGCAAACTCTGCGGAGCAAGCGTTTCGCTCGAGACATCCTCAACTCTGCAAAACCAGCGTTTCGCTCGAGACATCCTCAACAAATTCTGAAAAACAAGCGTTTCGCTCGAGACATCCTCAAATTTTAATTCGCCGGCAATTCGCCGGCCTCCTTCAACCTCGTTATTTATCAGGGAAAAAATTCGCCGGCAATTCGCCGGCCTCCTTCAAGTTGGCACCGGGGGACAGGTTTACCTAGTAAAAGAGAACCCTGGGCCCACGCCCTTTCCGGGAAAAATGTGGAACGGGAGACGGAAGAGAACCAAGAGCAGGAGAGAGAACAAAACGAACGGACAACGAGGGATGGAGAAAACGGAAACGCACTCTGGGGCACGCCAAAGCCTTGGGCAGGAGGGAACGGAGGAGGTCAAACTGACAAAAAAGAATGTGCGGGAATTCTTTTCTGTCGAATTGACTCTGGAGGCGCCCAAGAGAGCGCCCAGAGAGCTGCCTCCCCGTCGTCGTCGTCGTCCGCGTCGTCGTCATCGTCGTGATCGTCGTCGTCGTCGTCGTCGTCGTCGCCGTCGCCGTCCTAATCGCCGTCGCCACCGCCGTCGCAGTCGCCGTCCCCGCCGGCACGGCCGCAACCGCCGTCGCCGTCATCGTCGTTGTCGTCGTCGTCGTCGGCGTCTTCGTCGTCGTCGTGGCTGTCGTCGTCGTCGTCGTCCGCGTCGTCGTCGTCGGCCTCCTCCTCGTCCTCGTCGTTGTCGTCCGCGTCGACGTCGTCCTCTTCGTCGTCCTCGTGGTCCTATTCGTCGTCGTCGTCGTGGTCGTCGTCCTGGTCATCCTCGTCGTCCTGGTCGTCCGCGTCGTCGTCCTCATCGTCTTCGTCGACGTCCTCGTCTGATTCGTCGTCCTCGTCGTCGTCCTCGTCGTCCTCGTCCTCGTCGTCAATGTCCTCGTCCTCCTCGTCGTCCTCGTCGTCGTCCTCGTCGTCGTCGTCGTCCTCGTCGTCGTCGTCCTCGTCGTCGTCCTCGTCGTCCTCGTCTACGTCGTCGCCATCGTCCTCGTCGTCGTCGTCGTCGTCGTCGTCGTCGTCGTCGCTGTCGCCCTCGCCGTCGCACCGCCGCCGGCACCGCCGTCGCCGTCATCGTCGTCCTCGTCGTCTGCGTCTTCGTCTTCGTCTTCGTCTGCGTCGTGGTCGTCGTCCTCGTCGTCCACGTCGTCCTCGTCGTCGTCATCCTCATCCTCGTCGTCGTCGTTGTCGTCCGCGTCGTCCTCGTCGTCGTCGTCGTCGTCCTCGTCGTCTTCATCGTTGTCGTCGTCGTGGTCGTCCTGGTCGTCCTCGTCGTCCTGGTCGTCCTCGTCGTCCTCATTGTCTTCGCCGTCCTCATCGTCCCCCTCGTCATCGTCCTCGTCGTCGTCCTCGTTGTCGTCGTCCTCGTCGTTCTCGTCGTCAACGTCGTCGTCGTTCTCGTCGTCAACGTCGTCGCCCTCGTCGTCGTCGTCGTCGTCATCGTCGTCGTCCCCGTCGTCCTCGTCGTCGTCCTGGTCAACCTCGCAGTCCCCCTCGTCATCGTCGTTCTCGTCGTCCTTGTCGTCCTCATTGACCTCGTGGGCGTGGGCGTGGGCGTCGGCCACCAGCGCCACTGCAACCGCCACCGCCGCCGTCGTCATCGTCGTCGACGTCGCCGTCGTCGTCCTCGTCGTCGTCGGCGTCTTCATCGTCATCGTGGTCTTCCTCGTCATCGTCGTCCTCGTCGTCGTCCTTGTCGTCCGCGTGGTCGTCGTCGTCGTCATCGTCGTAGTCGTCGTCGTCGTCGTCGCCTTCCTCGTCGTCGGCGTCGTCGTGGTCGTGGTCATCGTCCTGCTTGTCCTCGTCGCCCTGGCCCCCCCGAGTCTATCTCGGCGTCGTCCTCATCGTCGTTGTCGTCGTCATCGTCGTCGTCCTCGTCGTTCTCGTCGTCGTCGTACTCGTTGCCGTCCTCTCGTCGTCGTCGTCGTCGTCGTCCTCGTCGCCCCCGTCGTCCTCGTCGTTCTCGTCGTACTCTCCCTCCTCGTCGTCGTGATCATCGTGGTCCTCGTCGTCCTCGTCGCCATCGTCTCCGTCGTCCTCGACTTCCTCGTCGCCTACGCCGTCCTCGTCGTGGTCGTCGTCCTCGTCGCAGTCGCCGTTGCCATCGCCGCCGCCGCTGGCGCCGCCTCAGGCGTCGGCGTCGACGTCGACGGAGTCGTCGTCGTCGTCGTCGTCGTCCTCGTCCTCGTCGTCCTCGTCGTAGTCCGCGTTGTCGTCGTCGTCCACGTCGTCGTCACTGTCGACGTCGTCGTTTTCGTCGCTCTAGTTGTCGTCCTCGTCGCCGTCCTTGTCGTCGTCTTCGCGGTCGTCGTCGTGGCCGTCGTCGTGGTCGTCCTCGTCGTCGTCCTCGTCGTCCTCGTCATCGCCGTCGCCGTCACCCGTGCCGTCCTCGTCGTCGTCATCGCCCTCGTCAACCTCGTCGTCCTCGTCGTACTCTTCCTCCTCGTCGTTGTCGTCATCGTCGTCCTCGTCGAGGTCGTCCTCGATCTCCTTGTCTACGTTGGCGGAGTCGTCCTTGCCGTCCTCTGCATTCTTGTCATTGTCGTCGTCGTCGCCGTCATCCTCGGCGTCGTCGTTGCCGTCGTCGTCCTCGTCGTCCGAGTCGTCCTCGTCGTACTCGTCGTCCTCGTCTTCGTCGTCGTCGTCCGCGTCCTCGTCGTCCTCATCGTCGTCGACCTCGTCGTCCTCGTCTGCTTTGTCGTCCTCGTCGTCGTTCACGCCGACGTCGTCGTCGTAGTCGTCGTCGTACTCGTCGTCCGCGTCGTCCTCGCTCTCGGCGTCGTACTCGTCATCGTCGTCGTCCCCGTCGTCCTCGTCGTCGTCCTGGTCATCGTCCTCGTCGTGCTAATCGTACTCGCCATCCTCGTCGTACTCGTCGTCCTCGTCGTCATCGCCGTCGTGCACGTCCCCGTCGTCGTCGGCGTCGTAGTGCTCGTCGCCCTCGGCGTCCTTGTCGTCGTCGTCGTGCTCATCGTACTCGCCGTCCTCGTCGTCATCGCCGTCGTCGACGTCCTCGTCGTCGTCGGCGTCGTAGTCCTGGTCGCCCTCGGCGTCCTCGTCATCGTCCTCGTCGTCGTTATCATCCATGTCGTCGTACACGGCCTCATCGTCCTCGTAGTCCTCGTCGTCATTGTCCTCGTCGTCCTCGTCGTCCTCGTCGTCGTCGGCGTCCTGATCCTCGACCTCGTCGATGTCCTTGTCGTCCTCGCAGTCGTCCTCGTCGTCGTCCTCGTCGTCGTCGTGATCGTCGTGCTCGCCGTCCTCGTGGTCGTCGTCGGCGTCCTCGTCGTCTTCGTCGTCCTCGTCGTCGTCCTCGTCGTGGTCGTCGTCCTCGTCATCCGCGTCGTCCTCGTCATCCTCGTCGTCCTGGTCGTCGACCTCATCATTTTCGTTGGCGTTCCGACCTCATCGTCCTCGTCGTAGTCCTCGCCGTACTCGGTTTTCTCGTCGCGCCCGTCGTCGTCGTCGCCTTCGTCGTTGTCATCCTTCTCGTCGTCGTCCTCGTCGTCCTCGTCATCGTCGTCGTCATCGTCGTCGTCGTGATCGTGGCCGTCATCGTGCTCGTCCCCGTCGTCCGGGACCTCCTGGCCTTTCTCAACGTCCTCCTCATCGCCGTCGTCGTCGTTGTCCCCGTCGTAGTCGTACTCGTCGTCGTCCTCTCGTCGTCGTCATCGTCCTCGTCGCCCTCGTCGTCCTCGTCGCCCTCGTCGTACTCTTCGTGCTCGTCGTCGTCATCGTGGTCCTCGTCGTCCTCGTCGTCGTCGCCGTCGTCGTCCACGTCGCCCTCGTCGTCGTGGGCGTCTTCGTCGTCGTGGTCTTCCTCGTCATCGTCGTCGTCGTTCTCATCGTCCCCGTCGTAGTCGTACTCGTCGTCGCCCTCTTGTCGTGGTCATCGTCCTCGTCGCCCTCGTCGTCCTTGTCCTCCTCGTCGTACTATTCGTCCTCGTCGTCGTTATCGTGGTCCTCGACGTCCTGTCGTCGTCGTCCTCGTCATCGCAGTCTCCGTCGCCCTTGCCGTCCTCGTCGTCGTCATCGTCATCGTCCTCGTCAACCTCGTCGTCCTTGTCGTACTCCTCCTCGCCGTTGTCGTCATCGTCGTCCTCGCCGAGGTCGTCCTCGACCTCCTCGTCGTCTACGTCGTCGTTCTCGTCGTCCTTGTCGTCCTCTGCGTCCGCGTCGTCGTCGTCGTCGTCCCCGGCGTCGTCGTCGTCCTTATCGTCCGTGTCGTCCTCGCCGTATTCTTCGTCCTCGTCGTCCTCGTCTTCGTTCTTCGTCGTCGTCGTCGTCCTCGTCCGCGTCCTCGTCGTCCTCATCGTCGTCGTCCTTGCCGTCCCCGTCCTCGTCTGTTTCGTCGTCCTCGTCGAGGTCAACGTCGACGTTGTAATCGTCGTCGCACTCGTCGTCAACGTCGTCCTCGTCGTCCTCGCCCGCGGCGTCGTTCTCGTCATCGTTGTCGTCCCCGTCGTCCTCGTCGTCGTCCTCGTCGTCGTCCTGGTCGTCGTCCTCGTCGGCCTCGTCGTACTCGTCGTCCTCGTCGTCGTTGTACTCGTCGTCGTCGTCGACGTCCTCGTCGTCGTCGGCGTCGTGGTCGTCCTCGCCGTAGTCTTCGTCGCCCTCGGCGTCGTCCTCGTCGTCGTCCTCGTCGTCGTCCTCGTCGTCGTCCTCGTCGGCCTCGTCGTCCTCGTCGTCGTTGTACTCGTCGTCGTTGTACTCGTCGTCGTCGTCGACGTCCTCGTCGTCGTCGGCGTCGTGGTCGTCCTCGCCGTAGTCTTCGTCGCCCTCGGCGTCGTCCTCGTCGTCGTCCTCGTCGTCGTCGTCCATGTCGTCGTCGTACTCGGCCTCGTCGTCCTCGTCGTCCTCGTCGTCGTTGTCCTCGTCGGTCTCGTCGGCCTCGTCGTCGTCTTTGTCGTCCCCGCTATCGTCCCCATCGATCTCCTCGTCGTTGTCCTCGTCGTCGTCGTCGTGCTCGTCGTCCTCGTCGTGCTCGCCGTCCTCGTCGTCGTCGTCAGCGTCCTCGTCGTCTTCATCGTCGCCCTCGTCGTCGTCCTCGGCGTTTCCATCGTCCGCGTCGTCCGCTTCGTCCTCGTCGTCGACATCGTCGTTCTCGTTGTCGTCCCGACCTCGTCGTCCTCGTTGTCGTCCTCGTCGTACTCGGTTTCCTCGTCGCGCCCGTCGTCGTCTCCGCCTTCGTCGTTGTCGTCCTGGTCGTCGTCCCCGCCGTCTTCGTCGTCCACGCCTTCCGCGTCGACGTCGACGTCGTCGTCGTCGTATTTGTTATCGTCGTCGTTGTCGGCGTCGTCGTCGTTGCCGTCGTCGTCGTCGTCGTCCTGGTCGTCGGCCTCGTCGTCGTCGGCGTTGTCGTCGTCCTCATCATCTTCGTCGTCCTCGTCGATGCCATCGCCGTCTTCGCAGTCCTCGCCGTCATGGTTGTCCTTGTCGTCCTCGTCGTACTCGTCATCGTCGTCCTCGTCCTGGACGTCGTCGTCGTCCTACTACTCACCCTCGTCGCCCTCATCGTCTCCGTCGTCCTCGCCATCCTCGACGTCGTATATGTCTACGTCGTCGTCATAGTCGTTGTCCTCGTCGTCGTCGTCGTCTTCGTCGTTCCCCTTGTCGTCCTCGCCGTCGTCGTCGCCGTCATCGTCGTCGTCGTACTCGTCGTGCTCATTTGCCTCGCCGCCCTCGTCGTCGTCGTCGTCGTACTCGTCATCGTCCCCGTCGTCCTTGTTCTCCTCGTTGTCCTCGTCGTCCTCGTTGTCGTCGTAGTCGTCCACGTTGACCTCGTCGTCGTCGGCGTCCTCGCCGTCCTCGTCGTCGTCCTCGTCGTCGTCCTCGTCGTCGTCGTCGTTCTTGTCGTCCTCCTTGTCGTCGTCGTCGCCCTCGTCCTCGTCATCGCCGTCGCCCTTGCAGTCCTCGTCGTCGTCATCGTCATCGTCCTCGTCAACCTCGTCGTCCTTGTCGTACTCCTCCTCGCCGTTGTCGTCATCGTCGTCCTCGCCGAGGTCGTCCTCGATCTCCTCGTCGTCTACGTCGTCGTTCTCGTCGTCCTTGTCGTCCTCTGCGTCCGCGTCGTCGTCGTCGTCGTCCCCGGCGTCGTTGTACTCGTCGTCGTCGTCGACGTCCTCGTCGTCGTCGGCGTCGTGGTCGTCCTCGCCGTAGTCGTCGTCGCCCTCGGCGTCGTCCTCGTCGTCGTCCTCGTCGTCGTCGTCCATGTCGTCGTCGTACTCGGCCTCGTCGTCCTCGTCGTCCTCGTCGTCGTTGTCCTCGTCGGTCTCGTCGGCCTCGTCGTCGTCTTTGTCGTCCCCGCTATCGTCCCCATCGATCTCCTCGTCGTTGTCCTCGTCGTCGTCGTCGTGCTCGTCGTCCTCGTCGTGCTCGCCGTCCCCGTCCTCGTCGTCCTTATCGTCCGTGTCGTCCTCGCCGTATTCTTCGTCCTCGTCGTCCTCGTCTTCGTTCTTCGTCGTCGTCGTCGTCCTCGTCCGCGTCCTCGTCGTCCTCATCGTCGTCGTCCTTGCCGTCCCCGTCCTCGTCTGTTTCGTCGTCCTCGTCGAGGTCAACGTCGACGTTGTAATCGTCGTCGTACTCGTCGTCAACGTCGTCCTCGTCGTCCTCGCCCTCGGCGTCGTTCTCGTCATCGTTGTCGTCCCCGTCGTCCTCGTCGTCGTCCTGGTCGTCGTCCTGGTCGTCGTCCTGGTCGTCGTCCTCGTCGGCCTCGTCGTACTCGTCGTCCTCGTCGTCGTTGTACTCGTCGTCGTCGTCGACGTCCTCGTCGTCGTCGGCGTCGTGGTCGTCCTCGCCGTAGTCTTCGTCGCCCTCGGCGTCGTCCTCGTCGTCGTCCTCGTCGTCGTCCTGGTCGTCGTCCTCGTCGGCCTCGTCGTCCTCGTCGTCCTCGTCGTCGTTGTACTCGTCGTCGTCGTCGACGTCCTCGTCGTCGTCGGCGTCGTGGTCGTCCTCGCCGTAGTCTTCGTCGCCCTCGGCGTCGTCCTCGTCGTCGTCCTCGTCGTCGTCGTTCATGTCGTCGTCGTACTCGGCCTCGTCGTCCTCGTCGTCCTCGTCATCGTTGTCCTCGTCGGTCTCGTCGGCCTCGTCGTCGTCTTTGTCGTCCCCGCTATCGTCCCCATCGATCTCCTCGTCGTTGTCCTCGTCGTCGTCGTCGTGCTCGTCGTCCTCGTCGTGCTCGCCGTCCTCGTCGTCGTCGTCAGCGTCCTCGTCGTCTTCATCGTCGCCCTCGTCGTCGTCCTCGGCGTTTCCATCGTCCGCGTCGTCCGCTTCGTCCTCGTCGTCGACATCGTCGTTCTCGTTGTCGTCCCGACCTCGTCGTCCTCGTTGTCGTCCTCGTCGTACTCGGTTTCCTCGTCGCGCCCGTCGTCGTCTCCGCCTTCGTCGTTGTCGTCCTCGTCGTCGTCCCCGCCGTCTTCGTCGTCCACGCCTTCCGCGTCGACGTCGACGTCGTCGTCGTCGTCGTATTTGTTATCGTCGTCGTTGTCGGCGTCGTCGTCGTTGCCGTCGTCGTCGTCGTCGTCGTCGTCGTCCTGGTCGTCGGCCTCGTCGTCGTCGGCGTTGTCGTCGTCCTCATCATCTTCGTCGTCCTCGTCGATGCCATCGCCGTCTTCGCAGTCCTCGCCGTCATGGTTGTCCTTGTCGTCCTCGTCGTACTCGTCATCGTCGTTCTCGTCCTGGACGTCGTCGTCGTCCTACTACTCACCCTCGTCGCCCTCATCGTCTCCGTCGTCCTCGTCATCCTCGACGTCGTATATGTCTACGTCGTCGTCATAGTCGTTGTCCTCGTCGTCGTCGTCTTCGTCGTTCCCCTTGTCGTCCTCGCCGTCGTCGTCGCCGTCATCGTTGTCGTCGTACTCGTCGTGCTCATTTGCCTCGCCGCCCTCGTCGTCGTCGTCGTCGTACTCGTCATCGTCCCCGTCGTCCTTGTTCTCCTCGTTGTCCTCGTCGTCCTCGTTGTCGTCGTAGTCGTCCACGTTGACCTCGTCGTCGTCGGCGTCCTCGCCGTCCTCGTCGTCGTCCTCGTCGTCGTCCTCGTCGTACTCGTCGTCGTCGTCGTCGTTCTTGTCGTCCTCCTTGTCGTCGTCGTCGCCCTCGTCCTCGTCGTCGTCGTCGTCCTCGTTGACGTCATCGTCATCCTCGTCGTCGTCGTACTCGTCGTCGTCGTCCTCGTCGTCGTCCCCGTCGTCGTCGTCGTCGGCGCCGGCGTCGGTGTCGGCGACGGCGGCGGCTGCGGCGGCGTCGTCGTCGTCGCCGCCGTCGGTTGAGGATCGATCGAGGATCAGCTGTTTCCCTGTTTCGGCCTCCTGGGGTCGTTCTCAGGCCTTGCGGCCTCAGAGAACGGACCCTGGGCGAGAAGCGGTCCTTGGAGAAGGGTGGAGGGTTCTGGGGCACGGTCAGGATTGGGAGGACGAGAACCAAGATCTGTCAACATCGAATCGGCAGATCGGATCGAAACGAAATGTGCATCGGGTCGGGCTGCGTCGGCACGGAATCGAAATCGAATCGGATCGGCTGCGCCAACATGCACAACAATGCTATGCAAACATCGGGTCGCATCGGGTCGTCGGAATATCGGAATCGAATCGGATCGGGCCGACTGGAGTCGACATTGAATCGGATCCATCGGATCTGGAAATGGACCCTGGAGGAGGATGCTTACGATGGTAAGCAAACCTCCTGCATGCAGAGGTCTGGCGGTTTGGGTTGAGCTGGAGACTTGCTATCGCTGGGACGTCCTTTCCCCGTGCTTCCTGAGGTTTCGTGCGGTTTTTTCCCCAAACAGCTTGCTGAACGGGGTGCTGTTGTGATAGAAGCTAATTCCGGCCGAGGGAAAGCTAAGCAGAGACATCCTCAAACAAATGTGGTGGTCCGGCCCGTTTCGCCTGAGACATCCTCACAACTCTCGTTTCTGAGTTGTCCGGGATTGAGCGTTTCGCCTGAGACATCCTCCTAAATCTGAGCTCTGAGAGGCCGCGCGAGAGGTGGTCCGGGCCGTTTCGCTTGAGACATCCTCGAAACTCTGAGCTCCCAGATGCCGCGCGAGAGGTGGTCCGGGCCGTTTCGCCTGAGACATCCTCGCAACTCTGAGCTCCAAGATGCCGCGCGCGAGGTGGTCCGGCCCGTTTCGCCTGAGACATCCTCGAAACTCTGATCTCCCCGATGCCGCGCGCGAGGTGGTCCGGCCCGTTTCGCCTGAGACATCCTCGAACTTCTGAGCTCTGAGATGCCCTGCGCGAGGTGGTCCGGCCCGTCTCGCCTGAGAAATCCTTGCAACTCTGAGATCTGAGATGCCGTGCGCAAGGTGGTCCGGCCTGTTTCGCACAAGATATTCTCGCAACTCTGAGCTCTCAGATGCTGCGCAAGAGGTGGTCCAGCCTGGGGGCCCAGAAGGCCACATGTTACATATCCTCCATGGGACCCTGCGAGCCTCAGGAGGCCCCAGAGAGGTCCAGGAGGCCGCAGGACGCCCAGGACAGGCCCCAGGGGCCCCCAGGAGATTCCCAGGAGGCCCCAGGAGGCCCTCTATCAGAACGTGTCAAGTTAATACACATCCGGTGTCGATTCGTTGATTTTTCCTGCTCTTGTGCCCCCCCCTCCATTTGGAGAGGCCCAAGCGGCCACAGGTTAGATATCCCCCCTGGGAGCCCCAAGATGCTTCAGGAAACCTCAGGTGGAGTTCAGGAGGCCACAGGAGGCCCAGGAGGAAGCTCCAGGAGGTCCCCAGGAGGCCCAGGAGGCACCAGGAGGCCGCAGGACGCCCAGGACAGGCCCCAGGGGTCTCCAGGAGATTCCCAGGAGGCTCCCAGGAGGCCCCAGGAGGCCGCTTATCAGAACGTGTCAAGTTAATACACATCCGGTGTCGATTCGTTGATTTTTCCTGCTCTTGTGCCCCCCCCCTCCATTTGGAGAGGCCCAAACGGCCACAGGTTAGATATCCCCCCTGGGAGCCCCAAGAGGCTTCAGGAAACCCCAGGTGGAGTTCACGAGGCCACAGGAGGCCCAGGAGGAAGCTCCAGGAGGTCCCCAGGAGGCCCCAGGAGGCACCAGGAGGCCCCCGCAACTCGGAGCTCTGAGACGCCGCGCTCGAGGTGGTCCAGCCCGTTTCGCCTGAGACTTCCTCGCAGCACGTTTCGCCCGAGACATCGTCGCAACTCTGGGGTCCGAGATGCCGCGCGCGAGGTGGTCCAGCCCGTTACGCTGGAGACATCCTCGCAACTCTAGGCTCCGAAATGCCGTTCGCGATGAAGACGAGGAGGAGGAGGAGGAGGAGGAGGAGGAGGAGGAGGAGGAGGAGGAGGAGATGGAAGGGAGAAGGAGGAGGCGGATGATGTGCATGAGGGAGCAGGCAGGAGGAGGGGGAGGTCCCAGAGAGCTTCAGGAGGCCGCAGGACGCCCAGGACAGGCCCCAGGGGTCCGCAGGAGATTCCCAGGAGGCTCCCAGGAGGCCCCAGGAGGCCCTCTATCAGAACGTGTCAAGTTAATACACATCCGGTGTCGATTCGTTGATTTTTCCTGCTCCTGTGGCCCCCCCCTGTATTTGGAGAGGCCCAAACGGCCACAGGTTAGATATCCCCCCTGGGAGCCCCAAGATGCTTCAGGAAACCTCAGGTGGAGTTCAGGAGGCCACAGGAGGCCCGGGAGGAAGCCCCAGGAGGTCCCCAGGAGGCCCCAGGAGGCACCAGGAGGCCCCCGCAACTCGGAGCTCTGAGACGCCGCGCTCGAGGTGGTCCGGCCCGTTTCGCCTGAGACTTCCTCGCAGCACGTTTCGCCCGAGACATCGTCGCAACTCTGGGGTCCGAAATGCCGCGCGCGAGGTGGTCCAGCCCGTTACGCTGGAGACATCCTCGCAACTCTGGGTTCCGAGATGCCTTTCGGGATGAAGAGGAGGTGGACGAGGAGGAGGAGGAGGAAGCATGTTTTAACATGCCATGCCAGCCCGCACTAGGCGGGCACGCAATCGACCTTGGAAACCGCAGTGGGTCTAAAAACCCTGTTTGGGGATACTGCACTCCGGCTTTAATTTTGTTCGCAAGATGATCCACGATGCTCCTCAATGGTCCTCGCCGAGAAAAAATGCACACGTCTGAGCGATGCCAAGGGAGAGAAGCCGACGCGGTGCCGCTGGCAGCTGGGGGCGGCCAGGGTCGCGTCGGCGCACTAGTCGGCGACCAGCTGGTGGCACCGGTGATGATGGCGATGGTGGTAGTACAACCATTGTGTTAGGTCGGGCCATGTCCTCCGACAGGCGGATCTTGGAAGAAAGCTGAACAAAAACAGTCAGACATTTCTCAAACATATTCGAGCATAGCAGACAAAATCGTCCCCAGACTGCTTTTGGACTGTTCTTGGATACTCCTCCGGTAGGGGGACATGCCCGACTCGACCATTGCGCTGCCAAAAATCAGCGGGCGAAGGACGGCAACGAAAAGCAGCTCTTCCGCCGTCGGGGACGGCTGTCCCAGGGCGGCTGGGACACCCGTACCTACAGCGGAGGCCAATCCACAAGAGACCCTCCACGAAAACACCCAGCCTGGAGACCCCAGGGCATCCCTTGATTTTGGGTGTGGGAGCGTCGCGCTTCCCACAGCAAAACCATCGACACCCAAGAAGCCCAGGGCATCCCTGGAGGCAAGCAGGGTGTCTCTTGGCAAGGCTCTCCACTGCACGGGGGCCTGTCAGGGTAAAACATGATGGACCCACGAACCCGGAAAGGGATATAGACATGTGGAGCATGGACACGTTTTCATGATACCCAACTGGGCAACACCTCACGAAACATCCCACGAGACACCTCACGAAACAGCCCACGAGACACCTCACGAAACATTCCACGAGACACCTCACGAAACATTTCACGAGACACCCCGCGAAACATTCCACGAGACACCCCACGAAACATTCCACGACGACAGGCAACCACTCAACCAAGGCGGTGTGGTCGTGCTGGGGAGTGGTCGTGCTGGGGTGTGGTCGTGCTGGGGGGTGGTCGTGCTGGGGGGTGGTCGTGCTGGGGGGTGGTCGTGCTGGGGGGGTGGTCGTGCTGGGGGGTGGTCGTGCTGGGGCGTGGTCGTGCTGGGGCGTGGTCGTGCTGGGGCGTGGTCGTGCTGGGGCGTGGTCGTGCTGGGGCGTGGTCGTGCTGGGGTGTGGTCGTGCTGTGGTAAGGTCGTGCTGGGGTGCGGTCGTGCTGGGGTGTGGTCTTGCTGGGGTGGGGTCGTGCTGGGGTGTGATCGTGCTGGGGTGGGGTCGTGCTGGGGTGTGGTCGTGCTGGGGTGTGGTCGTGCTAGGGTGGGGTCGTGCTGGGGTGGGGTCGTGCTGGGGAGTGGTCGTGCTGGGGTGTGGTCGTGCTGGGGTGTGGTCGTGCTGGGGCGTGGTCGTGCTGGGTGTGGGGGTGGTCGTGCTGGTCGTGCTGGGGGTGGTCGTGCTGGTCGTGCTGGGTGGTCGTGCTGGGGCGTGGTCGTGCTGGGGCGTGGTCGTGCTGGGGTGTGGTCGTGCTGTGGTGTGGTCGTGCTGGGGTGTGGTCGTGCTGGGGTGTGGTCTTGCTGGGGTAGGGTCGTGCTGGGGTCGGGTCGTGCTGGGGTGTGGTCGTGCTGGGGTATGGTCGTGCTGGGGTGGGGTCGTGCTGGGGTGGGGTCGTGCTGGGGTCTGGTCGTGCTGGGGTGTGGTCGTGCTGGGGTATGGTCGTGCTAGGGTGGGGTCGTGCATTTCGCTCGAGACATCCTGCCAAAATTCCAGGAAATCGTACAAAAACAAACGAATTAGTCGAGACATCATCGAAATTCCTTCGCGCGGGGCGCTTTTCCGCGTCGCGGTCGGCTCTGCAAAACAAGCGTTTCGCTCGAGACATCCTCGGCAAACTCTGCGGAGCAAGCGTTTCGCTCGAGACATCCTCAACACACGAAAAAGTGGCCCGCACCCTGTGATTTATCGATCGGGATTTCAAAAACAAGCGTTTCGCTCGAGACATCCTCAAATTTTAATTCGCCGGCCTCCTTCGACCTCGTTATTTATCAGGGAAAAAATTCGCCGGCCTCCTTCAAGTTGGCACCGGGGGACAGGTTTACCCACTAAAAGAGAACCCTGGGCCCAGGCCCTTTCCGGGAACAAGCGTTTCGCTCGAGACATCCTCAAATTTTAATTCGCCGGCCTCCTTCGACCTCGTTATTTATCAGGGAAAAAATTCGCCGGCCTCCTTCAAGTTGGCACCGGGGGACAGGTTTACCCACTAAAAGAGAACCCTGGGCCCAGGCCCTTTCCGGGAAAAACTGTCCAGCCGCCCCAGGGCAGGCGTCCCCGATGGCGGCAATCTGCTTAATTACGTTAAGTCGGGCACGTCCCTCTACAGGAGGAACATTCAATAATAGTCGATCAATAGTCTGGGGACGATTGTTTGACTACTGTTGTTAATTTTGGGACACGTTTCGCGTAAGTTGTGTTTTTGGTTCAAAATCCGCCTGTAGGGGGACATGCCCGACCCACTGCTTACTCCGTTCAGCCTTCGCCCGCGAAGGAAGGAACGTTGCAGGAGGAGCGCAGGGGCCTTTCTGGCCACGGCGAGCCGCGGCCACGAAGAGGCGCCCCGCCCCAGATCTAGGGAACGGCCCGTGCGGCCGCCCCGTCCGCCCTCGCCCTCCTCTCCCTCGCCACCGCGTCCAGTCTGTCCCTGAGCTCCTTCGCCTCTTCGGCCCTGGCCTTCCCCTCCTTCTCCGCTGCGTCCAGTCGGGATCGGAGCAGCTCCACCTCGTCGGCCTTCGCCTGCAAAAGGGCCCTATCCACCGCCGCCTTCGCCTTCTTCTCCTCCTCCACCTCGGCGAGTTTGGCGGTGAGCGCGTCCATTCCGACCGCCTTTGCCGTCTTCTCCTCCTCGACGACAGCCAGTCGGTCTCTGAGTGCGTCAACCTCTGCTGCCTTCGCATTCTTATCCCCCTCTGCTGCGGCCAGTCGGTTCCGAGCGGCATCCTCCTCCGTTTTCCTCTCCTGCTCCGCGACATCGAGCTGGGCTCTCAGCGAGTCTGCCTCAGCCTTGTGCGCTGCCGCCTTCGCATCCTTCTCGCTAGACGCGGCGTCCAGCAAGGCCACCATCTCCTCCACTCTGTCCATGTCTACCTGATGGGATACAGAGAACACAACTTCAAACAACCAGCCACACACCCGCACGACTTCGGCAACTGGGTTCTCGCAGGGGAGGCGGCCGGGCGGGAGGGGCTCGGAAGAAGAGGGTGGGGCATGTTCGAGAAGGGGGGGCGAAGGCGGTTCCACAGCGGGGAAGGTTGGGACTTGTACCAATGAAGCGTATACAGACGACGCCCCGTTTCCATCACGCACTCTCGAGCGGAAGTCGTGTCTTTAAGCGAATCGCAGAGAAGTCTCGAGCGGGAGCCTCACCCCATTGGGCTGCGGCTTCATGCCTTGCATCCGAAATGGACTCTGTCGTCGGTGTTGCGCCGAGGTGTGAATCTGGAGGATGTCTTGAGCGGGAGCCTTGTCTGTGTGAGTTGATCGCGGGCAAGTCTTGAGCGGGAACCCTCTACGTATTGGGATCATTCTTAGTATGTTCAATCCGCAGCTCGTAACAGTCGTCACTCTTGGGAACCTGAGGTCTTAATATCGACGATGTCCCGAGCGGGGTCCCTTCCACATAGGGCCCTCCATTGAAGCACGCATGTAGAATGCCGAAGACGTCTCGCGCGGAAACCTCATCTGTGAGTGCATCGCGAGACAACGTCGAGCGGGAACCTCTTCCTTATGGGGTCCCCACCTTGTGTAACTATTCCGAGGCGGCCATCCGAAACTTGCAACCGTCATCGGTGTTGTGCTCTAGAGGAGGAGGAGGAGGAGGAGGAGGAGGAGGAGGAGGAGGAGGAGGAGGAGGAGGAGGGGGGAAGGAGGAGGAGGAGGAGGAGGAGGAGGAGGAGGAGTAGGAGTAGGAGTAGGAGGAGGAGGAGGAGGAGGAGGAGGAGGAGGAGGAGGAGGAGATGAGGAGGACGAGGAGGAGGAGGAGGAGGACGTCTCGAGCGGGGGCCTGGTCTGCGAGTGAATTGCGAGGAAGCCTGGAGCGGGTTTGCCCTCCCTTTATAGGGGGCCTTGCTCGTGCTATTCAGACGAGGGGCCTCATCGGAACTCTGTAGCTATCGTCGCGTTGGGGCTCTTGAGGCATGAATCTTGAGGAAGTCTGGGGCGGGCCCCCCCATAGGAGGAGGCAGCCAGCTGAGGAGGAGGCAAGAGGCGAATGCAGAGGAGGATGAGGAGGTGGTGGGAGGACGAGGAGGAGAAAGGAGATGGCTGCCACAATCACAAAGACAACGATGAGGACTATTACCAAAGAGTGTATACATACTCTCAGGGGAGGCGGGGTCCTACCGTTGGAATGGGCCCACCAAACTGAGCCTGAAAGGGCCAGCTTTTCGTCCGGAACTTTTTGTACCCCCAGGCCAGCATTTTCCATACTGAATTTGCTTGCTGACTATCCCAGGACTGGGTAAGGTCCCCCACAGGCCCAAGCCGACCAAGAACCTCCCGCCGTGATTTGCTCACGGCGCGAGCGAGCAAGTCTGTGTCGTGCCCACTTCGGCGCTGGCTCCTGACACCACCGCGGGGGGCCTTTCCACCTTGAACGGCCAGCCGTTTCCGAGACGTCAGATCGTCACCATCGACCGATTCTGGGTCGCCAACGGTTTTCAACGTGGAACGCCGGCGGCGGTGTCGCCGCCGGTCGACACGACGCGAACGGTCACACAATACCTATTGGAGGGAGCGGTCAGATAGACAAACAAACAAACAAACAAACGCCGGCGGCGGGGTCGCAACTAGTCGACACGACGCGAACCTCCCGCACACGTTCTTCACCTCTCCTGGTGGCCCTCTAGTCGGCCCACGACCTGGTGTTTCAGACGCTTCTGTTTGACTCGGGGGCCCAGGTGATGGAAAGAACGAGGTACGAAAGATGACGTTCTTGGGGCGAAACCATATAAACATGATGGACCCACGAACCCGGAAAGGGATATAGACATGTGGAGCATGGGCACGTTTTCACGATACCCAACGGGGCAACACCTCACGAAACATCCCACGAGACACCTCACGAAACATCCCACGAGACACCTCACGAAACATTCCGCGAGACACCTCACGAAACATTCCAGGAGACACCCCGCGAAACATTCCACGAGACACCCCACGAAACATTCCACGACGACAGGCAACCACTCAACCAAGGCGGTGTGGTCGTGCTGGGGAGTGGTCGTGCTGGGGTGTGGTCGTGCTGGGGGGTGGTCGTGCTGGGGGTGGTCGTGCTGGGGGGGTGCGTGGGGGGGTGGTCGTGGTCGTGGTCGTGCTGGGGCGTGGTCGTGCTGGGGTGTGGTCGTGCTGTGGTGAGGTCGTGCTGGGGTGTGGTCGTGCTGGGGTGTGGTCTGGGGGTGTGGTCGTGCTGGGGGTGGTCTGTGGTCGTGTGGTCGTGCTGGGGGGTGGTCGTGCTGGGGGGGTGGTCGTGCTGGGGTGTGGTCGTGGGGCGTGGTCGTGCTGGGGCGTGGTCGTGCTGGGGTGTGGTCGTGCTGGGGGTGGTCGTGCTGGGGTGTGGTCGTGCTCGTGCTGGGGCGTGGTCGTGCTGGGGCGTGGTCGTGCTGGGGCGTGGTCGTGCTGGGGTGTGGTCGTGCTGTGGTGAGGTCGTGCTGGGGTGTGGTCGTGCTGGGGTGTGGTCTTGCTGGGGTAGGGTCGTGCTGGGGTCGGGTCGTGCTGGGGTGTGGTCGTGCTGGGGTATGGTCGTGCTGGGGTGGGGTCGTGCTGGGGTGGGGTCGTGCTGGGGTCTGGTCGTGCTGGGGTGTGGTCGTGCTGGGGTATGGTCGTGCTAGGGTGGGGTCGTGCATTTCGCTCGAGACATCCTGCCAAAATTCCAGGAAATCGTACAAAAACAAACGAATTAGTCGAGACATCATCGAAATTCCTTCGCGCGGGGCGCTTTTCCGCGTCGCGGTCGGCTCTGCAAAACAAGCGTTTCGCTCGAGACATCCTCGGCAAACTCTGCGGAGCAAGCGTTTCGCTCGAGACATCCTCAACACACGAAAAAGTGGCCCGCACCCTGTGATTTATCGATCGGGATTTCAAAAACAAGCGTTTCGCTCGAGACATCCTCAAATTTTAATTCGCCGGCCTCCTTCGACCTCGTTATTTATCAGGGAAAAAATTCGCCGGCCTCCTTCAAGTTGGCACCGGGGGACAGGTTTACCCACTAAAAGAGAACCCTGGGCCCAGGCCCTTTCCGGGAAAAAAGTCTGGGGGAACCAGAACCCGTCTAACACGCATTTCCCTTGTTGCAGTAGCATTTGCAAAGAAAAGCGGAGGCCTACATGGATGTACATGCCGGTTTGCAAGAAATCTCCTTGTAAAGCTGTGCCTACACGAATGTAGACACCGATATACAAGGACATGCCTGCAAAACGATACTTGCATGGATGTAACCACTGGTTTACAAGGAATATCCTGCCCAAGATTGTCTGAGGCTCGTTTGTTGAAAGACGCAACATACATGTAAATATATGTGCATGCGCATACAGATACACATTTATGATATATGTACACATGTGACATGTGAGCATCTTTACATTTAACTAAATAGATGCGTATTCATAACCATATATACGTATATCAGAGTGAGGGGGCCGAACGGTCATTCATTGTCCCTGGGTGCGTGGCTAAAATAAAAAGAACTCGTGGTGAGAATTCTGCTTGTTGCGTTGTTGTTGCTGCTGCTGTTGTTGTTGAACTGTCACTACTGAAGAATAATTATTATTAATCCCCCTTCGAGTACACAGTGTATGCTTCAAATGAAATGCCCCTCCCGGCGCTCGCACCCTGTTCTGTTATCAGGGGTATGCTTCAACCTCAACATGCGTCGTTGGTCCCCAGATTGCAAGACGAAACGGCTCCCGCCAGAGACTTCCTCGCATTCTATTCAGGAATCGCGCTCTCGCTTAGGACTTCCTTACACTTTGTCCAAGCATCGCTCTCTCGGCGTTCTGGACTCGCGCACTCGCCGGAGATTTACTTGCGACTTACTCAAGAACAGCGCCTTTGCGCTGGAATTCCCAACAATTTACTCAAGCGCCGCGCTCCCGACACTCACGCACCCAGGAGTCGCGCTCACGCTTATGCCTCCCTCACAGATTACTTAGGAATCGGGATATCGCTGCACTTTCGTGGCCCCGTTGCAGCCCCTCGTGGCCCCCTCGCTGCCCTTCGTGGCTCCGTTGCAGCCCCTCGTGGCCCCCATCGCTGCCCTTCGTGGCCCCGTTGCGGCCATTCGTGGCCCCCATCGCTGCCCTTCGTGGCCCCGTTGCGGCCATTCGTGGCCCCCTCGCGGCCCTTCGTGGCCGCGTTGCAGCCCTTCGTGGCCCCCTCGCTGCCTTCGTGGCCCCGTTGCAGCCCTTCGTGGCCCCCTCGCTGCCCTCCGTGGCCCCGTTGCAGCCCTTTGTGGCCCCCTCGATGCCCATCGTGGCCCCGTTGCAGCCCTTTCGTGGCCCCCGCTCGTTCGCGCCCGTCGTGGCCCCATGTGCGTGCCCTTCGTGGCCCCGCTGTCGCCGTCGTAGCCCCATCGCTGCCCTTCGTGGCCCCGTTGCAGCCTTTCGTGGCCCCCTCGCTGCCATTCGTGGCCTACTTCGTGCCCTTCGTGACCCTGCTGTCGTTCGCGACCCATCCCGCGACCCACCCCGCGACCCACCCGCGACCCACCCCGCGACCCACCCGCGACCCACCCCGCGACCCATCCGCGACCCACCCCGCGACCCATCCGCGACCCATCCGCGACCCACCCGCGACCCACTCCGCGACCCACCCGCGACCCACCCCGCGACCCACCCTCAAGGGAGCAAAAACTACCCGGATCCGACAATTGACGTTTGCTAAATGGCCCTGGGCGTTTTCTAAGCAACCCTGCCCTGTTCGATGCATTCCTTGTGTGCGTTTACTAAACGGCTTCGTTTGCTGGGGTGATTATTATGGGTTGGATTCAGCCCTCTACACCCGCGGCCCACCCACGACCCAAACAGCGACCCACTCGCGACCCACCCGCGACCTATTTGCGACCCACCCGCGACCCACCCGGGACTCACCCACATTGGTTTAACGAAACATCGGCGACTGCGGCGGGCTCATTGTGTAATTTGCGGAACGTTGGCGCCTGCGGCGGGCCTCTCCATAGCCTCGCAAACGGCCGACGTCCCCACCACCACCACACTCAGATCCGCATCTGCGGGGTGCTACGTATATATATATATATATATATACATATATAACAAACGGTGCTGACGTGACACGAATTGAACACCAAGGTTCCAAACAGCGAACAGTGAAGTAAGCAACTCTGAGTGTCAAAACTTCCACGGGCGCAGTGCAACGTGACAGGCTCTGAACAGCACAACTCCCAACAGCGAACGGTAGCGTAAATAACCCTTAGCACCAAGGCTCCGACCAGCAAACGGTGATGCAAACAACTCTTAACATCAGGTTCCCAAGAGCGAACGGTGCCACGAACCATCTCGGTCAAATCCCACCAGCCCTTTAGAGCGTAAGGTGGTTTAGGGAACTTCCTCTTCCAACCCTCCCTCTTCCCCTCCGGGGATGGGTTCCACTCCCCCCACCCCCTCCCCTGGACCTGGGCGGGGGATCCGCGGGTAATTGGGGCGTCCAAAACGGTTTCGGCCCGCGAGGAAACCAACATCACTGGTTTTACCAATGTGTTTGCCCCATCCTCTTGGGGGGGGAGGCTAATGGGGGAACCCTCTTTCTTTGATCCAAGAGGGAAGAGGCGGCATTCTGGATTTAAAAGAGGTCCGCTCTGGAGTTAGCCCTCTGTTGGGCGAGCATCAAGGCACTCGCCGTGAGAAGGGGGTTGACTCCAGATTAAACCCTTCTCGTGGGCGCCGAGCGTCGCAGGGGTCCGCCCTGTGGAGGGTCAGCTCGGAATTAAAACCTTTTCGGGGAAGCCGAGCGTCGTGGGGGTCCACCTTCAGCAAAGTTGACTCCAGATAAAGCCCTTTTCGTGGACACCCCCGTGGTTTCTGCGCGCAACCCGCCACCCGGCATGCAAACGAGAAATACGGAGTTCAACATTCTCGAGTGGGCACTTCCTAGGAGGCCGAGGGGGAGGAAGTGGAGAGCGAGGGAGGAGGGGGAAGAGAGAGGGAGAGGGGGGGAGAGAGAGAGAGAGAGAGAGAGGGAGACAGAAAGAGAGAGAGAGAGAGAGAGAAATGGAGAGAGAGAGAGAGACAGAGAGAAAGAGAGAGAGAGAGAGGGAGAGAGAGAGAGAGAAAGAGAGAGAGGGAGAGCGAGAGAAAAACAAAGCGAAACAGAGATATGAGGAGAAAGGGAGAGAAAGAGAGAGAGAGAGAGCGCGAGAGAGAGAGAGAGAGAAATAAAGAAATAAAGAGAAAGAGAGAGAGAGAGAGAGAAACATAATCAAATAGAGAGAGAGAGAGAGAGAGAATCTCAAAAACAGAAAGACGAGCACATCGTGATCTATATGTATATCGAGGGAGCGAAAGAGAGAAAGAGAGAGAGAGAGAGAGAAAGAGAGAGAGCGAGAGAAAGAGAGAGAGAGAGAGAGAGCAGATAAACAAAAACCTCCAGGACGAGAGGTAGTCAACACGACATGTATGCAAACCTATCTATCTATGTAAAAGAAAAGGTATGGACGTTCATAAATATGCACAGAAATTGAGAGAGAGAACAAACAAAAAGAACAACAACAGCGAAACAGAGAGATGAGGAGAAAGGGGGGGGGAAGAGAGAGAGAGAGAGAGAGAGAGAAAAAAAGAGAAAGAGAGAGAGAGGGAGGGAAAAACAAAAACATAAAGACAAGCACATAGCGATAGATATACAGAAAGGGAGCGCGCGCGAGAGAGAGAGAGAGAGAGAGAGCGAGAGAGAGAGAAAGAGAGAGAGAGAAGAGAAACAACAACCTCCAGGACGAGAGGCATTCAACGCGACATGTATGCAAACCTATCTATATATGCAACATAAACGGCATGGGCAGATTTTAATATGCACAGAGGTGTAGAGAGAGAGAGGAAAAAAAAGGGTAGAGAGAGCGACGTGCACATAACAATAATAACAGCGCAAACAACACATAATCATGAAAAAGGGCAAGGAGCGATGGAGAGCGAGGGGTGCAGAGTGACCGGAACTCTCGCCTGGAATCGCGTCGGCGGTCCAAGGACTTTACGGCCTTGATCATCGCGGCCTTGTTAACCAATCCGCGGCCGTGTCGGGTTTTACTGGACATCGTGTTGGGGTCGCTTGCGGGTCAGAGGGTGGCTCTGGTTCTTTCGAGTTCGTCAGGAGGGCCATTCGGTCGATTTGGGAACGCCTTGGGAACGCATTGAGATCATATGCAGAAGTCGCGTCGGGGGGGTTGCATTGGGGTTATATGGGGGTCGTCTAGGGTCCTGGTATCGCTGTGGGATCGTCATGGCGTTGATGCTGTTGTCCCGGGTTAGCCTTAGGGCCACAAGGTGATGGGGTCCTCTCGCACTTGACGATCTCATTAAGCCCGTTTCGGAGCCACCCTGTGATCGTCACGGTTTCGAAGGGCCGTCCCAATGTCGTCTTAGTGGTCATCAGGAGGTCGTGGGATCACCGTAGTGTCAGAACGCCCTCCCGATCGATCAGCATTGTTGTCGTCATAGCCATCACGACCATTATCATCATCAACATCATCATCACCATCATCATATGTCCTCTCCGCCTCCTCCCTTGGACATCGTTATCTTGGCGTCCTCGGGCCTCCTGAGCAGGAGGAACGCATCGACTAGTTCAGTGACGAAGGCGAGAAGACATGAATCAGTTTGAATCAATCGGGACCATGTTGGGGATCTCTTGCCGACATCTAGAACACCTGTTCGGAGCCTCTCAAGGCCTCTTAGCGGCCTTTCCAACCGACTTGAAAGGCTTATGGACCGCTGACAATCCATATCGATCAGACTCATCAGTCGTTTGGGCCCATGTTGACCTCTCGTTGGCAACTGCGTACAACTGTTTTACTCCAGATTTAAGCCTCCGACCGGAAGTAGCGTTAAAAGTGTTTACTCCACAGTTAACCCTCCGACCAGCGATCCCGTTAAAAGTGTCAACTCTGGAGTTAACCCCTCTTGGAGGGGAGCGTAAACTGCATTTGGGTTGTTATTGAAGAGAGCGCTTGCAGACCCCCGAGAAGGAACCGACGAAACAAGAAAGCCCGCAGCGCGTGAGAAACAATCGCCCTATATCAAAGCTAGAGTGACGAGCGACCTGAGCCAGAAAGCCTGCAGGGCAAGAGAAACACGCACACTGAACTAGCAAGCCTGCAGAACGAAAAAACACCTCCAAAACCAGACAGGCCAGCAGAGCTGCAGAAGGGATTCATAGCAAGGGAGCGGTCGTATCTGAAAAAAAGGAGCCGACGTAACCTGAGAGCCAGCAACCCCAAACAAAACAACCATTGAAACAAAAAAGCCTGAAGAGCGAGGAAAGGTGGCTCAATAACCGGGTGGCTCAGTCATCAGACAGCAGGGCGAGAGGAGGGCGGCAAACCTGAAACTACAAGACCCACCCCCCTGAGCAGCCTGAAGAAACGTCGTCCATAACGTGAAAGACGGTGGAACTGGATTGGAAAACGAGTCGGTTGCACAGATGCCGGCGCAATTTCAGAACATACCCCCCGATAACAAAGAACCCGAAGGGCAAATGAAAGGAGCGACTGCGCCTTCGTAAATGGCAAGCTCCTGGGCGAGAATGTTTCGAGCACGGGGCCCAGGAAGTGAAAAAGAGCATGCGCCGCGGAAGTAGAAGAGGCGGCATGGTCGCCAAAGGGACGCTTCAGATGTTGAGAGGTTTAATCTGGAGTAAACCCTTTGCAATGGTGAAGCACTGCAGATACAAATTCAAAAAGGTTTAATCCAGATTAAACCTTTTTTAACTCGTGATTACGCACGTTGTCGCCCCAAGAGCGCTCCCAAGGCTCCCAAGGGTGCCCTAAGAGGGCCCCAAGAGGCCCCCAAGAGGATCACAAGGGACCCCCAAAAGGCCCCCCAGAGGCACCCAAGACGCTCCAAGAGGCCTCGGCGAGAATGCCAAAATCATTGATTGTTCCAAGGTTTTAGCAACAGATTGGCCTCAGGGGGGGCACTGATTAAGATGACTCCAGGAGCGCCTAGGAGAGCCCAAGATGACATCCAAGATGGCTCAAGATATCCCAAGATGCCTCAAGATGGCTCCCACGATGTTCCAAGAGGCCCCACGACCGCTCCAAGACGGCTCCTGTCCTTCTCCAGGCACTCTTCGTGGAAGACGTGCATGCAATCCATCGCAACGCAAGGAGCTTCTTCGAATTTACCCCAGCATATCGCACACTGCCGGTCATCCTCGCCCATGGTAGCCACGGCCAGGGCGAAGCAGTAAGTCTGGTATTTGTGCGGGCTTGGGGCCACTGCAGACTTGAGAATTTGAGCATAAACACGTTGGTATCATCACAACTCCTCTTCCTCCTCACTCCTTCCACTCTCCTCGCTCGCTCGCTGCCGAATTGATCGGTGGTTTGGCGCCGTGTGACAGGGCGCTGGGGAAGGTGCACTTGGTTGATATTGGGGGCACGGCGAGACCCCTGAGTGGCTATGAATGGCTGCGGCGTGGCCCCGAATGGCTGCGAAGTGGCTTCGGGGCGTCCTCGAATGACTACGGGAGGCTGCCTGATTTTTGGAAGTTGTCACAATGGTTGATTGCAGCGCGCTACCGCTCATACCCCCTTAATCCGAAAACTATTTAAGTGCACGGCTTTGTGATTAATTTGTTCGGAGTGGCTTCGGGGTGGTTGCGAGTGGCTACGGGGTGGCTGCGGGTGGCTGCAAGGTGGCTACGGGGTGGCTGCGAGTGGCTTCGAGTGGTTTCGGAGTGGCTGCGAGTGGCTTCGGAGTGGCTCCGGAGTGGCTTCGAGTGGCTACGAAGTGGCTTCGGGCCTCTCGGCCATCACGCTTGTGTCTTGTCATAGCATGTGGTATTGCAATCCCGACACTATTGTGAGGTTTGGACGTCACCAACGACATGCAAAGCACATGTGCATCTACTGTATGAGCGATGTTCTGCCCAAGGACATGTATGCACCTGGGCCATGTTGTGCAAACGAACCGTTAGGGAACGTATGAACCCTGGAGCCAGCCCCAGGGCCATATGAACCACCATGTCACCATGACCCCTCCAACGCTCACGAAAACTATGCGTCCTATGACCCATGTGAGTGCAATGACTCCCATAAGCCTAGCCAGCACCAAGACCGCCCAAGAAGTGCGTAGAAATGTATCAAGATTCGACCACGCGCTCGGAACACGCGAAGCACGCGGTGCGCGCCCGCCCAGGATTCCCATGACATGCCCTGGTCCACATGGACCGCAGCGTAAGAGCAAAGGGTTGCTGCGCACGGCTAGGCCAACAAGAAGGTGGCCTTGGCATGGAAGCCTCACGTGACTACATTGCAACACGAAGGAAGACTCAGCGCAGCGATTCCAAGGGCCTGAGGCAGGGGGGCCATGGGCCCCAGGAGCCCCCAATAGAGCCTCCCCTGCGCCTCCTCAGCGCTGTGGACGTCGTCGTCATCGTCGGTTTCGTCCTCGCCGTCGTCGTCGTCGTCGTCGAAGTCGTCGTCGTCGTCGTCGGCGACGTCTTCATCGGACGTCGTCGCTGTTGAACGTGATGGCGATGATGGGATGGCGACGTGAAGGGGGAATCGACGGCCAAAGATGGGAGGATGTCCAAGGCGAGACTGGCCCGACCACCTCAGGTCAGGGGATCTCTGAACCCGGAGTTGCGAGGATGTCTCAGGCGGAATTGGCTGGACCACCTCGTGCGGGGCATCCCTGAGCCCAAAGATGGGAGGATCATCTCTCGGGCGACACTGGCCTGGCCACCTCAGGTCAAGGGACAACTGAGCCCAGAGTTGCGAAGATGTCTTAGGCGAAACTGGACGGGCCACCTCGTGCGGGGAATCTCGGAACCCTCGTCGACGGACCACCTCGTGCGGGGCGTTTTGACGGCTCGGACGGATCACCTCGTCGTGGACGGACCACCTCGGACGGACCACCTCGTGTGGGGCGTCTTGATAAAGTATCGCACAAGAGGCCTCCAAGAGGCCCCACGAGGCGCCCAAGAGGCCCAACAATAAGCTCCAAGATGCTCCCAAACGCTCGAAGAGGCCTCCGAACTGCCTCCAAGAGGCCCCCGTGAGGTTTCCCACGACATCCCGACGAACATCCAAGAGGCCTCTAACCCACAGCTCGGGCAAGGTGGCGGGAAGTGCCGAAGGCCGCTAAATATGTAATGCATCGCATGTGGTGCCCACCTACGTGGTGCAATCTATGTGGTGCAATGTAGGTGAAACGATCGCTGCATCTTGTGATCCTGACCGCGCTCTGCGCCGCGCGCAACGTTAGTGTAAAGTTCCCGCCGGGCCATGAAAACGCGGACCGTTCAACACATTCTCATTCGAATCAAAAACGAATGCGACCAGGTTCGATTGATCCCGGCGAACCCGGGCACCCAGATTCACAGTGCATCCCGTTCTGCCAGAAGTTAACGTCATGGCGCAAGACAGCACAACGTCTACCTCGGTCGAAACATTCTCATAAAAATCGACGCAGCCAGGACTCCCAAGACCAAACGCGCCCTGTAGTACGTCAGTTTCCTTAAGGGACCGGGCACCCGCCCTAGGGTTTCCACGGGCGCCGCCGGCTCCATGTACAAATTATCCCGAAAGCGTTAAAAGACCGCCTCGGCACGCCGATTCCCAAAAACAACAACTTGGCCTTAGAAGCGAAAGCAACGGAAAACCTTTAAACCGAAAGCGCCGGGATCGATGGAGCGAGGCTGTCCCAAGAAACGCAACCCATTGAAAACCCTGCCCCAAACGTTGAAAACGCAATTCCTGGACATGCAGCGCTGAAACATTAAACCCGAGGTCGGTTAAGTGGTGTCGCGGCGTCAATGTTCAGGACAATCCAAAAAAAACATATTTTGAAAATTTTGCGAGCGTTTTGTGCTTCTGGATAACGAATTCAAGTTGGAAAATCACGCGCGGAATCCCACCAGCCCTTGGGCGTGAGTGGTTTAGAGAGCCCGCTCTGTTCTCAACCCCCTTCTTCCCCTTCGGGGAGGGGTTTACCCCTCCCCCTACCCCCTCCCCCTGGGCCTGGAGAGGTCCTTCCGCGGGTGGTCGGAGGGGTCTTTTTCGACTCCTGGGATGGCTAAAACTCGACACCCCTCACGAGGATCGTGGCCCCGACGGGGGGGGGGAGAAAAATGCTCGCCCCATCTGTGATCGATCGCCCGAAAGGTGGCCCCAAGATACCTCCCAGACCCCTCCCAAAGAGCCCCAAGAGGGCCCTAAGAGCGCCCCGGGAGAGCCCGCAAAGGGCTCCGAGACCTCCAACATATCGCCCAGAAGGCCCTAGTATATCCCCAAGCACTGCGACAACGACAACGACTACGACTTCTACCGCTACTCCCACCGCTACCACCACGACTCCTACTACAACAACAACAACTACTCATACTTCTACCGCTACTGCTACTGCTACTGCTACTGCTACTACTACTACTACTACTACTACTACTACTACTACTACTACTACTACTACTACTACTACTACTACTACTTACTACTACTTACTACTTACTACTTACTACTACTACTACTACTACTACTACTACTACTACTACTACTACTACTACTACTACTACTACTACTACTACTACTACTACTACTACTACTACTACTACTACAACCTACTACCTACTACCTACTACCTACTA
>CAUYUJ010001581.1:142500-164240 GCA_963575745.1 Prorocentrum cordatum | reverse complement strand
CGCGCGCGTACCGAAATTATTATGAAAATCTGTGCTCGCTTGCTGCGAGGGCAGGGGGGCACGATCCCCGTCCAATAAAACCATGCGGGCCATTTGCCCGCGTCGGCAGCGCGCGCACGTCGAAATCCTTCCAAAAACCCTCATCGCCGACACGTGGACACCATCATCGTCATCCGTGACCAACATCGGCGCCGTCATTTGCTTTGCCGCTGTTATCAGCAGTATCGTCAATCATCGTTATCATCATCATCGCGTCTGCCGCTGCCGACGTCGCCATGATACCGCGCCCGCCCGAGTCACCGACTCGCACTGAAGCGCCTACGCGTCAGCGCGGCCTGCGAGATGCGCTGAGAAAGCCCCAGCGGTCAGCGCCACCGCGGCCGTGTGGGTCACACCAGAGTGGCTGGCCACCCTGCACGCGAGCTTGAGCGCGCTAGTACGGCAGCAGCGACGCGCCAGCCAGCGCCAAGCAGTGATCGCAGTCGCCGCCGCATTGGCGCTTCAAACCAAGTCGTGGGTGGGTGGGTGGGATGCTCGAGTTGACAACTTCAAGTTCTTCAAAATGAATCGCACCACATAACTTACACCACACAGTTTGCACCACATAGCTCACGCCATGTGGACTGCACCACATACATTGAGCCACACAGCTTACACCACAGAGTTCACACCACATATACAACACCTTTTAGATCATACCACAAAGCTTACGGGGCCACGCTGGTTTTTGTTTTAACTCCACGCCCGCATCGAAGTCCTCTCAGCGAGGAACAGTCGCCCACCTGCTATGATAAAGAGCAGGGGGCCAGAAAATGCATCAGACATGCGTGTTGAAACACCGCAAAATATTGTCAGTGTCCACAGTGACGAGTCTAAGCGCCCAAGGCGTCAACGCGTGTAACAGCTTTCGCATGACACCGGGGAAATGGCTGGATACCTTGTTCAAGTGGATGGTCATAGTTTTTGCTAGCGTTCGTGATGACGCTGAGAGGATGCAAGGTAGGTCCTTTCCAAAGCAGGGCCCTCTGGCAAAGGCAACTCGCCTGGGCATCGTTCCTGGATGGGGTGGCACAAGGTCCATAGATCGAAGCACAGAAAAAGGGTGACGGGCCGAGTGATCGTCCTCACTCTCCTAAAACATATCGTCATCCATGTCATCGTAATCCTGCTCCCCCTCCTCCAAGTATTGTGCGTCCTCCTCATGTTCCTCCATACCACGTTCATACACATTCCATCCTTCTCCGCATCCTCCCTTTTCTCCACCTCGTCACCCTCCCCTCTTCAGTTCTTCCTACACATCGTCATTACCACCATCACCACCACCATCACAATCACCGTCACACACATCATCATTACCACCACGACCGCAAACATCATGACCACCAAAACCACCATGAATTCGATCAGAATCAACGTCATCAATAGACACCACATCATCATTCACATCGTCCTCATCCTCCTCTCGTTCACCCACCCGAGATGCCGGGCTGCTGAGCATCCACGTGGCGCACGCCATCATCGCCAGAGCCAGAAGAACGCTTCCGCTGCGCCTCGCCATTCTGCAGGGAGTGGATGTTGTGCCGCCACTAGTCGCTCCGACCTTCCAGTATAGTCTGCAGAAGGGTAGATCTCCGTAGTCAGGATTCGTCGGCATCGCATGTGGAAGCCGCATCGAACGGAACATGCGACGGATCGGTCCGCATCGGCAAGGACTCGAAATCGAAACGGTCTGGCTGCGCCAAGATGCAGCGCCGGATCGTCGGAATAGCGGAATCGAATCGAAGCGGTCCGGCCGTGGGCGATGTGAGATCGGATCACTCGGATCGGAATGGATCCTGGTAGTGGTGCCAGACAGTTAGCGCCCCAGTACCCTTTTCCGACCCTCAAACGAGTGAGGCAATGGTGCCAATGGCTGCACAACGTCCACGCCGGGTAGCACCAGTCACAAGGATGGAGAAAAGAGTCCAAGCGGGAGGGCGTCGCGTGGCCAGCTCGAGCTCTGATACGGCGGCGGTGGCAGCACTCTCCAAAACGCGGTGGGTACGCATACCGTTGGTATATGTACGCGCTTTGATACACATGCATGCAGCGATATACACGTATCCATACATACACAAATATCACATGTTACGTATACATACTCAAACCACGCGTTTCGCGCGCCGAGGTTCTAGTCCAGTTCCAGATAGTTCTATATGATGTATTCGTGTGTGTGTGTGTGCGTGTCTCTCTCTCTCTCTCTCTGTCGCAATCTGACGCGACGGCATGCGAGGAGGAAACGCTTGAAAAGTAAATTTGAGGGGGTGTCGAAGAGAGGAAGGCAGATGTAGTCCTCCTCTTCATCCTTCTGCGTATCGTTACCATCACTCCGACAATTCGTGCCCCAGCATTTCCTCCTCATCGCCCTCCCTAGGACCACGCGCACTTCGCGTGCTTGGTCAAAACACCCTATGTGCATGCCGCGATCTCTGCTGAAGCGTGGTAATGGTATTTGGGATGTTCATTTGTTTCGCCAAACCCTTGTCTCTCGTTTTCTCCTCCTCCTCCTCCTCCTCCTCCTCCTCCTCCTCCTCCTCCTCCTCCTCCTCCTCCTCCTCCTCCTCCTCCTCCCCCTTCGCTGCCGTCCCCCATCCCTCCCCGCCCTCTGTTCTGCCGTGCTAGCACCGCCTCCTTGACACATCGAGCAGCACAAAGGGGGAGGAGGAGTAGGAGGAGGAGGAGGAGGAGAAGGAGGAGGAGGAGGAGGGGGAGGAGGAGGAGGAGGAGGAGGAGGAGGAGAAAGCCTCTGCCACATGGAGAGCTCCCGCGTGCAAACCGTCGCCGCACATGATGTGGGCCACAGCTCGAGGGCCCCCTCGCACCACGTGGAAGCCACCTCGGGTGCTCTCCCTGGGGGCTCTTGAGGCGTCTCTGGGGGGAGTTCTGAAGCTGCTCCGGGAGCGCGGGAGAAAGCTCGAAAAACGTCGCGGAGGGCGGCCCACGTTGAAAGCCGCACTGGCGCCCGCACGCGTGAGAGGAGCGCCACGGGAAGCCCGAGTGCGGTGCACAACTCAGGGAACACGGGCTTCGCGTCTGGAACTGGAGAGGACCTTGGCTCGTCGCCTCGCAGCTGCTCCTTGCACGTTGCGTTTCCTCGAGGGCGCCGCGAATCTGTAGTCGGATTCGGCGGGGGCCCGTGGGGAATCTGGGGGCTGTCATACAGTCGGCCCGTATCATTCATAAGGATGCGCGATAATGATGCAAGGGCCTTGGACGCCCATTTCGAAGTTTCTGGAGCGGGGCGCGGCCAACGACAGCGGCCAAGGATGGACCGAGGAGGGAAGGATGTAAGGGTACCCCTTGGGAAGGTTGCCCATCCTCACCATGCGTGTTTGACTGTATGGCGGTAAAAGGCGCAAGGGCCTGTCATGTATGGAGCTGCCGTGCGCAGCCCTCGTCGCACAGTGTCGGGCAGGCTCGCGGCCCCTCCTCGCACGCGCTGGTCGTAGTGTGGGGCCCTGCTGGATGTCGACAGTCTGGGGTAATTATGAGGACGTGGAAGAGGATCGGCGGCGAGCGAGGGGAAGCGGGGGCAGATATCTTCCCCAGCAGGAAGAGCCTCCGCCAGGGTCGCTCAAAGTGGCTGTGCCGAAGGGTGGGAGCGGAGAGAGGCGGCTTTTCCTGGGCACCCTTTCCTGAGTGTGTGCGATTGGGGGGGCCCATCACACCACCAGGGTGCACCTGCCAGCTGGGTTTCAGCTCGGCCGAGGGTTTGGATGCCGACGTGGCTATGCCGAGGCTGGAGGAAGGGCTCCCTTTCCCCTCCTCCTCCTCCTCCTCCTCCTCCTCCTCCTCCTTCTCCTCCATCAGCCCATGCCCTGGAAGCCAGACTGATGAAGCCGAACACGAATACAAATATGTGGCCACAGGGTACCACTGCTGCGGTCCCCAGGAGCTCCTGAGAGGCCCTGTGCGCGAAGACCACGCGCGTGGAGGAAGGACAACAGAGGGGAAGGTCTGGAAGTATGCACCGTTCAGTGTGGCATGCCCATGAGCTCGGCGTCTAGACGCCCCAACGTCACAAGTCAAGGGCCGTTGGAGCGTCTACGCATAGAATTCCTCCGCCAGGGTGACTGGCTCCGTGGCCGACCAGACGACACGAGAGGAGCTGGCCACAGAGGTGCGGGGCGACCTCGCGGGAGGAGGGCCTCGGGGGCCGCAGGAGGCAGAGGACGAGGAGGACGAGGAGGCGGGGAGGGGAAGGAGGGCACGGCGACACGGAGGCAGGCGCCAGAGAGGAGGACGAGGACAGACGCCTCGATGAAAAACCAGGCGTGCGCGCCCGCGTGCGCGCCCGCGCCCCCGCCCGCCGCGAGGCCGAGGCCGCCTGCGAGGCCGCGCAGCCTACCTGACCGGGCGCTCGTCCACGCTGTCGGTGCCGGGGCCGATGTTCCAGCCGTAGGTCTGCTCCTGCTCGAAGCTCCGCTCGCCCGCGATGTTCGTCTCGATGTCCCAGCCGGGGAGCCCGGCCGTGGTGGGGTCGTTCGGGCCGTTGGCCTCGACCTTCTTCCAGGCCCGGTTGTAGTAGTAGCCCTTCTTGGGTGTCTCGGGCTTCATCTCCGGGAAGTGCAGGCCCATGGGGTGGGACATGCCCTCCACCGTGGGGTTCTCCCACTCGGAGCCGTTGTCCTCTGCTTCGGAGGCCCTGGGGCCACGTGGGCATCCGCTTCGGGGGTCCGGAGGTCAAGAATCTGTGAGGAGTAGTGGAGGTTTGGGCGACTCGGAATGCAACCCCTCCCCCCTCAAATCGAAAGGGCCCCCGAACGGCGCCCTAGGCTGGGGTGTGCTCCGGCCAGATTCTTTCGAGGCGGCTCCAGCCATGGCTAACGAGGGACGCCCCGAGGGTCAGACCTCGATCCTCTATCCTCGATCCCGACACCCGCTCAAAAGCAATCCCAAGACTCCGCTCGGGATCCATTCTAGCTAGTCTTCGACGGTCCCGGGGCCCGAACCAGCCGCCGAGGATGCCGAAATCGAGAACAGATCTGGCGCGAGTTCTTCGATCCCCTCCCCAGCCGTGGTCCTCGAACGACATCGTCTGTGGGTTCCAGACCTTCGCACGGAGGGCAAACCACCACCCGAAGGTTCCCGCCACGAGCCAATCCCCAGACCACTCCCAGGGCCACTCCTGGCCTGATTTTCAAGCTACTCAAAACGCCGATAAGAACATCTGAAGCGACTTCGTCGTCGTCAACGCCGCTGGTGCTAAACAAACGACACGACGTCGGGAACCTGTAGGTGACGACACCCGAACCCTACCCGCACCATCCATCGATTCTCCTGAATCGATGGGCGGCGGGGGTAGAGCCAGGACGACGCCAGGTGTTCGACGAATTCCGAACCCTAACCCTCGCCGCCCATCGAGTTGCCTGAATCGTTGATCGGCGAGGGTGGGGTTCGGATTTCGCCGCCGAGCCTGGGGACCTTCGCGCGGAGGGCCACCGCCGTGCGCCTCGCAGCCGCGGGCCGCGCCGGCGCCACAAAGAGCAGCGAGTGGGCGGTGGCGAGGCCGAGCGCCAGGACGGCGGCGACCGCGAGGCGGGCGCTGGAGCGGGCCATGGCCAAAAACGCTGGGGTTCTAGGAAGGCACCAACTATACACCAACACCGATCCTGGCCAGGATCACCCTGGGCCCAGGATCGAAGTATACGCCCTCCTGCCTTGCGCAAGAAGGCATATACACCGATCCTGGGCCCAGGGTAATCCTGGGCCAGGATCGGTGCTGGTGTATAGTTGGTGCCCTCCGAGCTTCCTGAGAGGCCGGAACTTACACGGTCAAGATGCTACCAGAAGGAACTCGAAACGAGGAACGAGGCCCCTCTGTTTGGCTCGAAGGGCGCCCAGGTGAATCAGGGGCGCTAAAAGAGCAACCATGGGAGGACCTCAGGAACAGCGAACTGCTCATCATTTCAGCGCCGTGACTGCACGGCAAATTTGTATCGTGACGACCTGGGCATTGGTTCCTGGCACCGCGTGAGTCGTTCAGCCTGGAACGATTGCGGCATAGCGCCGATCGTGCGACATCGGCCTAGCCAAAAGACCTATCGGCGTTCAACCTCGCACGCTGGCGCTGAGAGTCGCAGCCGCGTCAAGGCGGCGCGAACCTACCGTACACATCCACCGCCTGGAGAGCAGATGTCCTGGGATCCGAAGAGACGGTGGATTTGGAATTTCTCGAACAGGGGCACGCCCGACCTAACCCTGGGATATTGATACCCACCGCTACCTGGAGTCCCATGACATCTGGCGGTGGGTCTGCATACAAATTCCGGCCCCTCGGACTTGGGCGGCTCTCCGGCGCAAAGGTGCGGAACGCTGGGCCCGAATGGTTTTGCACAGGGGGGGGGGAAGGCGGGAGCCGAGGAAGGAGGCTTGCACAGGCTGAGGCGGGAGTCGAGGAAGGAGGTTGTGCACGGGGGGGGGAGGCGGGAGGCGGAATGGTTTTGCACAGGGAGGGGGCGGAGCTCAATGATCTCGACATCTTTGGGCGCTGTTGGACTTTTCTGGACCTCGGGATTCCTCCACACGCGTCTGGGGACCTCCGCAGACGTCCAGGAAGCCTTCTAGAGACCTCCAGGGAGGAGGGAGGCGAAGGTGGAGGAGGGAGAAAGGAGCACTCCTCTCTCATCTCTCCCCCCTCCTACCTCCCCCCCCTGGCCATGCAGCACTAGACGCTCGCTCACATGCCCGAGACAGACGGGAAGGGGATTGGCCGCCTGTGTTGCTTCGCTCTTCCCAAGTTGGGCTTTGGGAGAAGATCTGTCGATCCAAGCCCCTGACTTCTCACTCGGATCTCCCCCTGCAAACCTGACCGGACAAGAACGGGAAGCGTCCTTTTGTCCCCTGGGCTTATGAGATATTCCTTGTTTTTAGTACGGCATACCACAGCAGTGCCACGTACCACTGCCGTGCTTCTTTGGGGTCTGCCGTGCTCCTGTGGAATTTGCCGTGCGAACGTGTGGTCTGCCGTGCTCCTGTGTGGTCTGGCGTGCTCCTGTATGGTCTGCCGTGCTCTTGTGTGGTTTGCCGTGCTCCTGTGTGGTCTGCCGTGCTCCCGTGGGGTCTGCCGTGTCCTGTGTGGTCTGCCGTGCTCCTGTGTGGTCTGCCGTGCTCCTGTGTGGTCTGCCGTGCTCCTTCTTGGTCTGCCGTGCTCATGTGGGTCTGCCGTGCTCCTGTGCGTCTGCTCCTGTGCGGGGCTGCCGTGCGAACGAGAGCCGTGCTCATTTGGGGTCTGCCTTGCTCCTTGTGGTTTGCCGCGCTCCTGTGTGGTGCGGCCCAGGCGTTCGGCTCGAGCGCCGGCCCGGGTGCCGGAAGCGGCCCGGAAGGGGGGTTCCCGGGCGCCGGGAGCAGAAAATCAATATTTTCGAAAGAAAAATATGTCTTGGAGTGGCCTTTTTTCGGCACCGCCTCGGAATTCAATTTTCCGGCGCCGGCCGGCGCCGGAACCGGCCCGGGCGCTGGCCCGGGTGCTGGCCCGGGCGTTTGGCTCGAGCGCCGGCCCGGGTGCCAGAAGCGGCCCGGAAGGGGTTCCCGGGCGCCGGGAGCAGAAAATCAATATTTTCGAAAGAAAAATATGTCTTGGAGTGGCCTTTTTTCGGCACCGCCTCGGAATTCAATTTTCCGGCGCCGGCCGGCGCCGGAACCGGCCCGGGCGCTGGCCCGGGTGCTGGCCCGGGCGTTTGGCTCGAGCGCCGGCCCGGGTGCCAGAAGCGGCCCGGAAGGGGTTCCCGGGCGCCGGGAGCAGAAAATCAATATTTTCGAAAGAAAAATGTGTCTTGGAGTGGCCTTTTTTCGGCACCGCCTCGGAATTCAATTTTCCGGCGCCGGCCGGCGCCGGAACCGGCCCGGGCGCTGGCCCGGGTGCCGGCCCGGGCGTTTGGCTCGAGCGCCGGCCCGGGTGCCGGAATCGGCCCGGAAGGGGTTCCAGGGCGCCGGGAGGAGAAAATCAATATTTTCGAAAGAAAAATATGTCTTGGAGTGGCCTTTTTTCGGCACCGCCTCGGAATTCAATTTTCCGGCGCCGGCCGTGCTCCTGCGCGGTCTGCCGTGCTCCTGTGGCGTCTGCCGTGCTCCTGTGTGGTCTGCCGTGCTCCTGTGGTCTGCCGTGCTCATTTGGGGTTTCCCGCGAGCTTGTGGGGTCTGCCGTGCTCCTGTGGGGGAAACGCCAGCGGCGTTCGGGGTACAACAAAAGGCGCGTTTATGTTGTACCTGCGCGCGGTCTGCCGTGCTCCTGTGGGGATTGCCGTGCTCCTGTGTGGTCTGCCGTGCTCCTGTGTGGTTTGCCGTGCTCCTGTGGTCTGCCGTGCTCCTTTGTGGTTTGCCGTGCTCCTGTGGGGTCTGCCGTGCTCCTGTGGGGTCTGCCGTGCTCCTGTGAGGTCTGCGGTGCTCTTGTGTGGTCTGCAGTGCTTCTGTGGTCTGCCGTGCTCATTTGGGATCTGCCGTGCTCGTGTGGTGTCTGCCGTGCTCCTGCGGGATCTGCTGTGCTCCTTGTGTCGTCTCTTTGGTCTGCCGTGCTCCTGTGTGGTCTGCCGTGCTCCGGTGGTCTGCCGTGCTCCTTTTTTTCCGCCTGCCGTGCTCCTGCTCATTTTCTGAGGACGTCCCTAGCGAAAACGTCATTTTTAACATAAGAGGTTGTAAAACACCTCTGTCGGCATCTCATTTTTTCGAGGATGTCTCGAGCGAAACGCTCATTTTTCATGCACAACAAAAATTCTTGACATTTTTCAACACCCCGACTTTCTGAGGATGTCTCGAGCGAAACCGTCATTTTTAACATAAGACGTCTTAAACGATAGCCTCCAACACCTCGATTTTTCGAGGATGTCTCGAGCGAAATGGCCATTTTGGGGAATCCGCCAACGAAAACCTGACCGGACAAGAACGGGAAGCGCCGTTTTTTATCCACCACGTGCGTCAGAGACCGTATTGGCGAGAACGTCAGAGAAACCCATAAACGCAACAGAACAAACTAAATGATGGCCTGCCGCGTTCCGACGGCCCAAGACGGCCCAAGAGGCCCCCAAGATCGCTTTAAGATCGCCCAAGAGGCCTTCAAGATGGCCCCGAAACGGCCCAAGAAGTCCCCAAGACGGTCCCAAGAGGGCCCTAACACGGCGCAAGAGGCCTCCAAGACGCCCAAGATGTCTTCCAAGACGGCCAAGATGGCCTCCAAGACGGCTAAGATGGCTCCAAGAGGGCCCCAAGACGGCCCAAGAGGCCTCGAAGACGGTCTGCCGTGCTCCTGTGGTCTGCCGTGCTCCTTTGGGGTCTGCCGTGCTCCTGTGGAGTTTGCCGTGCGAACGTGTGGTCTGCCGTGCTCCTGTGTGGTCTGGCGTGCTCCTGTATGGTCTGCCGTGCTCTTGTGTGGTTTGCCGTGCTCCTGTGTGGTCTGCCGTGCTCCCGTGGGGTCTGCCGTGTCCTGTGTGGTCTGCCGTGCTCCTGTGTGGTCTGCCGTGCTCCTGTGTGGTCTGCCGTGCTCCTTCTTGGTCTGCCGTGCTCATGTGCGGTCTGCCGTGCTCCTGTGCGGTCTGCCGTGCGAACGTGTGGACTGCCGTGCTCATTTGGGGTCTGCCTTGCTCCTTTGTGGTTTGCCGCGCTCCTGTGTGGTCTGCCGTGCTCCTGTGTGGTCAGCAGACCCAGGGCTGAGGGAAGGCTGGAGCAGTGCTCTGGTGGTCCATCACCCGCCCAGCTCCGTCCCCTCCCACTCTGGACCGATCTTGCGGGAAGCTGGCTTGTGGCAGCGCATCGCGCGTCCATAGCGTTCGTGTGCTTGCTTTTACCTCCTTTAATGTCTGCTCCACCTCTCCTTGAGACGCAGAAGCCTCCGAGCGCCGGGAGCAGAAATGATGCACTTTCGAAAAATCTGTTTGGATGAGTTTTGTTAGCGCGGCCTCGGAATTCAATTTTTCCGGCGACGGCCAGAGCCGACGCCAGCGCTGGATCCGGCTCGGCCGCCAGCCCAGGTGCCGGCCCGGGCGTTCGGTTCGAGCGCCGGCCTGGGTGCCGGAATCGGCCCGGAAGGGGTTCCACCAGGGCGCCGGGAGCAGAAAATCAATATTTTCGAAAGAAAAATATGTCTTGGAGTGGCCTTTTTTCCGCACCGCCTCGGAATTCAATTTTCCGGCGCCGGCCGGCGCCGGAACCGGCCCGGGCGCTGGCCCGGGTGCTGGCCCAGGCGTTCGGCTCGAGCGCCGGCCCGGGTGCCGGAAGCGGCCCGGAAGGGGTTCCCGGGCGCCGGGAGCAGAAAATCAATATTTTCGAAAGAAAAATATGTCTTGGAGTGGCCTTTTTTCGGCACCGCCTCGGAATTCAATTTTCCGGCGCCGGCCGGCGCCGGAACCGGCCCGGGCGCTGGCCCGGGTGCTGGCCCAGGCGTTCGGCTCGAGCGCCGGCCCGGGTGCCGGAAGCGGCCCGGAAGGGGTTCCCGGGCGCCGGGAGCAGAAAATCAATATTTTCGAAAGAAAAATGTGTCTTGGAGTGGCCTTTTTTCGGCACCGCCTCGGAATTCAATTTTCCGGCGCCGGCCGGCGCCGGAACCGGCCCGGGCGCTGGCCCGGGTGCCGGCCCGGGCGTTTGGCTCGAGCGCCGGCCCGGGTGCCGGAATCGGCCCGGAAGGGGTTCCAGGGCGCCGGGAGGAGAAAATCAATATTTTCGAAAGAAAAATATGTCTTGGAGTGGCCTTTTTTCGGCACCGCCTCGGAATTCAATTTTCCGGCGCCGGCCGTGCTCCTGCGCGGTCTGCCGTGCTCCTGTGGCGTCTGCCGTGCTCCTGTGTGGTCTGCCGTGCTCCTGTGGTCTGCCGTGCTCATTTGGGGTTTCCCGCGAGCTTGTGGGGTCTGCCGTGCTCCTGTGGGGGAAACGCCAGCGGCGTTCGGGGTACAACAAAAGGCGCGTTTATGTTGTACCTGCGCGCGGTCTGCCGTGCTCCTGTGGGGATTGCCGTGCTCCTGTGTGGTCTGCCGTGCTCCTGTGTGGTTTGCCGTGCTCCTGTGGTCTGCCGTGCTCCTTTGTGGTTTGCCGTGCTCCTGTGGGGTCTGCCGTGCTCCTGTGGGGTCTGCCGTGCTCCTGTGAGGTCTGCGGTGCTCTTGTGTGGTCTGCAGTGCTTCTGTGGTCTGCCGTGCTCATTTGGGATCTGCCGTGCTCGTGTGGTGTCTGCCGTGCTCCTGCGGGATCTGCTGTGCTCCTTGTGTCGTCTCTTTGGTCTGCCGTGCTCCTTTGTGGTCTGCCGTGCTCTTGTGGGGTCTGCCGTGCTCCTGTGTGGTCTGCCGTGCTCCTTTTTTTCCGCCTGCCGTGCTCCTGCTCATTTTCTGAGGACGTCCCGAGCGAAAACGTCATTTTTAACATAAGAGGTTGTAAAACACCTCTGTCGGCATCTCATTTTTTCGAGGATGTCTCGAGCGAAACGCTCATTTTTCATGCATAACAAAAATTTTTAATATTTTTCAACATCCCGATTTTTTGAGGATGTCTCGAGCGAAACCGTCATTTTTAACATAAGACGTCTTAAACGATAGCCTCCAACACCTCGATTTTTCGAGGATGTCTCGAGCGAAATGGCCATTTTGGGGAATCCGCCAACGAAAACTCTCGTCTTGGTCTGCCGTGTTCCTCTCGGTTCCTGCGCGCGGTCTGCCGTGCTCCTGTGGGGAGCACGGCAGACCACAGGAGCACGGCAGACCACACAGGAGCACGGCAGACCACACCTCGATTTTAGGAGGATGTCTCGAGCGAAATGGCCATTTTGGGGAATCCGCCAACGAAAACCCCCGTGCAGCCCCGCAACCCATAGATATAAAGATATATATATATATATATATATATATACTCAAGGATTCAGCCAGAACGTCCCGCTTGCTTCTCGTACCTCGAAGACGCTTCCCGTCATCCGCCAACGAAATCCCGTGCAGCGCGCAACCCATAGATATAAAGATATATATATATATATATATATATATATATTTACTCAAGGATTCAGCCAGAACGTCCCGCTTGCTTCTCGTACCTCGAAGACGCTTCCCGTCATCCGCCGACCCTGTCGGCGTGTGGAATGCGTTGTTCGTCGTGGTTGCCCTCGTACGTACTCGTCGTCTTCTTTTCTGGGTCCGGCCGCTCACCCCTATCTTGGACGGCCAAAGGGGCCCTCAGACGGATCAAAAGAGCCCCACAAGGAATCCCAAGAAGGCCTGGAGAGGCCATATTAATCATTGTTTGGAAAGGTTGTGTCCCCGCCCTCTCCCTGCCATTTCCGTCGAGAGCCGAGGCCTCCAGAATTGGTTGCTCCTACGCGCTTCCTCTCGCTGCTCCCCCACTCCTCCTCCTCCTCATCCTCCTCCTCCTCCTCCTCCTCCTCCACCTCCTCCACTCATCCTCCTCCTCCTCCTCCTCCTCCTCCTCCTCCTCCTTCTCCTCCTCCTCCGCATTCCTCTCGCTGCTCCCCCACTCATCCTCCTCCTCCTCCTCCTCCTCCTGCTCCTCCTCCTCCTCATCCTTCCCCCCCCCTCCTCCCTCATCCGCCTCCTCCACCCCTCCTCTTGCCCCCCCAGCCCTCCTCCTCTGCCTCCTATCCCCCCCGCTCGTTTTCATCTTCGTCGTCTTCAGGGTCGGCGGCACCGGTCGTAAGGCCTTCGCAACACCAGCGCCCAGGACTGGCATATCGGCGAAAGGTAGTGTTTCGAACCAGGCGCGTAAAGCTGAGGCCAACCACAAGGCAGAATTTGAAGTGACTGGGGGGTATCCTAGGACCCGTTTCTCCATGAAAGCCACAACACCACATTGGCTTCACGACTTGAGACATAATACCACCAGACAAGCTGGGAATGTCGGAGTGTCACAATGTCACACGGAACTACGGCAAGGGCGCACGCGCGAAAAGAAAGAAAGGAAAAGACAAACCAAACAAAGAAGCAAACATCCGCCGACCACCGCTGGCCAGGGGTGAGAAAGGCGTGTGAGATGGTTGGATGTCACCCCTCCCCATCTCCCCCTCCCCTGGAGTCCAAAATCGCATTTGAAGGGGGGGGGGGACGGGGGGGCGGGCTCACCAACGCTCCCCCGGGAACCTCGGAGCCTCAAAATCCACACTCCGTGGCCGCCAAGATCCCAAGATGCTTCCTAAGATAGCTCCAACAGAGCTCCAATACGCTGGAGAGGCCTCGAGAACACACAAGATATGCTCATGACAACCCACAACGCCGAAACAAAGCCCCAAGAGGGCCCCCCAGAGAGCCGCAAGAGGCGAAGGCCCCCCGAAGGCCCCCCAAAGGCCCTCCGAAGGCCCTCCGAAGGCCCTCGGAAGGCCCTCCGAAGGCCCCTCCCAGGGCCCTCCGAGGGCCCCTCCCAGGGCCCTCCGAGGGCCTCCTGAAGGCCCCCCGAGTGCCCCCCCCGAGGGCCCCCCGAAGGCTCCCCCGAGGGCCCCCCGAAGGCCCCCCCGAGGGCCCCCCGAGGGCCCCGCGGAGGCCTCCGCGCGCGGCCGCGCGGCGCCGCCCCTCGCGCGGGGGCGCCCGGGCCTCAGCTGCCGCAGGGGCCTCCGCCTGCCCGCCTGGGCATTCGCCCGCGGCGGCGGCGCCGGCGAGGACGGCGACGAGGAGGAGGACGAGGAGGAGGAGGAGGAGGACGAGGAGGAGGAGGACGAGGAGGAGGAGGACGAGGAGGAAGAGGAGGAGGAGGAGGAGGACGAGGAGGACGAGGAGGACGAGGAGGAGGACGAGGAGGAGGAGGAGGAGGACGAGGAGGGCGAAGACGAGGAGGACGGGGAGGAGGACGAGGAGGACGACGACGCACGGCGGCGGACGATGGCCCAGGAGGACGGGGGGAGGAGGACGCACGAGGACGGGCGACGGACGGGGAGGACGGACAAGGAGAACGAGGACGACGGACGACGACGGACGACGGACGACGGACGGGGAGGACGGACAAGGAGAATGAGGACGACGGACGACGGACGGGGAGGACGGACAAGGAGAACGACGACGACGGATGACGACGGACGACGGCGACGGAGACAACAACAACGATGAATGTAAGACTGTTGGCTCTTACCTGCCCGATGTTTGACCCCCCGACCCTACCCTGTCCCCCTCGCGTCGTAAACGAACGCTGCATTGATGCGTCGCCATGTTCCGCCTCACGGGGGCTCACCCACCCGTCCACAGGGCCGTCAGCAAACGACTCGGTGTGAAGAACCGGTCCCGGGAAAGGGGTCGAGATGTCTGGGGGTCAGCGTTACAAGAAAACCACGAGGTCAAGGCGGGGAAGAGGGGGTGAGGAGGCAGGGGAGGAGTGAAGGGGGGGGGACCAGGAAACGACCCCACCAGCACCGCGCCGAAAATCCAGAGACCTACGTCGACGCGCCACGATCGCTTTCCCAAATATGGCGCGCCACACAGGTTGATCATGCAGCGCCTTGCTCCTACGATGTCTTCGACCAGAGCACCAAGCAATCCCCGACTCTGGATCGTGCCCGCACTGTGCAGGAAGCCCCCGAGTGGGATGGGACTGAGCTTTGGACACGGGGAGGTCGACGTCTCACTGTCTCACGTCTCACTGTCTCACGTGGCGGCTCGCCCGCTGCCGCCGCGAACGCTCGTTTGCGTCTCTCTCTCTCTCTCTCTCTCTACCTCTCCCTCTCTCTCTCTCTGTTACTCTCTCTCTCTCACTATCTCTCTCTCTCTCTCTCCATCTGATGCTGCTCTCTGGTTTCCTCGGACTGTGAGGGGCAACGGCAGGGGTGGCACCAGCTCAGGGCAGGAAGACACCGACCTGGACTCGGCCACACATCACCGATGCATCGGCGCCAGGCCCCGACTGGCAAGTCCGCACACGGTCCTGGGCGGGGTGGGCCTATCGAGCTCCATGTCGGTGATCAGTGGGCGATTTGGGGTCGGCGCATCTCCCCCCCTGTTGAGGGATGAAAAAACGACCCTACCCTGGATTACAAGTGCGTGGTCTGTAAACCTCCTGGGAACCCCCAAAGCCTAGAGCCGCCAGGACGCGGTACATCACGCAGGGTTTACCCTGTCAGCCCACAGGAGTTTCAGAGCACAGCGCTTCGTAAACCAGGGTAGGGGCGTTTTTTTCTGCCCTTGACCCTGAGCCGATTTCCCCGTACCGTTGCCCCAAAGACGTGCGGGATCCAGACCCATCATTTGGTGCCGCCCTCCGTTTTCCTCCAGGCGGGTGGGGCTCGGACTCGTCCCTGTGTGGCCGACCGGCCGTCCGAGGGGGAGGGCAAGGAGCGGGGAAATGGGGGAAGGGCAGTGGGAGCAGGGGGGGGGAAGGGAGAGGGGAGGAGGGGAACCAAGAGGGTGAGGAGGAGGATCCGTATGCCAACGTGGGCCCTGAACAGTGAGTCCATGAGCTCTGGATGTGAAACCCAATAGCTCCAAGATGTGTGGTACAGCCTATGTGGTGCATTCTATGAGGAGAATTGTTTTTTTTTTGTTTTGCCTCTCGCACCTGCAGAGTCGCGTGACAAGCGCAAGCACAAGCACAAGCCACTGTGCCTCTCGCACAGGGGTTCGTAAACTTCCGTGGGCTCGATTCCACCTCCAGATGCATCGACGCTCCATCTAGAACTATTCCTACGCAAGGCCAGGGGTCAATATGCTTCAAGCCACCTTGCCCCTGTCACAGTGGCTCAGAAGCTCGGCTCGACCTCTCGGCCTCGTGACGTCCCCGCTGCAAGCTGGGAGCCGTCCGCTGGCAGAAAAAAAAAAAAAAAGCGGCGTGCCGCCTTGCTGATTGCAGAGTGGCGGCCGCCCACCGCAGACAGGAGGGCGCAGGGCAGGGGCTCCTTCCGCTCTCGCACGGGCGCCCACGCGCCCGGAGCTCGAACTCAGGATTGCGCGACCGCCCAGCAGTCCGCTCACGAATTCGCTGCACCGTGGCAGGCGCGAGGGGCGACGGGCCAGGAATCGCCAGGGGGGCACCGCCGAGATCAGGGCGGCGGGTACACCGGGAAGGCCTTCATGGTGGCCTCGTAGCACGCCCAGTAGTCCTCCGGCTTCATGAACGGGTGGTATGTCGTGGTGGCGACGGTGTCGCAGTTGGGCTTCCACTTCTTGTTCTTCTTCTCCGCGAGGGGCCGGTCCGCCTCGCAAGTGCCGTCCAGCTTGGAGCCGTATCCGATCCCGCGCTTGACGCCGTTCGCGTCCAGGCAGGCCTGCGCAAACAGGTCCTCGCCCATGGGCCCGTACTTGCCGCCATCTATGCCCACCTTCCAGTCGATCCCGCCGTTCTTGCACGAGGCCATCGACGCCAGGAGCGTCTCAAACGCGACCTTCGAGAAGATCTCCAGGCTGCCGAACCAACCATATTTGACGTACTGGCAGTTCTCGAGGTAGGTGCCCATGGGTGGAACGTACTTGTCTGACAGCCAGTACTTCAAGCGGCTCGGAATCATCACCGCGTCCGCATCGAGTTTCACGACCCAGTTGGCAGTGGCGTACTTGCCCTCCGCCTGAATGGCCTTCCAGGCCTGGTAGTGCAGGCCTGTGTTCAGCCAGGTGCCGGTCTCCTCCCGCTTCGCGAAGTGGAAGTCCCCATCGACGTCATCCACCTTCGTGACGGGAACGCCAGGCGCAATATCGGCCTCTGCGTCGCTGAACACCCCCCAAGAATCACAACCAAAGATACTGATCCCCTTCGCATACGCTCCCTGGAGCAGCTCCAGATCGTAGTACTTCTTCGTGCTGCCGATGTCCTGCATCACGATCGCAAAACAATACAGCGTCGGGTCGTACAGCACAGCATCCGCCAAGACTGGGTCCATGATCGCCTGCGGCTGGGTGCAGAGCTTGGTCTCGCTGGGCGTGCAGTTCTTCAAGCATTCGCCCTTCCCTGACTTGGTCTCGAAGCACGTCAGGCCCGCCACGTTGCAGCACCCTGTGCTGAAGCAGTCCTCGTCCCAGTTGGAGCACTGGTCTCGTGGGGGAATGGCGATGGTCTGCTCTTTGCTGTCGCGGGGGCCCACGCCAGAGGCCGCACCGCGCAGCGCAAGGTGCGCCGCACCCCCGCCCGCGCCGGCCAGGAGCAGGAGCACCGCGGCGGCGCCGCCCGCCGCTCGCCAGGGGGAGCGCCGGGCGCGAGCGTCCTGGACCAGGAGCTGCTCCGACCCGCTGGCCTCGCCGCCGACCTCCGCAAGCTCCACGGCCGAGGTCATTGATGGCAGCGCTGGCGGAGTCCTCGCAGGCCACGCTGGATGTGACGGAAGATCTTGAGCCAAGCGCTGGATGTGGTCTAGTGGCTATGACGTCAGCCCCGCACTCTATGAGGAGAATTGTACAGCGAATGCATGTTTCAAACTATGTGATACAATTATCGTGCAGATCCATGAATCGGGCGGCGAGCGGGTGGTAATGGTGACGACGAGATGGGCGACAACGTAAACGACGATTATGGTAATGATGGTGGCGATGATGACGATGAAGACGACAACGAAGATGAAGATAATGATAGTGATGATGGGGATAATATAGACAACGATGGCGGTGGTGGGAGAAGATAGCATTTACGATGATGATGACGATGGCAATGACGGCGCTAGCGTTGACGATGCTGATAGATGATAGATGATAGATGATGATGATGATGATGATGATGATGATGATGATGATGATGATGATGATGATGATGATGATGATGATGATGATGATGATGATGATGATGATGATGATGACGCGGATAAGGATGATGATGATGACGATGATGATAGTGATGATGACAGATGGTGATGATGATGGTGGTGATGATGAATGGTGAATGATAAATGATGATGATGGTGGTGATTATGATACTGATGATGATGGTGGTGATGAGGAGGCTTACGCTGCCGTGGTATGACGGATACTGAGGATCATGACGAGGACGACGACGACGATGATGGTAATGCTGCTACTGCTGCTGATGGTGATGGTGATGGTGGTGGTGGGTACCGAGGATGAGGGGGTGCGCGCCGAAACTCCGGCAGGTTTTCACATGTGTGCGAACACCCGCCTCCGCCTCCTCCTCCTCCTCCGCCTCCTCCTCCGCCTCCTCCTCTTCCTCCTCCTCCTCCTCCTCATCCTCCTCCTCCTCCTCATCCTCCTCCCTGTATCGGAATGATCCGAAGACCGCTGGTGCAAGAACAGTCTCGACATGCGCGCGGGGGGACACGCGCGTGTGGCCCCCCGCACCGTACTAGTCGCCAGTTGTTGGCGGGTTCACGCTGGTCGTGGGCTGCTTTCGAGACGCGCGCGCGCGCGAGCGTGGTCCGCAGGCTGTCATGTGAAAACAAACGAGGTGCTCGTCTTGCGTCAGTGGTGGCGCGCGAACAAAAATCTGGCACGTGAGCGCGTTCTTATGCCGACTACCTACCAAACCACACGAACCCAACCCGAAGACCCGAATTTCGGGTTGGGGGGGTACGGGCTCCATATGTGTTTTCCCCGACCCCCCCGACTGGAAATGGAGGGCAAATCGGGGCCTTCGGGTTGGGTTGGGGTGGTTTGGTGGGCGGTGATATGCGGCGTCTCGACAGGTGGGCGGAAGGGGGGCGGGAGGGGGCGGGCTCTGGCTCTGGACCTCTGCTTCCTGCGATTGTTTGCGGCAGCGCGTCCTATGGGGGAGACTCCACATGCTCGCAACAGTCGGCGACTCCAAAGGGTGTGGTTTGCAAAGGGTGTGGGTTGCAACCGGCACCCTGGGGAACATCCTGGGGGGCACCCTTGGCGGCGCGGGGGGGCCTCGATAGAGTTGTCCCGCTCCCCGAGGAGGCCCGACGAGGACAGTGTCGTGCCCCCCAGGCCCCAACAGTGCCGATCGCAAACCACACCCCAGCGTAACCATACCCTTTGTAGTCGCCGAAACAGGCGCCAAACATTGCCAAGATCTACTCCACCGGGGGGGAGGGGGGCCAGGGCCCGCGCCGATCGGCAAAACAATGAATAAGGAGACGATTACCATCGTCGATTGGCAAAATCGCTAGTGTTTGGTAGAAGTTGTTTTGAGGGCGTTCCCTCCTGTGCATCTCCTCGAAGGCTCGGCGTGAGCTCCTCCAAATCTGGAATCGGTGGCGTGAGGCAAACGGTCTCCCATACGCTCCCCCGTCTGACCGTTCGTATGCTCTCCCACCTGGTCTTCCGTAAGTATGCCCTCCCTTAGGGTCTCCCGCACGGCCTCCCGTACTATCTCCCGTGTGGTCTCCCGTGTCCGTGTGGCCTCCCGTATGTACAGTCCCGTATACTGCTCTACCACTCGCTAATATGCATTATGTGTAAGGCTTGAGGTAATGTGCCGCCAGGTTGTACTTGAAAACGGGTAGTTCAGGTCGGGCGTGTCCTCCTACAGGCGGATGTGGGATTGGTCAAACAAACAAAAATGATCATAACAGCACGACAAATCGTCACAAGGCTATGTTTTTACATATTCTGGATTATTCCTCCTGTAGAGGAATATGCCCGACTTAAGAATAGCTTTGGAAGAGCATTGGAATGTGTGCGCGCGCGTGTCGCCAGCATGATGCTGTTCGATATGGAATAGCTGGAAAACACTTGTGAAATCAAAGCGAGTGCCTCACAGTGTGCTCTTCGGACATGGATGAGGGAGCGGCAAGTGGCCTGGATGGGATGGTGTGAACTCTCTGGACGCCCGAAATTGATATGGAAACACTGGGTACAATGCCCAACAACAAATGTTTTCCAAAACCGACATCGGCCGCTGTTGGGCAGGCCGCTTTTTGTCTTCAGTGCACACCGTCCCCGGGCGGCGCGGACAGCGAGTCCTGTTCCAAATGGACAGGGACTGCTGTTGGGCATCGTACCCAGTCTTTCCGTACCCATTTAGATCTTCCAGAATTTTCGCATCCAAGACAAACGATCGCGCGACGTGTGGCCTTATTGGGCCCTCGAAACGACAGGGCCGTTTTTTTTACCGGTTCCGTTTTGCCTTTTTTTTCTGGGTTCCGACGCCGTTTTTTTACCGGCTCCGTCGCCGTTCTTTTACGGGTTCCCGCTCCAGCTCCAATCCTGGAGCCGTTCCTGTTGCCGTCTCCGGCGGTCGCTGCTCTTCTTGCCGCTTCCATGTTCAAAGGACACTTGCTCGGAAACGGTGAAAAAACCGGCCCTGCCGTTTCTGGGGCCCACGAAGCTCGGGTCGGGCGAAAGGGGGGGATAGCAAAGGGGGGGGGAGAATCAGCTCACGTAGCTGCTTTTCCGGCGCCTCCCGGCGCCGGGGCGGCCATGTCTCGAGGCATGGGCCCCTCGGTGGGCCGAAACCAGCTGCATGCAGCAGATTTCGTACCCCCCCCTTTCCCAATCCCCCCCTTCCCGGCCCGAGAGAAGGACTCGAGTCCCAAAACCGTGCGGTGACCCCGAATCCCCACCGACTCACCGCACGGTGTGGTCACCACACCGTTTGTAGGGGGAAAACAAACCTACCTCGCTTTTGACCACCCTCGCTTCCAAGAACTACCAAGCTCCAGGGGCCGAAACCAGCTGCATGCAGCAGATTTCGTACCCCCCCCTTTCCCAATCCCCCCCTTTCGCCCGGCCCGATTTTTTCATGACGGCGACCCCCCAAGGTCTCGACCCATTCCCCGGGACCGGTTTTTCGTCCTGAGTCGTTTTTTGACGCTCCCGAGGGCCGTTAAGGGCCCCCAGAGGCCGAAAATTAGGAAAAACCTCCCGTCGTGATTTTTTCATGACTCGAGGGGGTCTGGGAAGCGTGTGGCCGCCCGCCGCAAAAAAAAAGTCGCGGCGCCCGCCCGCCGCGAAGCGCACGATGGCGGGGCGGGGCGCTTCTGGGCGGCGACGGGCGGGCACCCCTCGGACGGAGACGCGGTGGAGCGGCGGGCCGAGTGGGGAGGCCCTCGGCGCAGGCACGGCCCGGGGGAAGGAGGAGTCTGCAGGGGCCTCCTCCTCCTCCTCCTCCTCCTCCTCCTCCTCCTCCCCCTCCTCCTCCTCCCCCTCCTCGTCCTCCTCCTCCCTTTCCTCCTCCTCCTCCTCCTCCTCCTCCTCCTCCTCCTCCTCCTCCTCCTCCTCCCCTGGGACACACGAATAAATGCACACAAATAAAAGTCGGAGAGACGCAATATCGGGGATGAACAGACCCGCCTCTTAGTAAAAAACGTGGTGCAGTGAAGACGACCCGAGGCCCAAACCTGGCGGGCGCAAGCCTGGAAAATAACGGCCACGGCGCCCTCTCGAGAACTGAAAACGGGAAACGGGAAGAGTCTGCAGGGGCCCTGGGGCACACAAATAAATACACACAAATAAAAAAACATGTGTTTTTATAGTTTCTGGGTTTTCGTCTTCCCGCCCAATTCGCATATGTTCCCATATTTTTCTTGGGATCGACGATTAATTGTGCCTGTGTGTGGTTTCCCCTCCTGAGAGTCGGAGAGACGCAATACGGTCGGCCCGTGTCGTGAGGGTGCGCGAGGAGGATGCAAGGGCCCCTGGCGCCCACTCCGAAGCTTCTCGAGCGGGGAGCGGCCAACGAAGGTGGCCAAGCATGGGCCCGAGGAGGCAAGGATGCAAGGGTACCCTCGGGAAAATGGCCCATCCCGTCTATGCGGGTTGACTGTAATACTCGAGTTCGGGGGTCTCAGATTTGCTGGCGAGGCGGTCGGACAGATGGCGGTACCAACGTGTGAAATTGGACGCGAGTCAGAACAACTCACGAAAGTCGGACCAGTCAACTGTCACGCCAGGACCGCGCGGCAGCAA
>CAUYUJ010001581.1:67500-137500 GCA_963575745.1 Prorocentrum cordatum | reverse complement strand
AGTACGTCCGTCTTTCGCTCCTGAGCGTAGGGCTCCATCTTGCCATGGGCGTGCAGAGGGCACGGGCCGCTGCACACGGGACACGAGGGAAACCCCTGACCTGGCGGGGCGGGCCTACGAACCAGACTCGGCTGTGCCCTTCGCGCCCAGCGGTGCCTGCCCCGCCCGCCGCCCGCCCCACCCCCAGACACCACACGCCATGCTCTGCTCACCACGTCGACCCCAGAGCGGCCTCGACTCCTTCCCCGGGACCGGGCTCTTCATCCTGAGTCGTGCTTTGACGGTCCCGAGGCCCGGCGAGTAGGGGGCCACACGCGAACCCTCCCCCTCAGAGATCGTGGGGGGTAGGGGTAGGGTTCGCGTGTGGCCCCCTAGCGAGGGTGCCTGGAGGCCAAAACACACAACCAAGCAACACAAAACAAAGGCAAAAAAAGATAGGACAAAAAAAACAAAAAAACAACAAAAAACAAAAAAACAAAAAACAAAAAAAAAAAAAAAAAAAAAAAAAACGGCGTGCTTGCTTCACGACTCGCAGGGGGTCGGGGCCCACCCTCCGGTCGCGCGGGGGCGCACCCCGCCCAGCAGCGCGAGCCGCCCGCCGCGCCACTCCGCGCCCTCCGCGCGGCGCGTCGCCGCGGGGCGGGGCCTCGGCGGCGGAGGCTCGGCCGAGGCCCCCCGTCCCTCCTCCGATGGGCCTCTCTTCCACCACCACCACCATAAGCTGGAGGGGGGAAGGAGGAGGAGGAGGAGGAGGAGCAGCAGGAGGAGCAGGAGGAGGAGGAGGAGGAGGAGGAGGGCCCCTCTTCCCCTCCAACTTATGGTGGTGGTGGTGGTGGAGGAGCAGCAGGAGGAGGAGCAGGAGGAGGAGCAGGAGGAGGAGCAGGAGGAGGAGAAGGACCCCTCTTCCCCTCCAACGTATGCTGGTGGTGATGGTGGAAAGCAGGCCCGTCATCCTCGCCCCGCCGCTCCTGCGGCTTTCCCCCGCCTGCTCTTCCGCTCGCCCTCCGCCTCCCCGCCGCCGTCCTGCTGACCCTCCTGCCCTTTCTGTGCCGACCTCTCCCGTTCCCCCCCACTCCTGGATGGGCTCCTGATGGCGGCATCTCCTCGTCTACAGCTGCCGCGGCAAGCAACATGTCAGTCGGTTGCAAGTCTCGCTGACGAGGCGTAAAAATACCGAGACACATAGCAAAGCAGAACCTCCCCAACCACTTGGCATGCGGACGCGCTGTCCGCACTATGAACTATGGAAGGGGTTGACTGCAAGGCACCGTACTCCTGTTCCACCCGCTCTTCTTCCAAAGTCACATCGCCCTTGTCACTGCTGGTGTTGGAATAAACCTGCTTAGTGAGCAACGATGGGGACTGGCAGCGTGTCAGATTGAAGCTAGCTGGCTGATGGGATGTCTGGAATATCAAAAGGTCGAATCCACCTGCCCTCGGTGCTTCCCCGAATCGGAAAACTCTTCCGTGGCCACAAGAGACATGCAAGATGCCCCGCGACTGGCACGAGTCGGCCCGCTGACCGCTCCTGAGCCGCAAGATGTGTCCCCAAGGCGCCCCAGGACACCTGGAAGAAGCACCCCAGCATGCCCCCAGTGTGCTACTCGCGGGGCCCAGGGAGGCCAAAAGCGTTGAACCAGTTCGAAGTCAGCTGTCTCCTCCTCCTCCTCCTCCGCCTCCTCCTCCTCCTCCTCCTCCCAGAGAGAGAGAGAGAGAGAGAGAGAGACGGCCCCGTGAAAGGCAGCCCGCGGACCGACCCCGCGAACCCCCGAGGCCGGCCCGAGACAGCCCAAGACCGGGATGCTTCCATCCAGGGGCCCAAGGGCACACGGATAGATACTCACAAGGCGGCGACCCTGTGTGGCCCCAGGAGCAGCACAGGATGCCAACGAGAGGCTTCCAGCTCCGCCCCTGCCCCTTCCTCCTCCTCCTCCTCCTCCTCCTCCCTCCTCCTCCTCCTCCTCCTCCTCCTCCTCCTCCTTCGCCTCCTCCTCCTTCTCCTCCTCCTCCTCCTCCTCCTGCTTATCTTCATCCTCCTCCTCTCCTTAGCATCCTCTCCTCCTCCTCCCCTCCCCTTCCCCATCCTCATCATCCTCCTCGGCGGCGCCACAATGGCCCCGGGCCCACGGCGAAGCAGTAGCGATCATGCAACATGGGCCGGCGGAGTGATCGAAGCGATTGATACACGCAAATCCCAGGATTCCCTATCATTTCCCTGGGCGTTGACGATTGATTGTGTCTGTGTCTTTTCCCCTCCTGATTTTGCCGAGCAGGGCAAAAGGACCTCCGACAGGGACGCACCGCCTGTGGAGCACTTCTCCTGCGGACGCGAGAAATAGAATAAGAAAAAATGCCATAAACATGAACTGTGAGCGCTCCGCGCGGATTTTTTCGCTGGAACCCCCTCCCTGGCGCGCGGAGCGCGCCAGGGGCGGCGCCGGAGGCGCCGCAGGGGGGGGCCCAGCGCAGATCCAAGAAATCCGCGCGGAGGGCCAAAAGTTTATGTGTGTGGCGTTTGTTTCTCCTTCGAGGGAGAGCGTCTCTCGCCCAGAGCGGCTTCGGAGGGCCTCCGAATCGGCGCTCGGGGGGGAGAAAGCGCAGCTGCGCTGCTCGGCGTGTCAGACCAGCGACGGGTATCGAATTCCGACCCCCCCCCCTTTCCCTCTCCCTCCCTTTCGTCCGGCCCGAGAGTTGGACGCCCGAAATGGGTACGGAAAGAATGGGTACAATGCCCAGCAACAAATGTTGTCCCAAACCAGCAGCGGCCGCTGTTGGGCAGGCGGCCTTCTGTCTCAAGTGGACACGGGCCGCGGCGGCGCGGACAGCGAGTCCTGTCCAAAAGGAACAGGAACTGGTGTTGGTCTTTGTACTCCAGATTTCGTAATAAAAGGGAGGGGGTCTGGACCCTCCAAGACGAGCCATTTCAGACCTCCCCCGTGGGAGAACCCTCCAAAACATCGTCCCCAGACCCCCCAGGCCCTCCAAGATAGCCTGGAAGAGACCCCCCCCCGAAATGAGACCCCCCTCCGTTTATAACGAAATCTGGAGTACCCATTTCGTCCGTGCCGACCTTCGTCCGGCCCGAGAGGCCAGGGCACCTCGGCCTGGGCGCCTGCCGGGTCGGGCGAAAGGGGGGGATAGCAAAGGGGGGGGGTCGAGAATCGGCTCACGTATAATTAGCTGAGTTTCCCGGCGCCTCCCGCGGCGCCGGAAGCGGCTATGTGCCGACGGAACGGGCCCCTCGGTGGGGCCGAAACCGGCTGCATGCAGCGAATTTCGCAACCCCCCCTTTCCCAATCCCCCCATTTCGCCCAGCCCGAATGGAGGAGGAGGAGGAGGAGGAGGAGGAGGAGGAGGAGGGGGAGGAGGAGGAGGGGGAGGATGAGGAGGAGGAGAAGGAGGAGGAGGAGGAGGAGGGAGGAGGAATGGAGGAGGAGGAATGGAGGAGGAGGAGGAGGAGGAGGAATGGAGGAATGGAGGAGGCCCGAGAGGCCAGGGCACCTCGGCCCGGGCGCCTGCGCGGTGCGCGGCGCACCGCGGCAACAAAAGAAGCACTCCGCCGCCGGGCCTGGGCGCTGCTGGCAGCGGGCCCGCCGGGGGGAGGCCCGCCGCGGCCGCGGCGGGGGCGGGCGCCTCGGGGCGGGGGGGGGGAGCGGAGGGGCCCAGGGGCACACCAATGAACAGGCACAAGTAACAGGATCCCCTATAGGTTCCCATATGTTCTGGATGGTTGTCTTCCCCCCACACCCCACACTTCCCACAGTTTTCCCAGATCTTCGGGGGAATCGACGATTCATTGTGTCTGTGAGTTTTTCCCTCCTGAAGGACGCAGACGAGGATGCGGCATCGGGACGGCGGAGCCAAGGGCCCCCGCCCATCCCATGGGGAGAGGCCGCGATCGGGCATGGCACGACTCGGCGGGCTTGGCCCGTAGGCGTGCGATTGCCGGCGTGGACCATAGACAGTGGGTCATTGCACTCAGGATGCGAATTCTTCATGGTGCACTCTATGTGGTGCAGATCTCCTGTGGAAACTGCCGTCGTCAACTCCACTGCTCGATATATATATATATATATATATATATATATATATATATATATATATATATCCCACCCTCCCACCCGCAACCTGTTAGCAAAGCTCTTATGGCTATGATCGGAACGAACGCACGGGCGCGTGGAACTCAACCGCGCAGACAGGCCCGCCCTGCAGGTCGCGAAATTGTAGTGGCGATGACAGTGGTGATGACGCTGGTGCCGATGAAGACAGCAGTGGTGATGGGGACGATACGATGTCGACGACGACGACGATGATGGTGATGTGGCGACGATGGTGATGCTCATGACTGTGACAACGCTATCGCTAGCAACGACGACAATTATGCAAGTGATGGTGATGGTAATAGTAATGGTAATGGTAATGGTAATGGTAATGGTAATGGTAATGGTGATGGTGATGGTGATGGTCATGGTCATGGTGCTGATGATGATGCTAATAAAGCGAACGATGATGATGAGGATGACGATGCTGATGATGGTGATAATGATGATGATCACGTTGATGCTAATGCTGGTGCCGATGATGATGGTACTGCATTGGTGATGATGCTGATGGCGATGTTGATACTGATGCTGATGCTGATGCTGCTGATAATGATGATGCTGATGCTGGTGGTGATAAGATTGATGATGATGATGATGATGATATTGATGATGATGAGTATGATTTTTTAGCACGGGACCGATGGCAATGACACATTAACAACTGATGAAGTCCAATGTCTCGGGCGTCTGTGGGAATATTCCCACCGAGACAATGATGATGATGATGGTGATGATGCTGATGATGATGATGATGATGATGATGATGATGATGATGATGATGATGATGATGATGATGATGATGATGATGATGATGATGATGATGATGATGGGGGGGGGAATGGTGGTGGTGGGGGTGATGACGGGTTTGACAATGGCAATGATGACGCTGACGGTGATGAACACGATTGTGCAGATGAGAGTGATGAGGAAGTGCGCGCCCACATAATTTGCTGGATGCATATGAGTTGAATCTTTCAGAACCAGAATTTGGGCTGGCCCCCTCCCCCTTGCCCCCTCCCCTCAGGGTCCAGTGAGCTCCCAAGCGCATCCCTCCCCGAGGCCGCCGAGCCCCTCCAGAGCCCCAAGACGGCGCATGAGGTCCGAGATGGCGGGCCAGAAGAGCCCAAGAAGCAGTCAACATCGCCCAAGGTAGCCCCACGACGACCCGACATGGCTTCGAGACGGCCCACGAGGCGCCCAGGACGGCCCAATAGTGCTCCCAGAGGACCGCCGAGAGGGGTCCCCGAAGCGAAAATCGCCCCGTTCCCACTCATGATTTGCATGCTCGCCGTCTTCGCCCTGACACCGTCAAAGACGGCCCAAGGGGTTCCCAAGATCGCCCCAAGACTGCCTATAGATAAGGCCCCCAAGACGGCCCGAGAAGGCCCCAAGACGGCCGCGCCCCCCAGGCTGACGAAGAGAGCCCCAAGAGGGCCTAAGAGGGGCCCAAGAAGGGGAATACGAGCTGACATGTAGAGTCTTTCTCCCCAAAATGGCCCCCCGATACCCCCGAGGCGCCCACAACAGGCCCCGAGAGGCCCCCAGAGGGCCCCCCCCAGATGCCCCCAAGAGCCCTCCAAGAGGCCCCTGAGAGGCATCCCACGAGCCCCTCCTATGCATCCAAGAAGCTCCTGACCCGCCAGATCACTTCCACGATCGTCGCAGGCACTCGCTCCTCCTGGGGGGTCGGCAGCATGGCGCCACCCATCTGAAAAAGAGTGGTCGAGGATGGATTTGCACGTGCGCGCGCGGAGAGTCGCGGTGTGGCCTGCAGAATTTGTTCGGCAAGGCTGGCGGGCGCTCGATGGTGGTGGAACGTTTTGCACGTAACATGCGTGTAGCACGCATGGCCTTCTTTGGCAGAATGGCCAAACACGGGTTGCGTATTCAAGCGATGTCACCGTCGTCGACGTCTTTCAGGGTCGGCGCCACCGGCCGTCAGGCCTTCACAATCAGAGCCATGTGCGCCCCCGTCTGGCTTGGTGCTGGAACGGCGGGTGAGCGGGTCGGGTTTCGGTGGGGGGGGAAAGTCCGAACCTTTTTGGACGAAGGAATGCGTGTGGTGCATTCGATGTGGTCCAAGCTGCGGTGCAACTACGCGGTGCAAGCTGAAGCCGAGACGTCCTTCGCAGCCGGCGCACAGGGCGACCGCGAGACGCCCGCGGCTGGGCCACAACCCAACGCCTGGGAATCCCAGCCAGAGCACGGGGCACCCACAAAGCGCCCACGGCTGGGAACCAGCCCAGCACCGAGAAAAATCAAGCCGCCGCACGGGGCACCCACGAGGCACCCACAGCTGGGGGCCATCCGAGAACCCAGGAACCCTGCCCAACTGCGTAAGCAACGATTGGGAGCCCCTAGATGCAGGCAGTGCTCGGGGAACACATGCGCACTCATACACACACACACACATACACACACAGACGTTGTGGCGGAAGCGGCCTCGTGCGCGGCGACAATGCATAATCAATGACAGTACTAAGCGCGGGGACGCGGCTGGGCCCGCAATGATCGCGTTGGGTCACGATACCGCCATACAGCACATCTGGGCACGGATGGACTCACATTCACACATACTCACAAATGCATTCACACACACGGGCACACAGGCAGATCCTTTCAAGCACTCGTGCCGAGCGAGGCGAAGGGCGAGGTGGACAGCGCACACGACAGACGTGCACAGGATGTGCACAGCCAAACATACAAGCGCTGTGAACTCAAGACAACAAGAGAGCACGTGAGTGACAACACATAGAGTATATTGCAATTCGTGCGCGTGCTCAAGTGCGAACATTGCGCCCATATTGTGTACGTGGTTCATTCAGGGCACGTGGTCCACGGTCTCGCCATACTGATACTGCTGGATACATGTTTGACAAGCGCATGAACCCGCAGCTGGCACGCAGACATTTCAGCGTCACGCCACATGCGCGTGTAACGACACCACGCCGACGTGTTTACTGTCATGAACTACAGACGATGCTGACAGTTGACGTTCTGAAGAGACTCAACTAATCGAGCACACATTCGATGCCCTGTGGGGTTGCGGCTGCATGCGAGGAGGGAAACCACAAACCGAGCGCGCATCGGGAGACCTTTCAACATTACGGCAGGTGGCAACATTGGCGTCAAGGGCACGAGGTTGACACAGAGAGAGGTGAAACCCAAACAACGGATATGATGATGATGCTGATGATGCTGATGATGATGATGATGAGTCGAATGCTGATGATGATGATGATATTGCTGATGGTGATGCTGATGATGATGACGATGATGATGATGCCGGAGAGGGGGGCAAGCCAGAGTGGCATTCGCCGCTGCACCCCCTGGCACACTGAGGCGCGGTACAATGCCAAGTGCTATTGGGTAACGCGTTTGTTAGGTTTCGAAACGCCTCCCATGGGCACACCCAGGTGCATGCCTCGTTCCCCCCCCCCACCCACCCCACCATTCCGGGGCTGCAGACGACGGCAAGGCCAGGCCTGAGAGAGGGCCACGACGCGAAACACAGCTTGGGTAGAAGCATCATTTGCTGTGTCCTATGCGTCTACAACTTGTCAGTTCAGTATGGCACGTGGAATGCCCGATGAGACCCCCAGACGGCCCCAGAATCGTCCAAGACGCCTCCCAGACGGCCCACGAGGACCTCAAGGAAAGCCAAAAATGGGCTGAAGAGTCCCTGGATGGGCCGAGACGGCCGAGAGAGGACCCGAGAGGGTTCCCCGAGGATACCCAAGCATCTCGAGACGACCAAAGAGAGTCGCAAGAGGCACCCCAAAGACGCCCGAAGGGCCTCCAAGATGTCCTACGAGGGCCCCAGGACACCCCGACGATAGTGCGCGAGCTCTGATTCGGCGTTTCGACTTTGTCGGGCTGAACTGCCCCCCCAAGATGGCATGGGAATGCGGCGTCCTCTTCAAATCTGAAAGATGCAAATCGCACGCTCCATTTCACGACGCAGCGCCGGGGGGGCATTGAGCCCGCCTTTGCGCGGGCGCGAGCGCGAAGAATCTGAGATGATCCTGAGAGGCTCCGGAGAAGCTCCCAAGGGGCTCCTCCGATGCTTCTGAGAGGCTGCTGAGGACGGCGCTGATCGCACCTCATGTAGCCGAATCCCACCTCCGAATCTTGCCTGCGGCGGCCGCGTTCCTGCTCCGAATCTTGCCCATCGACGTCCCGAATGGGGCTCCGAATCGCGCCGCGTAAGGGCTCCGAATCTTGCCCGTCGACGCCTCGGATGGTGCTCCGCACTGTTAAAAACAAGACCGAAGATAATTCACCCAACTTTCGCTAATAATTCGGCCGATGTGAAACTGCCATCTTTCGGGGCAGCTTTCGGTGGCCTCGTCCGGTGGCATCTCGGGGGGCAAGCCCAGCGCGCGCGGGTGGCCTGTGTACTTGGGGCCCCGCGGACCCCGCGTCCAGAGCCCTCGACTCAAGGGCGCAGATCTCCTTTGATTCTGGGGCCAGGGCCCACGGACTCCGCGGCGGGGCCCAGGCGAGTCGGGGCCCGACCATGTGCTGCGGCATCGCGAAGAGCGTCCAGCAACGCCAAAGAAACCGCGCGCAAGAACGACATCGAGCAAACAAATAAGCAACCCGGAACATAGCAAAATTCACAGACGTTTCGCTCGGGGTCCTGTTCAGCCCGAGACATTGGGCGGATGGGGGGAAGGGGCGGGGGGTCTGGCTCTGGACCTCTGCTTAGCGCGACTGTTTGCAGCAGGGCGCCCATTGTGGGAAGTCTCCGCCTGCCTGAAACAGGCGCCAAAAACAGCCAGGATCTACTCCATGTCCATGGGAGGGGGGGGAGGGAGGGGTGCGAAGGCCCGCGCCGATCGGCAAAACCATACATATATACATCTATATGTATATAAATATGTGTGTATATATAAATAGATAAATAAATAAATTCATTAATTAATTAATTAATTAAAAATAGTAGCAGGAACTGCCGCTCTCTGTTTTCCATCCTGCGGGTCCGTGGGTCTGGCGCGTGGGCGCCAGAACCACGACTCGGAGGAGGCGCCCCCGAAGCACGAGGCCCGTGCCGCTCCGGAGGCGCAGCGCCGATCTCGTATGGAGGCGGGACCCTCCGCGAATCCACGCGGCCGAAACCACGCTCGCCCTTCCTCGAATCCCCCTCGCCTCCCTCCCGTCCCCTCCTCGCCACCATCAACACCCCCCCCCTCCCTGAACGCTGCGGACGGCCTGCTCTCCCCTGGGAGAGGCAGGCTGCCGCGCGCGGCACGTCTCGCCTGGACGTGGTGGACATGAGCGTGAAAGCGCTGCGCCGGAACGGCGGCGGAGATTGCCGCAGGCACCTGTGAAGGGGCCCTGGGACACAGAGATAAATAAACACAAATCCCAGGATTCCCAAAAGTCTTGGCCATTTGTTGGTTCTCGTTTCCCACCCCCACTTCCCACATTCTCAGATAGTTACCTGGGAATCGATACTTGTGTGTGCGTGTGCATGTATGTGCGTGTGTGCGTGTGCGCGTGTGTGCGTGTGTGCGTGTGTGCGTGTGTGCGTGTGTGCGTGTGTGCGTGTGTGCGTGTGTGCGCGTGTGCGCGTGTGCGCGTGTACGCGTGTGCGCGTGTGCGCGTGTGCGCGTGTGCGCGTGTGCGCGTGTGCGCGTGTGCGTGTGCGCGTGTGCGCGTGTGTGCGTGTGTGCGTGTGTGCGTGTGTGCGTGTGTGCGTGTGTGCGTGTGTGCGTGTGTGCGTGTGTGCGTGTGTGCGTGTGTGCGTGTGCGTGTGTGCGTGTGTGCGTGTGTGCGTGTGTGCGTGTGTGCGTGTGTGCGTGTGTGCGTGTGGGCGTGTGCGCGTGTGCGCGTGTGCGCGTGTGCGCGTGTGCGCGTGTGCGCGTGTGCGTGTGGGCGAGTGTGTGCGTGTGCACGTGTGTGCGTGTGTGCGTGTGTGCGTGTGTGCGTGTATGCGTCTGTTCGTGAGTGCGTGTGTGCGTGTGCGTGTGCGTGTGTGCGTGTGTGCGTGTGTGCGTGTGTGCGTGTGTGCGTGCGTGCGTGCGCGCGTGCGTGTGTGCGTGCGTGCGTGCGTGCGTCTGTGCGTGCGTGTGTGTGCGTGCGGGCGGGCGTGGGCGTGGGCGTGGGCGTGGGCGTGGGCGTCGGCGCGGGTGTGGGCGTGGGTGTGGGTGTGGGTGTGGGTGGGAGTGGGGGTGTGGGAGTGGGTGTGGGTGTGGGTGTGGGTGTGGCTGTGGCTGTGGGTGTGGGTGTGGGTGTGGGTGGGGGTGGGGGTGTGGGGGTGTGTGTGGGTGTGGGTGTGTGTTGGTTGTGTAGGTAACATGTGTGTGTTGTGTGTGTTGTGTGTTGTGTGTGCTGTGTGTTGTGTGTGTTGTGTGGTGTGTGTGTGTGTGTTGTGTGTTGTGTGTTGTGTATGTTGTGTGTGTGTTGCGTGTTGTGTGTTGTGTGTGTTGTGTGTGTGTCTGTGTGTCTGTGTGTCTGTGTGTCTGTGTGTCCGTGTGTTCTTCTTCCCTCCTGAACCCAGATAAACAACGCGACGCTCGAGCTCAGCCTCACGGACCGCACGGGTCAGATTCTGCCTGGGGACCATCGACTCGAGGGAGCCAGGGGCAAGCATCATGTCGGGCGTGTCCTCCTGCAGGCGGATGTTGTCAGAAAAGCGATGAGTGGTCAAAAAAGGTCAGAAAATCGTCCCCTGGCAATTTCTTTATGATCTTTGAGTGCTCCTCCTGTGGAGGGACATGCCCGACTCAACCACAGACTCGAGGGAGCCAGGGGCCAGCGGGCTCCCAGGCGCCGAGGCCGGACCACCCCTGCCTCCTGCCTCAGCAGTCCAACACGCCCGCCGCTCGTCGCGGGGATGCCGCTTCCCGCCCCCCCGTCCTGGCGCTGTCCATGACAACACTAGAAGGCAGAAAATCCACCCCTATAATTCGCCGGCCCAACGGGCCCGAGGCGTGCTAAGATCTCCGGTAACTTGTTAACAATATTTCTAGTTCGCGCGCGCGGAGCGGCCCCTGGGGGCCCCCGGACGAAAAGTACCCCGGCAAGGTCCCGAGAGAAGCCCGGGAGAAGCCACCAGACCACTCCAGGGGAGGGTATTTTTCGACACCCCTCACGAGGATCGTGGCCTCCGAGGGGGGAGCCGCAATCGACTACCCCCAAGAGCCCCCCAAGAGGCCCTGGGGGCCTCCAAAACGCCGCCAAGGAGCCCCAAGAGACTCCCAAGAGGTCCCCAAGAGGCCCCCAAGAGGCCCTAAAGAGGGCTCCAGGGCCGGCGGCATGAGCGAAGCGATTAAATAATCACCCCGACTCGCGAAGCCGTTTAGTAAACGCGCCCAAGCAAGGAATCGAGCAGGGCAGGGCTGTTTAGTGAACGCCCAGGGCCGTTCAGTAAACGACAATTGTCTGGTCCGGGTGTTTTTTTCATCACTTGAAATATAGGCGGGCTGTATCATACGGATGCGCGATGAGGATGCAAGGGCCTTGGACGTCCATCTCGAAGCTTTTCGAGCGGGGCGCGGTCGACGAAAGTGGCCAAGGATGGACCGAGGAGGCAAGGATGCAAGGGTACCCCTGGGAAGGTTGCCCATCCTTACTATGCGGGTCGCCTGCAGGTTCGTGTCGCGACGACCCCGGCGTTGACCTCTGACGCCCCGTGGCTCGTTGAGCCCTGAACGATGAGCAGCCGATCGCCGAACCGTTCCATACTGGCCAGCCCTGGGCCGCGGGCAGCCTTCCGCCTCGAACGCGCGCGCGATGGGGTTGCCGCCGCGTCGACACGACACGAACCTGACGCATCAACCGCCGAGAGCGCGAAAGGCCGGGCAACGGGGCCGGCGGATGTCGAGGACGAGGACGAGGAGGAACACGACGGCAAGTCGGCCCTCTCGGCCCCCAGTCCTGGCGCCGTCCACCTCGGGTGCTGCCGAAGTGCCCCTGGCCTTAGGTGTCCCCAGGACTTCCAGGGAGGACCCCGCGGTCTCTGGCGCACCCTTCACGAGGCCCAGGAGGGTCCCCGGGGACTTCAGAATTGAACTCCAAAGCTGGGGGCACCTTGGACCAGGGGCACCTTCTGCAGCACCCGACCACAGCCAAGTCGCATAATAAGGATGCGCGTTACGGATGCAAGGACCTTGGAGGACCATGTTGGCGTTTTCGAACGGGGTTGGCCGGCGAAAGCCGCCAAGGATGGGCAGAAGGGGCAAGGATGCAAAAAGTTGCTCACCCTTCCTATGCGACTTGACTCTCGCCCCCCCCCCCGACCTCGCCGACTGCCCGTCCGCCGAGCACCACAACGCCCACTCCCGTGCCAGAGAGAGGACGCGGAGGGCGAGCGCCAGGAGCCGCGCGGGGAGCGCGAGCGCCATGGCGGCCGCGGCCTCCAAAAAATGCACCCCGACGCTGCAGTCGGCGAGGAGTGAGTCTACTACTACTACTACTACTACTACTACTACTACTACTACTACTACTACTACTACTACTACTACTACTACTACTACTACTACTCCTACTCCTACTCTACTACTATACGAAATACTAACTACTGACTACTACTACTCCTAACTACTACTACTACTACCTACTACACTACTACTCCTCCTCCTACTCCACTCCTACTCACCTACTCCTCTCCTACTCTACCCTACTCTACTCATAACTACTACTACTACCCTACTCTTCCTACTCCTACTCCTACTCCTAACTCCTACTCCTACTCCTCACTACTACTACTACTCCTACTCCTACTCCTACTCCTACTCCTACTCCTACTCCTACTCTACTCCTACTCCTACTTCTACTACTACTACTACTACTACTACTACTACTACTACTACTACTACTACTACTACTACTACTACTACTTACTACTAACTACTACTACTACTACTACTACTACTACTACTACTACTACTACTACTACTACTACTACTACTACTACCACTACCACTACCACTACCACTACCACTACTACTACTCGTACTCCTACTCCTACCCCTACTACGACTACGAATACGACTACTACTACTACTACTACTACTACTACTACTACTACTACTACTACTACTACTACTACTACTACTACTACTACTACGACTACTACTACTATTACAACTATTACGACTACGACTACGACTACGACTACGACTACGACTAAGACTACGACTACGACTACGACTACGACTACGACTACGACTACGACTACTACTACTACTACTACTACTACGACTACTACTACTACTACTACTACTACTACTACTACTACTACTACTACTACTACTACTACTACGACTACGACTACGACTACGACTACGACTACGACTACGACTACGACTACGACTACGACTACCACTACCACTACCACTGCCACTGCCACTACCACTACCACTACTACTACTACGACTACTACTACTACTACTACTACTACTACTACTACTACTACTACTTCTGCTACTGCTACGACTACTACTACGACTACTACTACTACTACTACTACTACTACTACTACTACTACTACTAGCCACTACTAGTTCTACGTCTACTACCACTACTACTACCACTACGACGACGACTACTACTATCACGACGACAACAACGACGAAGACGACTAATGCTGCTACTACTACTACTACTTCTACTACTACTACTTCTACTACTACTACTACTACTACTACTACCACTACTGCTACCACTACTCCTACTACTACTACTACTACTACTACTACTACTACTACTACTGCTACTACTCATACTACTACTACTACTACTACTGCACTACTACTACTACTACTACTACTACTACTACTACTACTACTACTACTACTACTACTACTACTACTACTACTACTACTACTACTACTCCTACGCCTACTCCTAACCCTGCTACGAGTACTGCTACTACTACTGCTACTAGTACTGCTACTGCTACTGCTACTGCTACTACTACTACTACTACTAGTACTAGTACTAGTACTAGTACTACTACTACTACTACTACTACTACTACTACTACTACTACTACTACTACTATTACTACTACTACTAGGGAACGCCGTGCCCGTCCGGGCCCCACGCCGTGCCCGTCCGGGTCCCACGCCGTGCGCCGTGCCCGTCCGGGTCCCACGCCGTATGCCGTGCCCGTCCGGGTCCCACGCCCCACGCAGTGCCCGTCCGGGTTTCGCGCTTGCGCTCCTCAGGAATCCCTGAAGTGTATAAGCGCATAGGAATCCTGAGGGAATCCTAAGGGAATCCTGACGGAATGCTAGCGAATCCGAAGGGGATCCTAAGGAAACCTCGCGAATCCGAAGGAATCCCAAGGAATCCTAAGGAATCCCAGCGAATCCTCAGCGAATCCTAATGGAATCCTAAGGAATCCTTGCGCAGACCGCACGCCGTTCCCGTCCGGGTTCGCGCTTGCGCGCCTCAGGAATCCCTGGAGAGCGCATAGGAATCCTGAGGGAATCCGAAGGGAATCCTGACGGAATGCTAGCGAATCCGAAGGGAATCTTAAGGAAACCTAGCGACTCCGAAGGAGTCCTAAGGAACCCAAAGGAATCCGACCGAATCCTCAGCGAATCCCAATGGAATCCTAAGGAATCCTTGCGCAGACCGCACGCCGTTCGCGCTTGCGCGCCTCAGGAATCCCTGAAGTGTATAAGCGCCTAGGAATCCTGAGGGAATCCTAAGGGAATCTTGACGGAATGCTAGCGAATCCGAAGGGAATCCGAAGGAATGCTTGCGAATCCGAAGGAATCCCAAGGAATCTGGAGGAAATCTACCGCATCCTCAGCGAATCCTAATGGAATCCGAAGGAATCCTTGCGCAGACCGCACGCCGTTCCCGTCCGGGTTCGCGCTTGCGCTCCTCAGGAATCCCTGAAGTGTATAAGCGCATAGGAATCCGAAGGGAATCCTCAGGGAATCCTGACGGAATGCTAGCGAATCCGAAGGGAATCTTGAGGAAACCTAGCGAATCCGAAGGAATCCCAAGGAATCAAAAGGAATCCGACCGAATCCTCAGCGAATCCCAATGGAATCCGAAGGAATCCTTGCGCAGACCGCACGCCGTTCCCGTCCGGGTTCGCGCTTGCGCGCCTCAGGAATCCCTGAAGTGTATAAGCGCATAGGAATCCTGAGGGAATCCTCAGGGAATCCTGACGTAATGCTAGCGAATCCGAAGGGGATCCTAAGGAATGCTTGCGAATCCGAAGGAATCCTAAGGAATCCTAAGGAATCCCAGCGAATCCTCAGCGAATCCTAATGGAATCCGAAGGAATCCTTGCGCACACCGCACGCCGTTCCCGTCTGGGTTCGCGCTTGCGCGCCTCAGGAATCCCTGAAGTGTATAAGCGCCTAGGGATCCAGAGGGAATCCTAAGGGAATCCTGAAATGCTAGCGAATCCGAAGGCAATCCTAAGGAATCCTTCTGCGGAATCGAAGGAATTCCCAAGGGAATCGGGAGGAAATCTACCCATGCCTCAGCGATGCCTAATGGAATCCGAAAGGAATGCCTTTGCGCAAGACCGCACGCCGTCCCGTCCGGGTTCGCGGCTGCGCGCCGCTCCTTCAGGAATTCCCTGAAGTGTTATAAGCGCCATACTAGAAACTTTACAGATAGCCCTATTAGCGAGGAATCCGAAGGGAATCCTCAGGGAATCCTGACGGAATGCTAGCGAATCCGAAGGGAATCTTGAGGAAACCTAGCGAATCCGAAGGAATCCCAAGGAATCAAAAGGAATCCGACCGAATCCTCAGCGAATCCCAATGGAATCCGAAGGAATCCTTGCGCAGACCGCACGCCGTTCCCGTCCGGGTTCGCGCTTGCGCGCCTCAGGAATCCCTGAAGTGTATAAGCGCATAGGAATCCTGAGGGAATCCTCAGGGAATCCTGACGTAATGCTAGCGAATCCGAAGGGGATCCTAAGGAATGCTTGCGAATCCGAAGGAATCCTAAGGAATCCTAAGGAATCCCAGCGAATCCTCAGCGAATCCTAATGGAATCCGAAGGAATCCTTGCGCACACCGCACGCCGTTCCCGTCTGGGTTCGCGCTTGCGCGCCTCAGGAATCCCTGAAGTGTATAAGCGCCTAGGGATCCAGAGGGAATCCTAAGGGAATCCTGAAATGCTAGCGAATCCGAAGGCAATCCTAAGGAATGCTAGCGACCCCGAAGGAATCCCAAGGAATCCTAGCGAATCCTCAGCGAATCCTAATGGAATCCAACGGAATCCTTGCGCAGACCGCACGCCGTTCCCGTCCGGGTTTGCGCTTGCGCGCCTCAGGAATCCCTGAAGTGTATAAGCGGTTAGGAATCCTGAGGGAATCCGAAGGGAATCCTGACGGAATGCTAGCGAATCCGAAAGGAATCCTAAGGAAACCCAGCGAATTCGAAGGAATCCCAAGGAATCCGAAAGAATCCGACCGACTCCTCAGCGAATCCTAAGGAACCCGCCTGCCCTTGGGGCCCGAGATCCCTGGGCGTGCATGCCGAATGCAAGCGCCCAGGGACGAGCATTGATCAGCGCGGCCGAATTGAGTCCGTTATCACTTGCATAATCCCCGTCATGATTATCACCATCATCATCAGAATCATCAAAAACATCAGCATCATAATGATCATCACCAATATCATCTTCATCATCGTCGTCATCATCATTATCACCACCATCATCGTCATGAATCGTGATCATCACCAGCATCATCACAATCACCATCAGCATCCTCATCACCATCATAATCATCATCATCGCCACCATCATCATCGTTGTAATCAACATCATCATCGCCATACATCAGCATCATCATCATCGTCATCATCGTTATCATCATACTCCGCATCATCGTCATCCTACTAATCGTCACCATCACCACCATCATCATCGTCGTCATCATCATCATCATCATTCTCATCACCTTCTTCAACATCACCTTCATGATGTAAGCTCCCAATGCAACCTCCGCAGACATCTATTGAGCAACCCAAATGGAAGCAATGCAAAATAATGCGAAGCAGCCCAATGCAAAGCAATGTAATATCTTCGGGATCGAACACGGCGGGCCCGGACGGAGACGGCGTTCGCTTCCATCATGCTCGATTGTATGGACGGGGGGCAACTTAAAACCGAAAGCCGAGTGTCAAACTCTTAAGGTAAGTTTATGTTCTGGGATCCAATATCGGCCGCATAAACTTCTAAACCATATACTTCAGTGCCAAAAGAAGAGAAAGACAGCGACACATCTTCAGAACAGCGGTTCACTACTACACGGCCCGGACGGGCACGGCGTTACCTACTACTACTACTACTACTACTACTACTACTACGACTACTACTACTACTACTACTACTATCACTAGTTTTACTTACTACTTACTACTTACTACTACATACTACTACTACTACTACTACTACTACTACTACTACTACTACTGCTACTACTGCTACCACTGCTACTACTACTACTACTACTACTACTACTTCTACTACTACTTACTACTTACTACTTACTACTACATACTACTACTACTACTACACTACTACTATTCTACTACTACTACTACTACTACTACTACTACCACTACCACTAACCACTACTAACTACTACTACTACTACTACTACTACTACTCCTACACTACTACTACTACTACCACAGCACTACAGCTCCTTACTACTACAACTAGACTGCTACTACGACTAACTACTACTACTACTGAACCACTACAACTCTACAACTAACTACTACTACTACTACTACTACTACTACTACTACAAACATACCACTAACTACTACTACTATTTAATTCTTACTATACTACAATACTAACTACTAATAACTACTACTACTACTACTACTAACCTACTACTAACTACTACTACGACTACGACTACGACTGCTACTACTAATATATATTTTTTTGTTTATTTTCTACTACTGTTACAACCACTAACTACTACTACTACACAACACAACTACTACTACTAACTACTACTACTACTACACGAACTACACTACTATTCTATAACTGCTGCTAGTAGTAGTACTACTACTACTAACTACTACTACTACTACTACTACAACTACTACATCTTACTACTACATAATACTTATACTACATACCATCTTACTACTTACTACTCACTACTACTACTCTCCTACTACTACTACTACTCTTACTACTAGTACTAGTAACAACACAACACTACTACTACTACTACTACTAGTACTACTACTAACTACTACTACAACTACTACAAACGACTATATTCTTACTAACTACTACTACACTACACACTACAACGACACGACAACTACTACTACTCGACGGCTACGAGCACTAGTACCACTACTACTACTACTACTACTACTACTACCACCACCACTACTACTACTACTACTACTACTACTACTACTACTACTACTACCTCTACTACTACTAGTATAGTACTAGTACTACGACGACGACTACTACTACTAGTACCACTACTACTACTACTACTACTACTACTTACTACTTACTACTTACTACTACATACTGCATACTACTACTACTATTACTACTACCCCTACTACTACTACTACTACTACTACTACTACTACTACTACTACTACTACTACTGGAACTCACGAATTACGATTGCATACTACTACAAACTACTACTACTACTACTACTACTACTACTACTACCGTTTACTACTACTAGGGCTACTACTACTACTATTACTACTACTACTACCATAACTACTACCACTACTACTACTGCTACCACGACAACTACTACTACTACAACTACTACTCCTTATTACTTACTACTACATACTACTACTAGTGCTACCATTACTACTACTACTACCCCTACCACTACTACCACTACTACTACTACTACTACTACTACTACTACTACTACTACTACTGATACTACTACTACTACTACGTACTACTTACTACTTACCACGTACAACTTACTACTACATACTACTACTACTACTACTACTACTACTACTACTACTACTACTACTACTACTACTACGTACTACTACTACTACTACTACTACTACTACTACTACTACTACTACTACTACTACTACTACTACTACTACTACCACTACCTACTACTACTACTACTACTACTACTACTACTACTACTACTACTACTACTACTACTACTACTACTACTGCTATTACTACTACGACTCGCCCTCCTCCCGCTCCCCCCACTGGGTGGATGTGCAAGGCGGCAGGAGGACATAGGAACAGGGTATATATGCGATAGCAGGCAGAAGTACGCCTGAAAAAACACGACAGTCGGCATGTTTCGCTGGAGTTGTTGTGCGGGGATGGCTCCCGTGAGGACTCTGGAATACGTGCGCATTCGCCGTCGCCGGCGGCGCCGCCGCCGTCGTCGTCCCTCTTCGGGGTCGGCGGCACCTGTCGTCAGCCCCCTCCTCCTCCTCCTTCTCCTCCTCCTCCTGCTCCTCCTCCTCCTGCTCCTCCTCCTCCCCCATCCCCTCCCCCGCCCCTCCCCGTTCCCTATTCTCCTCCTCATCCTCATCCTCCTCCGCATTCTTCCGCAACCTTACCCTCTCTCCCCCCTCCCCCCGCCCTTGCCCCCCGATCGTCCTCTTTCCCCCGCGCCCTTCTCCGTCGCCTCCGCCGTCCTCCGTTTCCTCCCCCTCCCCTTTGCTCCTCAGCCTGGCCCACCCCGCTAGAATGCGGCGTTTTCCGCTTCAGTCTTCTGGCACAAACTCTGGGCCCGATGGCCCGAGCCTGATAGAAGCATTGCAGAATGCCACCAACTCTGCATACGTCAGCGGCAACTCCGACACATAATCCGACACCGGCAAACCTTTTGCTGGAACATACGTGGTGCCGATGCCCAAGTACCAAAATCGGAGTATCTTCTGGTATTCACATAATTCGTACAGGATGTCCAAGTTACTCCGGCTCTTGTAGAAATCGCCGTGGTGGTCCCGCAGCCACTCGATGATATACCGAAGCATTGGCAGATCCGCCGACCTGCGTGGAGGTGTCAGGCACGAGGGGCCGCCCCGCCGAAGACGCGGCGCGAACTACGTTGGGGGGGGAGGAGGACCAGAGGACCGCGCCGCTCCCAGCACGCCGTAGGTAGACAGGCGGCGGCATTGAAGACGACAGCATTCCTCTCCGCCGCGCGCCGGTCGCTGCGGAGCTCGCTACCCCGCGCGCGCGCCGCCTGTCGGCAAGCGACCGAGCGCGAGCGAGGGCAAGGCGGCGACGGCGAAAGCCCCCTGCATAATGGATGTTCTTCTGCCTCGGCGGCGCCCCTTCGTGCAGCATGAAAGGGGGCCCGAAGCGATAATTTGCCGTCCTGCAAGGCCCAACTCCGATTACAGTGACCAATTTATACTGCTCTTGCACCCCGCTCAGGTCCCCGCCCAAGGCGTGGGACAGGCAATCCACGAAGTCGCACAATAATTCCTTGGCTCTGAACCCACTGCCGCTGTATCCCCGGACCGACTGGAGGCCCTCGAAAAACTTTGGCACGTCCAAATCCTTGGCGAAAGCCGAGACAAGATCGACGCCGACGGCTTGGAACGCATGCAAGTCCGCCAGCAAATCGGCGAATCCATGCACGGGGCGCTCACCGCGGGCGCGCATGGGCATCACATCATCACCGAATAAACCTTTGCAGTCAGTGGCGTGAGCGAAATCATGGAGAACCCCGGGTTAACCCAGCGGCCGTCTGCGACCTCCAGCCATGCCCACGACTTTTCGGCGAGCGCCGCCCGCACCGCATCGCCCAGCGTGTTCCGCATCAGCACCGCGTTGAGGAGAAATTCCAGTAGCAAGTCCGTGAAGCCGAGACCGAGGGTGCCTGCGCGTCGGCGCAAGTGCTTCTCGTAATGCTCATACGCCTGCACGGTCGCCTTGGCATCGAGGCGGGACCGGGGATTCACGCGCACCAAGCAAGCCAGGTCAGAACACACCAATGACTTCTCCACCCCGCGCAATTGCATCATCGCGTCCCGCCGCTGCCCGAAATTCACCATGGTCTGAACCCGCTCCGCGAAGCAGCTCCTCTTGAACCATGCGTCGTGGCCTAAGCTCGTCGACAGCGACCCGGGACTGTGGGCCATGCGATCCTGCGGTGTGAAATTATTGGATGTGGCAGAGTGCTCGGCGGTGCTGTAGGGGTCGTAATTGAGCACGTCTGGCATCTGGGTATCAACCCACGCGGGCCTCTTCTTTCTAGCTGGATTGATGGCGTTTCGCATCGCGTCCTCCGACAACGCCACGCCGTAAATGCATGTCTGGTCGTTCTTGTGAGTGGTTTGGCCCGGGTGTTCGAACGCAGCGAGAGCCCGACACGCGGCGCAACTGAGGTCGAGCTCCCGGCACCGCTGCGCATCAGATTTGCCAGTGATCTTCCCGCCCAGGCGTGGACTGCAGAGCCAGCCGAGAAATGGATACCTCTCTGCTGTGGATGCGTGAGTCTTCGAAAGGAAATCCTGGTACTGGTCGACGGCGCGCTCCAGAATCGCCGTTTTCAGGGCGAGCGCCAAGCTCAGCGTCGAGCGCTCGCTTCCAGTTTCGTCTCTCCGTGACGCGCCATACGATGTGGACATGCGGCGCAATCCGTCACCATGTTTGTTTTCATGGCCGGGCATGTCGGGAGCCTTTGGGGTTGTCTGGCAGGGCAGCTTACTGAACGAGAGCTCCCGCTACGCTGGCACAGGGCTTGGAATTGCCGCAGGCAATCGAATGGCCTTTGCCCAAGGCCCGCCACTACCTTCAGGTAGTCGTCACGGAGGGGTCCAGCGCTGGCCCCATCACCGGACGTCAGCCAAGCCGCGACGTCGCTGTTGCTCGGAGCTGTCATGGGCTGCGGATTGTAGCAATCCGATAACTAAGCCCCTGGTAGGCCAGTAGGGCGTGGTGCAAAAATCATCCCCCTCCTGTTCCTCATCCTCTTCCTCCTCCTCCCCCTCCTCCTCCTCCTCCTCCTCCTCCTCCTCCTCCTCCCCCTCTCCCTCATCTTCATCCTCTTCCTCCTCCTTCTCCTCCTCCTCCTCCTCCTCCTCTTTCCACTTCCTCACTCTCCTGTCCTGGCCATCCACTTGCTCACTGCTCCAACTTGAATCTCGTTTTCTCCACTCGCTGCCTCCCTTTCCTGACGTTACCCTTGCGTCCTCCTGGCGCGTGCCTCCTCCCCCCCTCCTTGTACGCAACGGCGGGGGTTGCCGTAGGCGATTGGTTGCTGTAGGCAATTGCCGAATGCACCCTCGCAGCTGGAAGGGCCTACGGCGGTAGGCACGCCAGAATCTGCCACCGTGCCATTGCACGGAATGGGCGTATACTCGGGTCCCGAACCCAATCTGTCGCCCCAAGAGATCTCCAAGAGATTCCAAAACGGCCCAAGAGGGCACCAAGACGGCCCAAGAGGCCACCAAGACGGCCCAAGAGAGGCCGAAGACGGATCCCAGAGGACGCCCCAACGGGGAATCCGAACGGACAATTGGAGCCCTCGGCCCCGAGAAGCCCCTGGGAAACCCCCAGAGGCACCCAAGAGGCCACCACGGGGCCCCCACAGCCTAGGCACGGTGGCGGGATGAGCCGAAGGCCATTAGATATGTAAGAAGTGGAATGGAATTGAAAATCGATGTATCGACGTGAAGATCTCGAGCAAAAATGTGTTCGGAAGAAAAGCGGACGCTACGACAACGACGACGACAAGGAACGAGGATAACTAAATTGAAGGGAAAGGAGAGAGTAGAGATAGAGTGAGAGAGAGAGAGACAGAGTGAGAGAGAGAGATAGAAAGAAAGAGAGAGAGTAGAGAAATGAGCGAGGAAACGGACCACCTCGCGCGGGGCATCTCCGAGCCAAAAGATGGGAGGATGTCTCAGGCGAGACTGGCCCGACCACCTCAGGTCAGGTGATCTCTGGGCCCGGGGTTGCGAGGATGTCTCAGTCGAGACTGGCCCGACAACCTCAGGTCAGGGAATCTCTGAGCCCGGAGTTGCGAGGATGTCTCACGTGAGACTGGCCCGACCACCTCAGGTCAGGGGATCGCTGAGCCCGGAGTGGCGAGGATGCCTTAAGCGGAACTGGCCCGACCACCTCAGGTCAGGGGACCTCTGAGCGCGGAGTTGCGAGGATGTCTCACGCGACACTGGCCCGACCACCTCAGGTCAGGGGATCTCTGAGCCTGGACTTGCGAGAAGGTCTCAGACGGAATTGGATGGACCACCTCGTGCGGGGCATCTCCGAACCCAAAGACAGGAAGATGTCGCAGGCGAGACTGGCCCGACCACCTCGGGTCAGGAGACCTCTGAGCCCGGAGCTGCGAGGATGTCTCAAGGGGAACTGGACGGCAGCCGATCAGTCGATCAGCGGTCGACCAGCCGATCAGCCGATCAGCCGATCAGCGATCGACCAGCCGATCAGCCGATCAGCCGATCAGGCGCCGACCAGCCGATCAGCCGATCAGCCGATCAGGCGCCGACCAGCCGATCAGCCGATAAGGCTGATCGGCTGATCGGCTGGTAGGCGCCTGATCGGCTGATCGGCTGATCGGCTGGGATCGAATAGCCCATCCGGGCTGCCGTCACAATGTTGAAAAAACAATGTTTTTGGCTTCTCGCCCTTTCGCTTCCGATGGCCATCCGAGGCCTCAAGATGGCTCCAAGATGGCTCAAGAGGGCTCCAAGAGAGGCCAAGAGAGCCCCAAGACGGCCCCAAGAGCGCCCCAAGAGGCGACTTTTAGGGCTCCCGAGAGGCAACGCTGATTGCTGCTCCCCTCTTGTTTGATCGATGTCCTTCAAGATGGCCCCAAGAGCGCGCCCAAGGCTCCCGAGAGCGCTTCAAGTGGGCCCCAAGAGGCGCCCAGGAGGCCCCAGGAGGCCCAACAGGCGCCCAAGAGGCCTCCAAGAGGCTCCCAAGAGACCCCCAAGAGGGCCCAAGAAGCTCTCTGAGGCACCCAAGACGCTCTAAGAGGCGTCCAGGACCACCACAAGGCCCCCAAGACGCTCCATAGGGCCTCCACTGGGGGACCCTTCCTCCATGTGCTGTCCACTTCCCTGATCGAGGCAATTCCTCTGGGCATCGTTTCTGGATGGGCTGGTGGGGTTACGCGAAACATCTAGAATTTCTTAAACGCTCTTTCCGTTTCCGTGCCGGCCCAGGTTGGTCTGCCAACGGCCCCAGCCTGTCTCAAACGGACGACCCCCCGAAGCGAACCAACGATTACCCCCCGTGATGGCGCCACGACAATACAGCGTGGCCTGGCGACGTCCCACATCCAGGCGAGCCCAGAATCGAATCGACAAGTCGGATCGGCGATCGACATGAATCGGATCGACGGATACCGGCAGCCGAGTGGGGAAAAGTTGAATCGGCAGACATCGGCAGGCTTGTAGGCCTCCAGTCAGAAATCGGATCCCAAATCGGAATCCGAAATCGAATCGAATCGAAATCGGAAACCATCGAAGTCTAATCGAATCGAATCGGAGGAATCGAAGCGAGCCCTGCACATCTCCAAGACCCCACAAGACAGTCCTGATACCCCGGCATCCCCGAAAAGCCTTCCAAAGGCCCAAGGGGGGGCAACAAGTGGCGCGGCGGCCGCGGCACGGACCAGAACTGAGGGGCAACGACAGGGGTGGACCAGCTCATTGTGGAAACGTGAGCGTGTTCTTATTCGGAGTTTCGACATTGGGCGGAGAGGGGGGGTTTGGCTCTGGACCTCTACTTCGTGCGACTGATTGCAACACAGTTTCCTTTGGGGGAGGGACTCCACCTGCTCGAAACAGGCGCCAAAAACAGCCAAGATCTACTCCATGGGGCGGGAGGAGGGAGGGGGTGCGAGGGCCCGCGCTGATCGGCACACGAATGAACAAAAAAGCTCACTAACATCGACCTGGAATCGGCGATACGTCGCCGATCGGTCAGCGACATGCCGCCGGCAAGGGAAGCGCACGTTCCGAGGCGGCGTGGGCTGTCGGGCCCCTCTCGGCGATGAGAGAGCCCTCATGAGCCTATCCCCCCCTAACGTTGCCCCTGAAGAACGCTCTGAGAGGGCTCTGGAACGGGTCAGTCGGCCTGACGCTCCACCTCCAAGGCATTTGCAACACGCGCGCGCGCTGGCGCGCCTCTACGCGCGCCTCTCAAGGTCGAAGGGGGCCTCCAGAGGCCAGTCCCCGGGAGGCCTGCGCCAGAGGTGGAACCTCCATATGCGTGATCCCTCCATGCTTAGGTCGGGCATGTCCTCCTACAGGCGGATTTTGGACGAAAAATGAAAAAATGCGGAACACATCCAAAATAATATAACAAATAATCATAGCATCGTCCCCATACAATGTTTTCACTACTTTTGAATACTATTCCTGTAGAGGGACACGCCGGACTTCACTCCATGCCCCTGTGGAGACCTTGCTTCCGCAGAACCCTTGCTTCCGCAGAGGCGTCGGGCGCGAGCGTGCGCACACCCCACGCCACCCAGCCTGAGGAGGAGATCGGGGCCTATCTTCCGGCAGGTGGCGCAGCGGCTTCCAAGAGGCCCTCAAGAGCGAGAGCTGTGCGAAGGTTTGCGTGGCTGACGTAGATATCTGTGTGTGTGTGTGTGTTCGAAAGACTGTGATATTTGTCCCACAATGTATGTGTGCGTGTGTGTCTGTGTGTTTGTGTGTTTCTTCCACAATGCAATTTTTCCAGACTTTCCGCAGACTCACCGCCCCCCCTGCTATTGAAAGCCCGAAAACGGTACGAAACAAGCGGGGACGATGCCCAACAGCGAACGCTGTCCACAGCCGAGCGCCGCCACTGTTGGGCAGACGGCCTCTGGCCCCACTGGACCACGTCTGCGGCGACGCCGGCCACGCACCCCGTGCAGCGGGCAAAAACGGCTGCGGGTCTTCGCTCCCGATCTGTGCCGTCCCCCTGTTGATCGTAGTGCTTCCCGCCGGCTGCCTTTGGAGGCCTCTCAGACGGGGTCAGAGTAGAAGCGGTCGGAGGATCGCGCCGCATCGCCGATGCATCGGCGATGCATCGCCGCTGCATTGGCAACGCATCGCCGCTGCATCAGCGGTATCGGCGATGCATCGGCGACGCCAGCGCGCAGAACATCGGGCTCCAGATCGAGCCGCATCGCCGATGCATCGACGATACGGCGCGATCCTTCGGCCCCAGCTACTCGGACCCCATCTGGGAAGCCCAAATGCCTGGCGCTCCACGTCCGAGGCGGCCAGCCGGGACGCGAACGCATCCACGGCCGGCTTGCAGACCGCCAGCCTGACGTAGTGATCCGCCAGCATCGCGGACGCCGCCGCCGCCACGAGGATGCGCAGGAGCGACATGCAGCAGCGCCCTCTCTCCCTCTTCGGCGTGGGGCCCACCTCCTCGGCGGAGAGGGCGGGGGGCACCCCACTTGGCCAAGAGGACTCCAAGACGGGCCAGGAGAATCCCGAGACGGCCCATGGGGGCCCCAGAGACGGCCCAGCGTGGCCCGAGGGAACCCATGACTGCCCCGAAGGAGCCCAAGAAAGGACGGAAGAAAGAGAGGGAGACGACGCAGACCAGATTAGGGCCCCCGACGCGACGCGGAGGAGTGCGTCGTATGTTGCGGCTCTTCCGAGCCTAGAAGCAACAGGTGCCACCTGTTACTGCCTCCTGCGCGCACCCCCCCGAACAGTCGCCACCCAAGGTGCTAGGCTGGCACGGCCGCGGGACTTGCTACAGGCAGCTGGACGATCGGGAGACGGGGAATGCGAAATTGAAAAGGAGGGAGCGAGAGAGGACGCGCGCGAGCCGTGGAATCCCACGACGCGTCGCCCGCGACTGGAGCGGCCCGCATGGCCCGCTCCACAATGTGGCTCCGCGGAGCGCGGATGGAATCACCCTTGCACAACTGGCGGCGTGACCCTCCTCCTGGAATCTGGCTTGCCGTAACCAAGGCTACTCGGGCCTCTTGTCAGAGGTAGAGCTGGTCATCGCAAGCACGATGAGCAGGACGGAAGGGAACTAGCGGTAACTGCTCGAGGCTGGCATGGCTCCGACTGGCTGCATGAGACATTCAATGCGGTACGAATCACACGAAGGTCACCATTCGACATGCCGAAGACCAGGCTCTGCCCGGTGGCAGACCAATGAGGAAACAAACTCTGAAGGCTCTTGAGGCCTCCTGGGCGGTCTTGCGCTCCTTGAATGGTCCGGGAGCTGTCTTGGAGGATGTTGAGAACGCCTCGGGGAGCGTCTTGGGGCCTTCGGGAGCTCCTGTAGCCGCTCATTGGCTTCTGCGAGCCCCCAGTGGGGCCATCTTCGATCGAAACGTTGAGAACCACAGAGGTGCAGCGCAACCCAAGGAAGCCCTCAGACTTTGGACCGATGTTGGCCAGCTGGGGGTTATTTCTGGGGCTCTCTAGTGGCTATCCTAGGGTAGTTCTGGAACTGCGGGTCTGTCCTCGGGCGATCTTCGCAGTCACGCGAACGTTCGGGGAAGCTCTTGGATCGCTCTGGCGTGTCGTCTCCCGCGGCATCAGACTGCCCAGGACCCGCCTGAGGAGCCCAGAGCCCCCCCTCCCGCACAGGAAGCAGAGCACCGCCATGAGCGAAAGGGTGTCTACGCTAGGGAGGCCTCTCCCCTGACTCCCAGGGATAACATCTATATGTATGTAGTGCGTACTAGTGCGTCTTTTATACATAGAGAGACAGAGGGAGAGAGAAAGAGAGAGAGAGAGAGAAAGAGAGAGAGAGAGAGAGACAGAGAGAAATGAAGAGAGAGAGAGAAAGGGAGAAAAAGAGAGAGAGAGAGACAGAGAGAGAGAGAGAGAAGAGAGAACGAGAGAGAGAGAGAGAAAGACAGAAAACAAAAAGGAAGAGACTCTAGAACCATTCGCGCGCATTCCGCGATTCCATATATGTTCTAGCTGGCCCAGGCCCCCCATCGTCTCACAAGCAAACACACCTACGAACGTATACTTGGATTGAACAAGAATTGCACAAACACATGAGCGTCCACCCGTGCAAATCAATGCGAGCGGAAAGGCAAACGAACAACAGCAACAACAACATCATTTTAAGACTGTTCGCCCTTATCTGCTCGAGTGCCCAATAACGCGTATTTCCAAAACCCTCGATACCCGCCCCCTTCGTCTTCGATCGAACCCCTTTTGGGGGGTATACCTTTCTTCCCTGCAGGCCGGGCCCGGGCAGGCGGCGGGGCGGCCGCGGACCGTCGGCTTGGCCAGCGTCAGCGCTGATCGGCGGGGCGGCCGCGGACCGTCGACCCGACCCCAAGAGGGACGGACAGGGGACCGACCACGACGACGACGACGTCGAAGACGACGGCGACGACGAGCGAAAGCGAGAGCGAGAGAGAACGACAGCACGGCCACGAAAGACACGGAGTAGGCCACGCAAGGCGACAGCGGGGACACGAAGGGAATGCGTACGGGGCCACGAAAAGCGCGAACAAGCTGGGGCCACGAAGGGCAAATAATGCGGGGCCACTGAAGACAACGATGGGGCCACTGAGGGTAGCAACTGGGCCACGTAGGACAGTGAGGGGTCCACAACCGGCGACAGCGGGGCCACGAAGGGCATGCACATGGGGCCACACCGGGCGCGCCTCCTGGGTGCCTGGGTGTCGGGAGCGCGGCGCTTGAGCAAATTGCAAGACATTCCAAGTGCAAGGGCGCTCTTCTTCAGTAAATTGCAAGCGGATCTTCAGCGAGAGCGCGACTCCAGAGCGCCGGGAAAGCGATTCCGGAATAAATTGTAAGGAAATCCCAAGCGACAGCGCGATTCCTGAATAAAACGCGAGGAAGTCTCAGGCGGGAGCGGGGATCCTGGCTAAATTGCGAAGAGAGCTCAGGCGGGAGCCGTTGTCGTTGTAACCCAGGGGCCAGGGGCCCAGTCTGAGCCTCAAGACTTTCCCTGTCAAAAAACAGGGTGCGAGCGTCGAGGGGCACACTTTGATTTAGAAAAAACAATATGCACTGGCGCGGGGGGATCAGCAATCTATTCTTCAGAAATGAAAATTCAACAACAACAACAACAACCACAAAAACATGAACCACAACATTAACAACAACAACAACAACAACAACAACAACAACAACAACAACAACAACAACAATCATGTTCAGACTGTTCGCCCATATATGCTCTTGTGTCATTCAATATGCATATCCCAAACCCTGGGTACCCGCCCTCTTCGTCTTCGATCGTGCCCCCTTTTGGGGGGTAGATTCATTCCCTGCCACGCGTGGTTGATGAAGCCCTTGAAAACGAAGGGTAACATATAACCTGGGATAGTGATGACGAAGGGATCGGAGGAAGGGAGGGGAAGGGCAAGAAAGAGGAAGGACGATGATTTGCGCTGCGAGTGGCGATTCAGCTTGCGCCAGCCACTCCAACACAAGTTTACAATATGTTTCGCCATGGGTCACGCCATCAACAGCGCCACGTACCACCCTCTTGAAAGAACAAAACGTGAATACCCACACGGGGGGACGCACAGCTGCGAACTGGTGTCAGAAACAAATTTCGTGGAACCCTGAAAAGAAGCGGGATGTTGGGAGAGTGGGGCGGAAGGAAAATGAGAACTGCAGAGGTGTCGAAAGGAACGCGTGAGCCCCAAGTGAGAGCGCGATTCTTCAATAAATTGTGAGGAAGTATCAAGCGGGAGCCGCGATCAGGTGGTAAATTGTAAGGAATTCCCAAGCGAGAGCGCGATTCTTCAATCAATTGTGAAGAAGTCTCAAGCGGGAGCCTTTGTTTTTGTAAACCGGGGGCCAACGACACGGTTTGACCCTCAAGACTTTCCCGGATAAAAAAACAGAATGCGAGCCCCGGGAAGGGCACTTCAATCGAAAAACAAATGTGCACCGGATGGACGGGAACAACAATAAGTATTATCTTGCACAGCTGTGCTCTAGAGCTCGGACATCTATATTTTTGTCGTGGCTCGTGGTGGTTCGTCCCCGTCGGCCCCTCCCCTGAGCCTGAGCCCCAGCTCCCCTGGGCTCCCCCCCCCTCGGGACCCTCCCTCCGCCCAGGCTTCCCAGGGCAGCCCCCCTGGGCCGCGGAACCTTTTAGTTTCGTCGTGGCTCGTGGTGGTTCGTCCCCCTCGGCCCCCCCCTGAGCCTGAGCCCCAGCTCCCCTGAACCACCCACCCTTGGGAGCCTTCCTCCGTCCAGGCTTCCCGAGGCAGCCCCCCCTGGGCCGCGGAACCCTGTATTTTCGTCGTGTTCCGTGGTGGTTCCTCCCCCTCGACCCCCTCCCCTTAGCCTGAGCCCCAACTCCCCTGGTCCACCCCCCCTTGGTTGCCTTCCTCCGCCCAGGCTTCCCAGGGCAGCCCCCCTGGGCCGCGGAATCATTTATTTTGGTAGTGGTTTGTGGTGGTTCGTCCCTTTGGGCCCCCCCTGGGCCACGGACATCCTTATTTTCGTCGAGGTTAGTGGTTCGTCGTGGTTCGTCCCCCTCGGCCCCTCCCCTGAGCCTGAGCCCCAGCTCCCCTGGGCCACCCCCCGTTGGGACCCCCTCTCCGTCCAGGCTTCCCAAGGCAACCCCCCTGGGCCGCGGAACCATTGATTTTCGTCGTGGCTCGTGGTGGTTCGTCCCTCTCGGCCCCCACCTGAGCCTGAGCCCCAGCTTCCCTGAACCACCCACCCTTGGGAGCCTTCCTCCGTCTAGGCTTCCCAGGGCAGCCCCCCTGGGCCGCGGAACCCTTTATTTTCGTCGTGGTTCGTGGTGGTTCGTCCCCCTCGCCCCCCCCCCCTGAGCCTGAGTCCCAGCTCCCCTGGGCCACCCCCCTTTGGGAGCCTTCCTCCATCCAGGCTTCCCAGGGCAGCCCCCCTGGGCCGCGGAATCCTTTATTTCGGCAGTGGTTTATGGTGGTTCGCCCCTCCTTTGTGCAAGAACCAGGGCTCGCTTGCCACTTGTTCTTCAGAAGTGAGTGTCCATCAACAACAACACCACCAACAACAATAACTACAACAACAAACACAAACACAACCACAAAAACACCACCAACACTAACACCAACACCAACAATAACAACCACAGCAGCAACAACAACAACAACAACAATCATTTAAGACTGGGGACACTCCGTTCTCACCAGTGCCAGGGTTTTCATAGGAGGCGGGCAATACCCCCACTTTGTGGGGGGGCCGGTTCAAGCTCTACCAAGTTTCCAAACGACTCTTCGCCACCACCCACACCCAGCTTCCCGCCCTATGACGTTCGGACACTTCACTTCGTGGCCTGCGGACGACCTTGGCTACTACACTGGCGCATGGTTACAATGACTTCTTGTGGTAACATCTTGTGGAAACTAGCTTAGTATACGACTTATACCCCTGTTCCAACAATGGGCACGTGTACCGTTTTCCGACGTTTTAACGTTTCTGTACCACACAAGCCAAGACCCTTATTTTGACTGGTATCACGTGCGTGGCGCCAGCATACCACAGGACTTGTTTCCGTTGTTGTGAGACGATATATGCTCATTCTTGTTCTGTGGTTCTCGTTCCGGCCTCAATGTGCAATACTGGCTCACTCGTCGACGAAATACACGTGACTACCTCTCTCTGGTTGGAGGTCCTGATGGTTGCGGTTGTCCCGATAATTGTCGCGATGAGTGTCCCGATGATTGTCCCGATTGTTGTTCCGATGGTTCTCCCGATGGTTGCCCCGATGGTGGTCCCGATCGTTGTCCCGATGGATGTCCCGATGGTTGTCCCGATGGTTGTCCTGATGGTTGTGGTTGTCCCGATCGTTGTCCCGATGGTTGTCCCCATGGTTGCCGCGATGGTTGTTCCGATGGCGGCCCCGATGGTTGTCCCCATGGGTGCCCCGCCGGAGGAGGAGGAGGAGGAGGAGGAGGAGCAGCAGGACAAGGCGAGGCGGACGCATACGTGCTCTGGAAGCATACTAAAGAGACGAGTCTGTGTGCCCATCGTCTTCTGGCATGCGCCTGTCCCTAATGGCACGCATCGGGCGCAATACTGCAAGCTGCGCTCCTGGCACCCATACATCAGGGGCCAAGTGTCCCAGCATGGTGCCGATACGCCTCCTCGCGGACACATCGCCCGTGCGTCCGTGGGGCGCCAATACCGCCAGGACGCCCTGGACATGCGCCGGCATGCCCAGATCCACACGGTAACCCATGACATTCCCATACTCGGACTGCCCGAAAGAACGCCATACAGGCATGTGCCACCAATGATCCTGCTTCGGGAACAAGGTGATACCATCCTTGACGTCGTGGGAGGCATTCCACAGAGCCATACATGGCGGCTCCATGCCCATGGATGCCGTGTGTGTTGCCGCAAATACATCCAGGCTCGCCATGCGCCTGTATGACAGACCTGATACCACCTCGGAATGCACGTGAATACGCAGGAGCTGCAACAGCCTGCGCAAGCCAGCATACACCCAGCCGCCGGGTCGGACGAATACGTGCGAACTCCAGTTCGCTATACCAGCTTGGGTGCACAGCCGATTGAATACTTCCGCAAGTGTGCCAGATACTGCGCGGCTGGATCTTTGAAACCATCAAAGTTGCCGAATACCAAGCCAGGGTAGAAGTATACAGCGAACGCCATCCACTCTGGGGTCTCGATGCCTCCCATGCGCCGCTGGTTCTCGACCATGCCGTTCTCCTTTGAACGGCGCGTGCTCTCCGCGGTCGACACGCGCAGGCATACACCCGTGAGTCCCTGCCACATACACGGAAAATACACTGCGGTCGCGAACCACGTGGTCTCGCGCAGCACCTTTCAGGAGAGAAAAAAGTACCAATACCACCAGCTAAGGGGGTGGCCGCGCCTTCCCCTCGAGCTGGTGGCACCTCGTTCCAGGCGCTCTCTGGAGGCATGCCCGGAAGGAACCACCAGCTCGAAGAGTGAGCGGCCACCCCCCTAGCTATGTGGTACTGTTGTCTCTCCTGAGCCTTGAGCCATTGGAATGCCAATCCGCCCCCGCCGGGTGACGCAGACCAGCGCCTCATACCCTCGGCCACCTCCTCGTTGGATGGGATATGCTCCCCAGTCTGTTCGCCCCACTGCCCTGCCATTGCCAACAATACGGACGCGCGTGCAAATATGGAAAGAGATGCGAAAAGCAATATGCGACTGGAGCCCCAATGGCTAAGGCACACGCATAATGCTGTGGGAAAGTGCCAAAGTCCATACGAACGGAAACGAAGCACATACATGTGTCAAACTGATCAGACAACTCAATCTCACAAGCAGGTGAGGTTGATGGCGGCTCCTGTTTCAAAACAAGAGTTCCCGATGAGGCACTCTGGAGGGGCCCAAGGGGAGGCGCCGTGAGAGGCGGGGCCCGAGGCCTCTGGGGGCTGGGGTGGGCCAGGGGGATAAGGTTGAGGGAGGCCTGTTTCAAAACGGGGTTCCCGCTTGAGTTCCCGATGGGGCGCTCTGGAGGGACCCGAAAAGAGGCGCCGTGAGAGGCGGGGCCCGAGGCCTCTAGGGGCTGGGGGGGACCAGAGAGGGCACGGAGGATTAGGTTGAGGGGGGCTCCTGTTTCAAAACAGTGCTCTCGCTTGAGTTCCCGATGGGGCGCACTGGAGGGACCCGAAGGGGGGCGCCGTGAGAGGCGGGGCCCGCGGCCTCTAGGGGCTGGGGGGGGCCAGAGAGGGAGGATGAGGTTGAGGGCGGCTCGTGTTTCAAAACGGGATTCTCACACTGATAGGACAACTCACACTCACAAGCAGGTTAGTCAACATATTGTCACATTTCTGGATCAAATTTCAGACACATGCATTTGTTATATATGGTACATATTGCACATGATACATATGATAGACATGAGACAAAGACACGCAACAGTTGGTCACATTTTTGGGACAAATTTCAGACTCATGCATTTGATATAGATGATACATATTGCCATTGATTTCCTGGACATGAGACTAAGAAACACAACAGTTGGTCACATTGTTGGGACAAATTTCGTACACATGCCTTTGTTCTATATGATGCATATTGCACATGATACATCTGATAGACCTAAGACGAAAACACACAACAGTTGATCACATTTTTGGTGCAAATTTCAGAAACACGCATTTGTCATACATGATGCATATTGCACATGATACATATGATAGACATGGGATAAAGACACACAACAGTTGGTCACATTTTTGGGGCAAATTTCGGCCTCATACATTCCTTATTGTGATACATATGGCACATGAATAGATTAGACATGAGACAAAGACACACAACAGTTGGTCACATTTGTGGGGCCAATTTCGGGGACATGCATTTGTTATACATAATACATATTGCACATGATATGATAGACATGAGACAAAGACACACAACTGTTGGTCACATTTTTGAGGCAACACCATGCATTTGTTATACACACAACAGTTGATCACATTTTTGGTGCAAATTTCAGAATCACGCATTTGTCATACATGATACATATTGACATGATACATATGATAGACATGAGACAAAGACGCACAACAGTTGGTCACATTTTTGGAGCACATTTCGGCCTCATGCATTTGTTATGTATGATACATTTTGCACATGAATATATTAGACATGAGACAAAGACACAAAACAGTTGGTCACATTGTTGGGGCAAATTTCGGGGACATGCATTTGTTATATATGATACATATTGCACATGATATGATAGACATGAGACAAAAGCACACAACTGTTGGTCACATTTTTGTGGCAAATTGCAGACACATGCATTTGTCATATATGAGTCATATTGACATGATACATATGATAGACATGAGACAAAGACACACAACAGTTGGTCACATTTTTGGGGCAAAATTCAGACACATGCATTTGGTATATATGATGCATATTGCACATGATACATATGCTAGACCTCAGACAAAGACACACAACAGTTGGTCACATTTTTGGGGCAAATTTCGTCCACATGCACTTGCTATATATGATGCATATTGCACATGGCACATATGATAGACATGAGACAAAGACACACAACAGTTGGTCACATTGTTGGGGCAAATTTCGGACACATGCACTTCTGATATATGATGCAGATTGCACATGGTGTGATAGACATGAGACAAAGACACACAACAATTGATCACATTTTGGGGAAATTTCGGACACATGCATTTGTTATACATGATACATATTGCACATGACACATATGATAAGCATGAGAGAAAAACATTATAGGACAACTGAAACTCACTAACAAGTTTGTGGGGCACATACACCCACAGACCAGGTGGCCTCATTATTTGGGACATTTTGTTTTGCCACTCCCGCGCACTTCATATATACACTCCCGAGATGCAGAGAAGCAATACCTTGTTCTAAATGCATGCAGCCCCTGCCTCCCCAGTGTGCACGCACGACTCTGGAAAATTGCTCATGTACCGTGCCATCAGGCAGCGCCGAAATCGTTGACGGCGGAGCCCTGTGAGCCCACCGCCTCCACGTCAATACCGTTGTGGCCCAACGCATGACGGACCTTCACAGCAGCCTGGAACTCTTGAAGTGATGCCTCCTGCTGCTCTGGACCAGCTCCGTGAAAACTGTTCCCGTGATACTTGAAACAGGTGGCGGCCCTGTGGTGACACTGAGCCACGAATGCCAACCCCCCACAGCTTTGCCAATGGGCCATCATACGCACTCGCGAAAGTTTACCCTTGTCGAGCCACTCATACACTTTCTTCGCATGCTGGTCCAATGCCGGCTCAATCTTCGTGTCCGGCAGCACTGCTTCGTCCATACCGCTCGCGCGCAGAGCGGCAGCACCCCTTTTCTCATACTGCTTCTTGGGTGCCAGGCAATACTGCAAGGGCGGCAGGATCTCCTCAATCTCTTTGTAGAACTCCTCATACATCGTCGGATTCAATACCGCCTTGTTCGCCGCCTGTACCGAGGGATCGTTTTGATACTCGCAGAAGGTCTTCATCGCGTGAATGAAACGGTTAATACCGACACCCCTCCGCTCCGGCTCCTTGCTGCACATCTCCGACATCCATACGGCCCCACTCTTCAGCGGCTCCTGCATCTCGTTCCATACCTGCTTGTCCGATAACTTCGCGAACTTGGAAGGCCCGTATACGTTGAGCAACTGCGACGGCAACGTCTCGAATACCTTCAGCCACTCCCGCTTCTTCTGGTCCTTCGCCTTCTCCGCTGAGGCCGGGGCGCCCGGTTGCGTCCCTGGAACCAACATCGCGAAGTCAGTGGCCATGCCACTGTCGAGGCTCATTGCGACCGATTGGATCGAAACCGCAGGGAATATACTTCCGAGTGGGAAGACTGGTACTGCCGCGCCAGCTGTGAGATTATATGGCTGCAATGGGAGACGTATGATACACATGAGACAAAGTCAACACATAGCATTTTAACATTATCCCCTTTTCCGTCTGAGAAGCGCCGAAGACGTTCCAAGAGGCCCAAAAAAGAGGAGCAAAGACGGCCCAAGAGGACCCCAGTATAGCCCTGGAGGCCCCCCAAGACGACCCCGGGAGGCCCCCAAGATGGCCTCAAGAAAGTGAACTCGAACAGACCCTTCTAGTCCTCCACCCCAAGATGACCCCAACAGCCCCCATTTTTGGGCCAGTTTGGAGACGCAACATGTCGGTATATATGATACATACCAGCCTTGCTCTTTGTCGGAGATACACGCGTAGGGAGCCACCGTGTGCTCAACAAGTCACATTTTTTTGGAACAGGTACGTGAAAATACTCTTTCTATGCATGCATGTTTGTCTGTATGTATTTCTGCATTGTGTATCTATGTAAAAATGTTATATGTCATTCATACGACGTATGTAACTCTGAGTGCATGTCTCGACGTACGCATGTGTATGTGCATGTGACTGTGTAGGTAAGGTCTATGTGTAAAGAATGGCTATGCGCGTCGAACTAGTATGTTTACATGTGTGTATGTATGTATATGTGAATGTCATTGCTGCTATATGCTCTTCTTTCATACTTTTCTGGTCGACCACTGTGTCAGACAACATGCAAACAAATGAACACCGCCCTCGGGGTTCAGCCAGCAACGCCTCCAACTTGACTTTGGATAATCGTCTGGTGATCCACCTTCCCTGCATTTTCATTCTTTCATACCGAGAGCCGCCGCGAGCGTGCACTGCGGATGCCAGCTCCTCGTAACTCCTCTTCCGCGCCCCCGTGCCTGCAGGCTTCTGCATACCGCGCTGCACCAGCACCGCGAGCTTCTTCTTAGTATACGACTTCGCGTACTTGATGCCCAGACCCTTCGCGGCCTTGACCAAGCCGCGATACTGCTGATTGTGCTGGACCTTCTGAGTCACAACGCTCAGACAACTCGCGAGCACACGGAACTCTGGAATGCCATCCAATTCAACCTTGGGACACAAACGGCGGCGACCCATCTGAAACGCCACCTCCCAAGGTCCGCCAGCGCGTTTGGAGGGTAACTTCCGCAGCACAGCGAGTGATACACCCACACAGCTGCGGATCTCCTACAAAACCTGAATTGTGTAAGGAAGCGTGGATACACTGTATGCGAGCCCATGTCGGACACGCGAAACATTTGCCCGCGCAGACTTCCTCTTGTCATGCTGCTCAATGAGATACCAAAGACCATGCAGCGAATACCTATTGATAGCCTGCCGCGTCTCGCAGAACAATACATGCATGGTCGCGGCACTCACTTGAGACGTGGTGTTTAGAGCCTTCCTCATACGACCCAATGCTGTGGTCATACTGTCGCAGGACACCACGCCAAAATACGCGAGCTCCGCCGCAGCATTGCGTCCATACTTCCGACACTGCCGCTTCAGAAACCACTGATGCAGCTCCTCGGTATACTCCGTGGGCGCGCAGCCCATGCAAAACTCAAGCATGTGCATAAAACACCGCATACAGTCCATGCTGTTATACTTACCTGCCATCTTCACCTGGTTCTTCTGAACAGCCACGGCCACATAGTCCGGGATACTGTCCCCGATGGCCATGATGTCAGCGCTCGCGACCGAGACGCCCACCACACGGGGACGCTGAAGCCCCGATACTACGTGCGCCCACTTCTCCGCAAATGCAACAAGGCGCCGTCGTATACGAGCCCTGCGAAGAGTGCGAATGAAGTTCAAACCAGAATACGCCATGTGCAAACCTTCCCGATGGGCCAAATACGAGCATCCCCTCTCTTTGCATACTGCCTCGCAGTGCCGCACGAGTCCACAACAAAATGAATCGAAGGTCTCAACGAATACACTCCACTGATCCAAAAGGTTGTCACGTACGACAGGTACTCCTGCCTGACCTCTGGTGAAACGCAGTAATACAAAGGAGAGCAAGAAAAAATACCCTGCGGAGTCCATGCCAAGGCAAGACGCGGCCAAGAATAACCCCCTCTTGAGCCAAAGTGCCTATGAACAACACACAGAGACATCGTTGTTGTTGTTGTGTCGTGATGGTGATGATTGGTGGTGATGGTGATGATGGTGATGATGATGGTGATGGTGGTGTTGGTGATGGTGGAGGTTTCCTGATGGTGGCGATGGTGATGGTGATGATGGTGATGATGAGATGAGAGGGGAAGGAGGGAGAAGAAGGATGAGGAGTAGGTATCAGAAGAGCCAGAGGCCTCTTGAATGCCTCTCGGAGTCTACTCGGATGAATCTTGGGCAAGTAGAAGCCTCTTGGGTCGTCTTGGGGCCCTCCTCGCGTGACCCGGGGGCCTCGTGGGGCATCCTGGGTGCCCCGGGGAGCCCCTTGGAGCTTCTTGGGGATCTCTTGGCCGCCTCTTGGGCGCCTGTTGGGCGCCTCTTGGGACCCCCTGGGGGCCTCTTCAGACCCTCTTGGGGCGCTCTTGGGAGCCTTGGGGGCGCTCTTGGGGCCCTCTTGGAGGACATTTTTTTTTCTATGAAGGCAGACACTTGGACTCCAACGTAGAAGCGGACCGGAGACGATGATACACACATGCGCGCGTGTACGTTTATTTTCAACGTCCGCCACCATACGTCACAGATCATTCCGGCGTTGCCGCGCCGCCGTATACGAGGAGCTCACCGTTCTCGCCCCACACTTCCCCCCTCACTGGAAGCTCTTCATACACTGGCGCATCGGCAGCCTCCGCACTGGCACCTGCAGCAAACTCTGCCAGGATACGTTGGCACTCGGTCCTGGATACATCTGCCGTATCCTCTGTGCTCACGAGGAAGTCCAAGAGATTGTTGCCCATATCCATGGACAGAACAGGGTCCGCGTCATACTCCCCTTGATCTGCACAGGCATACTCCAAGCCTTTCCCCTCGTCGTCAGATGACGATACCGAGTCATAGCCACGCTCCAGAATCTCGCCGGCCTTCTCAGGGCCAGCCGGGAGGAAGTCACTGCGGCGGAGCTTGCCGAATACATAGCAGCCCTCGCGGGACTTAGAGCGACTGCAGGCAACGTAGCCATACCCTCTCGTGGCCACTCTCTTCTTCTGCTCGAAGTAAATACAGCCGTGAAAGAGATCCGCACCCTGCGCTCGACGCACCGTGGTCGCATACCCGTAGCAGCAGGGCAGGAAGATCTCCCCATTCTCCTCGATGGGGTGCACCAATACCATGTTGCCCGTGCCCACCAGCCTGGCTGTAAACACAGAGTTTCCACGAAGCGACTCGCATACCGTGGCCAACGCCCCATTGACAAAGCCTCGCTGTTTGTCAAAGTTCCGACTGAGGCGAATCACGATACCAGGTCTGGCCAAAATGCGTAGGTTGGACTTCGTGGTGGGATCGGAATACCCACCCTTTTGCAGATCGGCCTCACTAATGCCGAGTAATGCCAGAGCCGCTCTGCATACGTCTGCCGAGCCTGCGTTCGCACACGTCAGCCAAGAAAACGGATGTCCTTTCTCCGCCGCCAACGCCATACCGCGCTCAACACAAGCCTCCAAGGACTCATGCTGCCAGTGCCGGTCGCCAAAATACTCTGTCAAACACACTCGATCTGGCTGAGCCTCGCGTATACGGTTCAGGAAAACCAGGTGCTGCTGGTCTGCGGTGCGATACACTGTCTTCAAGTCAACCTTGTCCATTTGGTTGCAGAAGTGCTCGCATTGCCCCCCGCTCAATACTGGCTGCAACTGCTTAAAATCGGCCACGATACCAGTGAAGGGTTTATGCGGCTGCTCCCGCACCGCGGCGAAAAAACGCATCCATTCCTGATCTTCATACTGGCTGCCTTCATCGCAAAGAATCAAGTCAATACCTCTCAAAGCCGAGGGTGGGGCCCAGCGGACCTTCCCGTCCTTCCCGGCCCTCTTATACTTCAGGACTCCTTGTATGGTATCCACTCGGATGTTCTCAATACCAGGTCTGTCTGGCAGCTTGGACTTGTACTGGTGCACGAGATACCCGGTGGGACACACGATCAAAACCTGAACAGACTCACATGCCCAAATGGCCAGCTCCAGCAATACTGCCGTCTTCCCACTGCCTGGTGGTCCACTGATATACAAGAAACGCTTACTGTTCTGCTTCTCCTCCTCGTCCTCCAGCGATACACCCTTCTTGACCCGTTCGATGGCGTCAGCCTGCTCGGGACTCCAGGTGCGCTGCTGATACTTCGGCCTATTCAAGACATCCCACGCCTGCCGGAGGCACTCGTACTCTGGCTCGTTATCGCATTGAGCAACACGCATATACAGCAGAAAATTCGCGCGTTGCTTCTGCTCGAAGCAGCCGACACGCTCATCGCGCATACCTCGAAATTGCAGATCGCGTCGGGCCAGCGAGAGCAGGTACTCGAATGCTGCCCTATCATTGGCAAATACAGACACTCCAGCAGTATACTCCGAGCCGAATGACAGTATCTGGCCGTCCTCACCCACTCGCATCGGCAGCGCATGATTATGGAATTTCAATTCACACGACGTCTCCACGATACCAGCAGTGTCGGACCACTGCCAGGACATGAGATACTCGATCATGCCCACGAAGTTCTTCATACTGTCCAGGTGTTTGAACGTCCGAGGGAGTAATTGTGCAGCGTATACATGTGGCAGCACAGTCAGTGAATGCTGGCCCCAATAACCGTCGGTCAGCTCGTACCAGTACCTGCAGGCGACCACTTGCGTGGACGCATGCCTTTGCTGATGTCTGCCGCCACGGAACTGTACGCAGTGGTTCGAGGTGTCATACTCCCTGCCACGGTGCCATACCAAGAAACTCTCCGATACGGGAGTCCCTGCGACCAGCTGCTCCCTCTTCTCCTGAAGATAGAAACCATGCATCCTCGAGGAAAAGTTTCCTTGCCGCCCGTCATAATTCAGCATGGCTGCAGGCTGCGGTGGATACAGCAAAACATGGGAGTAGGACCGCTCAAATTCCGACAGTTGCGCCATACGGATCGCCACTTCCGGCAAGCACGGGCTGCTCTTGCTGAGCAAGCGATACGCGGTCAGCCAGGAGCTGTTTGCATTCTTCTGCACATACTCGCCGAGCCCCACGTCGACGGCATCATGGTCCTTCGCCACATACCCGGAGATGTAGTTCAAACGGCCGTTGCCTATCTGAACATCTATCTCGGCGCAGAATACCAGCGAGAGGAACTTGACGAATGCCGACACGACAGCCGTACCAGTGCGCCCTTGGAGATTCTGCAACAGCCCAAAGCATACAACCCACGCGCAAATGTGCCAGTGCGGGGTGCCACGGCCCTGGTACTCGGTCTTCGTACACCACTCGTAAACGATGAAGTACCTGGACACTGTTCTTTATGTAAGCACACTGTAGTGACATGATACATATGATACACGATGCGTCTGATACTCATGAGACAAACTCGAAGAAGAGTTGGTCACATTTTTGGGGCAGTTTGTGGAACACATCCAGTTGTTATATGTGATATATGGGGTACATGATACATATGACATGAGAGAAACTCGCAAAACAATTCCTGGAATTGTGTTATACAAGAAACGAACCTGTGGCCCCAGCGGTTCGCCAAGAACAACCAGATACAGCGAACCAGGAAGTACATATGGAGTGACATCATATAGGCACCAGCAAAAATACAGCGAAGATACGGCTCCATGAAATACGGCCTCGGGAACTTCCACTCCGCGGGCGCGATGGTGATAAACAAATTCGGAAACGCGCACAGCCATACCTGTCCCCGGAGAGTGCGGCAGTGCTGATACAGGGCCTCATAATTCTTCTCGTCGTAGCAGCGCACGAGCATGATACGCACCAGATCAGCGAGGGAGTCTTGCACAATCTCCCAATACCCCGTAGAGGCCTGCGAATCTCGTGTCATAACGTCCCCCGTGACGCCGAGGCTCTTGGCACGAACTTGCGCATTGAAATACTTATTCGCCAGATGCTTCTCGTACAGGAAAAACGGCAGATCCCGCTGCTCGCCATATACACGGGCACTGGACAGCACCTTCCGAGTCCAGGACAGGCCGATGGATACCACCCGATTCGTGCTATCCTGGGTCTGGGCATAGTAGTGCTCCATAATACCCGTATCAGTGAAGTCCGCAGTCGGATGCAAGACGGGATACATGGCACACTCGATACCTTTCATGACAACAAAGTGGTCGTAGGAGGAAAGATTTAAGGAGCTGCGGTTCTCGATGCGGATCCTGTGGGAGTCAAAAAGCTACTGTAATACCTGTCATGCGCCCCCAGAAAATGAATAGCGTTTGTGTTGATGTGGTTTTTGTTGCCGGCGTGTTTTTTTTTGGGGGAATGGGTTGGGGGAGGGCGGGTTCGGGGCGACCGGGGTGAGTTTGGGGAGAGGTGGGTTGGGGGAGGGGTGGGTTGAGGGAGGGTAGGTTTTTTCTTTGGGGAGGGGTGGGTTGGGGGCGACCGCGGCGCCCCTGCTCGCTCGGATCCTCTGCTCCGTCAGAAAGCTGCGGTAATACTTGCTGTGCTCCATCAAGAAATGAAATGCAGCCTTGCACCGATCGGTAGGCATACTCGCTTCGCAGACCAGGTCCTTCTTGAAGTACGCGCGCGAGAGACCCACCTTCTTCCAGTTGAACTGGTGCGCAGCGCCATACCTCTCTTGCTGTACGGAGGTCCTCAAGACGACGATGCTCAGAGCACGACATTCGTCGAGGGTCATCTCGTGCATACAGGGCCCAGTGCTGTGGTCCAGCGAAAACTGCCGAAACGAATATCGAGGCCAGGTGATGCACTCCTTTGCCTCGTAGCCCGACTTCGTCGCCAAGGGGATCCTATACAGCTCCGACGTCTTTGCAACCTTGAGGGCCTGCCCATGGTTCTGCATGCGGCGGTTGAACTTCTCGAGAGGAGTCTCTTTACCAGAACAGCAAGGGCAGCTGGCAACCACAGGCGTGTACATGCCTGGCTTATACCACCATCTCGAAGATATACCAACTTGGCCACAGGCGTGCACCACCGGGTCCTGCGGTACTTGCCGACGATACGCCGCCAGCATGTCTGGTTGTTCCGACGTGCTACGATCCTGATATACACGGTTCGAGAAATACTCGTCATTGAAGAAGAACGAACCGCAGGCCTCGCAAGCGGACCAACTCCCGTAGCACACCCAAAACGCAAAATCTGTCAGATTATACTGCTTCTTGTGGGTGGCTTGGATACTGGTGAGTAATGACATGGACCAAGACTGTCGCTGAAATACCTCCTGGCACTTTAACATGGCATACGCAGCAATAAGACAAGCGTCCGCCGCCATTTTCGGGAATACTATGCAACCGTCAGCTGTCGCCACGCTGCAAGCTCTCGCATACCAGCCTTGCTCTTGGTCGGAGATACACGCGTGTGCAGTCCTCGGCAGCACCTGGCCCAAAAAGGTCCTCTCGTAGGCCTCCACCACAGGACCTGGCAGCGCGTCCTTGTATACGAAGGCATCTGGATACGCGAGTGCCAACTTGGCATGCCGTTCGTGGCCACCAAAAAATACCGATAGATTGTGCAAAGGCACCAACTCTTCCGCCACGCCCAAGCGCTGACATAAGGATACACGCACAGCCTCCAAACCAGGTCTAGCCCGGGCGCGACAGCCAACCGCCCAGTTGTGGCCGAGCTTGCTATCCAGAGAAACCAAGGAATACAAGAACTCCCACTCCTGTTGCTCTAGGTGCTCGCTGGTCCAGTATTCGCCACGTTGCTCGCGATAGCGACGATGCGCTACGAGCCGCTGCGTGGTCCTGCAATCCACGAGATACTGCGCCAATAACTCCTTTTTCACCTCCTCGGCCGAGACACCCTTCTGCAGCTGCTGCCCCCGATGGCCATGATGTCAGCGCTCGCGACCGAGACGCCCACCACACGGGGACGCTGAAGCCCCGATACTACGTGCGCCCACTTCTCCGCAAATGCAACAAGGCGCCGTCGTATACGAGCCCTGCGAAGAGTGCGAATGAAGTTCAAACCAGAATACGCCATGTGCAAACCTTCCCGATGGGCCAAATACGAGCATCCCCTCTCTTTGCATACTGCCTCGCAGTGCCGCACGAGTCCACAACAAAATGAATCGAAGTTCTCAACGAATACACTCCACTGATCCAAAAGGTAGTCACATACGACAGGTACTCCTGCCTGACCTCTGGTGAAACGCAGTAATACAAAGGAGAGCAAGAAAAAATACCCTGCGGAGTCCATGCCAAGGCAAGACGCGGCCAAGAATAACCCCCTCTTGAGCCAAAGTGCCTATGAACAACACACAGAGACATCGTTGTTGTTGTTGTGTCGTGATGGTGATGATTGGTGGTGATGGTGATGATGGTGATGATGATGGTGATGGTGGTGTTGGTGATGGTGGAGGTTTCCTGATGGTGGCGATGGTGATGGTGATGGTGATGATGGTGATGATGAGATGAGAGGGGAAGGAGGGAGAAGAAGGATGAGGAGTAGGTATCAGAAGAGCCAGAGGCCTCTTGAATGCCTCTCGGAGTCTACTCGGATGAATCTTGGGCAAGTAGAAGCCTCTTGGGTCGTCTTGGGGCCCTCCTCGCGTGACCCGGGGGCCTCGTGGGGCATCCTGGGTGCCCCGGGGAGCCCCTTGGAGCTTCTTGGGGATCTCTTGGCCGCCTCTTGGGCGCCTGTTGGGCGCCTCTTGGGACCTCCTGGGGGCCTCTTCAGACCCTCTTGGGGCGCTCTTGGGAGCCTTGGGGGCGCTCTTGGGGCCCTCTTGGAGGACATTTTTTTCTATGAAGGCAGACACTTGGACTCCAACGTAGAAGCGGACCGGAGACGATGATACACACATGCGCGTGTGTACGTTTATTTTCAACGTCCGCCACCATACGTCACAGATCATTCCGGCGTTGCCGTGCCGCCGTATACGAGCAGCTCACCGTTCTCGCCCCACACTTCCTCCCTCACTGGAAGCTCTTCATACACTGGCGCATCGGCAGCCTCCGCACTGGCACCTGCAGCAAACTCTGCCAGGATACGTTGGCACTCGGTCTTGGATACATCTGCCGTATCCTCTGTGCTCACGAGGAAGTCCAAGAGATTGTTGCCCATATCCATGGACAGAACAGGGTCCGCGTCATACTCCCCTTGATCTGCACAGGCATACTCCAAGCCTTTCCCCTCGTCGTCAGATGACGATACCGAGTCATAGCCACGCTCCAGAATCTCGCCGGCCTTCTCAGGGCCAGCCGGGAGGAAGTCACTGCGGCGGAGCTTGCCGAATACATAGCAGCCCTCGCGGGACTTAAAGCGACTGCAGGCAACGTAGCCATACCCTCTCGTGGCCACTCTCTTCTTCTGCTCGAAGTAAATACAGCCGTGAAAGAGATCCGCACCCTGCGCTCGACGCACCGCGGTCGCATACCCGTAGCAGCAGGGCAGGAAGATCTCCCCACTCTCCTCGATGGGGCGCACCAATGCCATGTTGCCCGTGCCCACCAGCCTGGCTGTAAACACAGAGTTTCCACGAAGCGACTCGCATACCGTGGCCAACGCCCCATTGACAAAGCCTCGCTGTTTGTCAAAGTTCCGACTGAGGCGAATCACGATACCAGGTCTGGCCAAAATGCGTAAGTTGGACTTCGTGGTGGGATCGGAATACCCACCCTTTTGCAGATCGGCCTCACTAATGCCGAGTAATGCCAGAGCCGCTCTGCATACCTCTGCCGAGCCTGCGTTCGCACACGTCAGCCAAGAAAACGGATGTCCTTTCTCCGCCGCCAACGCCATACCGCGCTCAACACAAGCCTCCAAGGACTCATGCTGCCAGTGCCGGTCGCCAAAATACTCTGTCAAACACACTCGATCTGGCTGAGCCACGCGCATACGGTTCAGGAAAACCAGGCGCTGCTGGTCTGCGGTGCGATACACTGTCTTCAAGTCAACCTTGTCCATTTGGTTGCAGAAGTGCTCGCATTGCCCCCCGCTCAATACTGGCTGCAACTGCTTAAAATCGACCACGATACCAGTGAAGGGTTTATGCGGCTGCTCCCGCACCGCGGCGAAAAAACGCATCCATTCCTGATCTTCATACTGGCTGCCTTCATCGCAAAGAATCAAATCAATACCTCTCAAAGCCGAGGGTGGGGCCCAGCGGACCTTCCCGTCCTTCCCGGCCCTCCTATACTTCAGGACTCCTTGTATGGTATCCACTCGGATGTTCTCAATACCAGGTCTGTCTGGCAGCTTGGACTTGTACTGGTGCACGAGATACCCGGTGGGGCACACGATCAAGACCTGAACAGACTCACATGCCCAAATGGCCAGCTCCAGCAATACTGCCGTCTTCCCACTGCCTGGTGGTCCACTGATATACAAGAAACGTTTACTGTTCTGCTTCTCCTCCTCGTCCTCCAGCGATACACCCTTCTTGACCCGTTCGATGGCGTCTGCCTGCTCTGGGCTCCACGTGCGCTGCTGATACTTCGGCCTGTTCAAGGTATCCCACTCCTGCCGAAGGCACTCGTACTCTGGCTCGTTATCGCATTGCGCAACACGCATATACAGCAGAAAATTCGCGCGTTGCTTCTGCTCGAAGCAGCCGACACGCTCATCGCGCATACCGCGAAATTGCAGATCGCGTCGGGCCAGCGAGAGCAGGTACTCGAATGCTGCCCTATCATTGGCAAATACAGACCCTCCGGCAGTATACTCAGAGCCGAATGTTAGTATCTGGCCGTCCTCACCCACTCGCATCGGCAGCGCATGAGTATGGAATTTCAGATCACACGACGTCTCCAGGATACCAACAGTGCCGGACCACTTCCAGGACATGAGGTACTCGATCATGCCCACGAAGTTCTTCATACTGTCCAGGTGTTTGAACGTCCGAGGGAGTAATTGTGCAGCGTATACATGTGGCAGCACAGTCAGTGAATGCTGGCCCCAATGCCCGTCCGTCAGCTCGTACCAGTACCTGCAGGCGACCACTTGCGTAGGTTCATACCTTTGATTATGTCTGCCGCCACGGAAGTGTACGCAGTGGTTGAAGGAGTCACACTCCCTGCCACGGTGCCATACCAAGAAACTCTCCGATACGGGAATCCCTGCGACCAGCTGCTCCCTCTTCTCCTGAAGATAGAAGCCATACATCCTCGAGGAAAAGTTGCCTTGCCGCCCGTCATAATTCACCATGGCTGCCGGCTGCGGTGGATACAGCAAAACATGAGAGTAGGACCGCTCAAATTCCGACAGTTGCGCCATACGGATCGCCACTTCCGGCAAGCACCGGCTGCTCTTGCTGAGCAAGCGATGCGCGGTCAGCCAGGAGCTGTTTGCATTCTTCTGCACATACTCGCCGAGCCCGACGTCGACAGCATCATGGTCCTTCGCCACATACCCGGAGATGTAGTTCAGACGGCCGTTGCCTATCTGAACATCTATCTCGGCGCAGAATACCAGCGAGAGGAACTTGACGAATGCCGACGCGACAGCCGTCCCAGTGCGCCCCTGGAGATACTGCAACAGCCCAAAGCATACAACCCACGCGCAGATGTGCCAGTGCGGGGTGCCACGGCCTTGGTACTCGGTCTTCATACACCACTCGTAAACGATGAAGTACCTGGACACTGTTTTTTTTGGGGGGCACACTGTTGTGACATGATACATGTGGTACATGATGCGTATGGTACACATGAGACAAACTCGCAGAAGAGTTGGTCACATTTTTGGGGCAATTGTTGGAGCACATCCAGTTGTTGTATGTGCTACATGGGATACATGATACATATGAGACACATGAGACGAACTCGCAAAACAATTCCCTGAATTTTGTTATACAAGAAGACGAACCTGTGGCCCCAGCGGTTCGCCAAGAACAACCAGATACAGCGAACCAGGAAGTACATATGGAGTGACATCATATAGGCACCAGCAAAAATACAGCGAAGAAACGGCTCCATGAAATACGGCCTCGGGAACTTCCACTCCGCGGGCGCGATGGTGATAAACAAATTCGGAAACGCGCACAGCCATACCTGTCCCCGGAGAGTGCGGCAGTGCTGATACAGGGCCTCATAATTCTTCTCGTCGTAGCAGCGCACGAGCATGATACGCACCAGATCAGCGAGGGAGTCTTGTACAATCTCCCAATACCCCGTAGAGGCCTGCGAATCTCGTGTCATAACGTCCCCCGTGACGCCGAGGCTCTCGGCACGAACTTGCGCATTGAAATACTTATTCGCCAGATGCTTCTCGTACAGGAAAAACGGCAGATCCCGCTGCTCGCCATATACACGGGCACTGGACAGCACCTTCCGAGTCCAGGACAGGCCGATGGATACCACCCGATTCGTGCTATCCTGGGTCTGGGCATAGTAGTGCTCCATGATACCCGTATCAGTGAAGTCCGTAGTCGGATACAAGACGGGATACATGGCACACTCGATACCTTTCATGACAACAAAGAGGTCGTAGGAGGAAAGATTTAAGGAGCTGCGGTTCTCGATGCGGATCCTGCGGGAGTCAAAAAGCTACTGTAATACCTGTCATGCGCCCCCAGAAAATTACTGATATTTCTTTCTTTGGTATATATGATTTTTATTTATTGATTTTTGGACTTTTGGATGAATTAAATTTTTTATATTAGAATATTTCTTGTTGTTAATTTGATTGTTTTTTATATTACTGTACTTATGATTTATTATGACATTAGGTTGTAGGAAATCGGATGATTTAATTTTTTAATTTTATTTTAGATCAATTAGTTATTTGTATTAGTATTTTTAATATTTATATTATGTATGTAATTAGGATGATATATATAACTCAATTAATATAATTTTTACATTGTGATAATTTTTGTTGATTAATTATTTTTTAGATATTGCGTATTTAATTGTTTAATGGATATGTTTTGCTAAATATGCTTTTGATTTATTATATATAATTATATATTAGGCTTTGTGTTGATGTGGTTTTTGTTGCCGGCGTGTTTTTTTGGGGGGATGGGTTGGGGGAGGGCGGGTCCGGGGCGACCGGGGTGAGTTTGGGGAGAGGTGGGTTGGGGGAGGGGTGGGTTGAGGGAGGGTGGGTTTTTTCTTTGGGGAGGGGTGGGTTGGGGGCGACCGCGGCGCCCCTGCTCGCGCGGATCCTCTGCTCCGTCAGAAAGCTGCGGTAATACTTGCTGTGCTCCATCAAAAAATGAAATGCAGCCTTGCACCGATCGGTAGGCATACTCGCTTCGCAGACCAGGTCCTTCTTGAAGTACGCGCGCGAGAGACCCACCTTCTTCCAGTTGAACTGGTGCGCAGCGCCATACCTCTCTTGCTGTACGGAGGTCCTCAAGACGACGATGCTCAGAGCACGACATTCGTCGAGGGTCATCTCGTGCATGCAGGGCCCAGTGCTGTGGTCCAGCGAAAACTGCCGAAACGAATATCGAGGCCAGGTGATGCACTCCTTTGCCTCGTAGCCCGACTTCGTCGCCAAGGGGAATCCGAATCAGCTCTTCCGACGTCTTTGCATACGCTTGAGGCCTGCGCCATGGTTCTTCATACGTGCGGTTGAACTTCTCGAGAGGAGTCTCTTTACCAGAACAGCACGGGCATGTGGCAACCACAGGCGTGTACATGCCTTGCTTATACCACCATCTCGAAGATATGCCAACTTGGCCACAGGCGTGCACCACCGGGTCCTGCGGTACTTGCCGTACGATACCCGCCACTGTCCGGTGTTCCCGACGTGCTACGACTCCTGATATACACGATCGTAAGAAATACTCGTCATTGAAGAGAACGAACCGCAGGCCTCGCAAGCGGACCAAACTCCCGTAGCACACCCAAACGCAAAATTGTCAGGTTATACTCTTCGTTGTTAGGTGGCTGATACTGGTGAGTAATGACATGGACCAAGACCTTGTCGGTCTAGGCTCTCCTGGCACTTTAACATGGCATACTACTGCAGCAATAAGACAGCGTCCGCTTCAAAAACAGAACCCCCCGTGCAACAGTTTATCGCCATTTTCGGGAATACTATGCAACCGTCAGCTGTCGCCACGCTGCAAGCTCTCGCATACCAGCCTTGCTCTTGGTCGGAGATACACGCGTGTGCAGTCCTCGGCAGCACCTGGCCCAAAAAGGTCCTCTCGTAGGCCTCCACCACAGGACCTGGCAGCGCGTCCTTGTATACGAAGGCATCTGGATACGCGAGCGCCAACTTGGCATGCCGTTCGTGGCCACCAAAAAATACCGATAGATTGTGCAAAGGCACCAACTCTTCCGCCACGCCCAAGCGCTGACATAAAGATACACGCACAGCCTCCAAACCAGGTCTAGCCCGGGCGCGACAGCCAACCGCCCAGTTGTGGCCGAGCTTGCTATCCAGAGAAACCAAGGAATACAAGAACTCCCACTCCTGTTGCTCTAGGTGCTCGCTGGTCCAGTATTCGCCACGTTGCTCGCTATAGCTACTATACCCTACGAGCCGCTGCGTGGTCCTGCAATCCACGAGATACTGCGCCAATAACTCCTTTTTCACCTCCTCGGCCGAGACACCCTTCTGCAGCTGCTCCAGGACATACTCCCCGCATACGTGGCTGTGTACCTCCTCAGCATTCTCCAGTATTGCCAGCTGCTGGGAGGGCGCCTTCAGCCACCTCTCCAGGGCGACCCAATGTGCAAATACCCCGGTCTCCGCGCGATACTTGTCCACCAGCGCTCGCCCCCTCAAGCCTTCTACGTGATACCAGTACTGGAGGTCCCTGCGCGACAACGCGTAGACGGCGCAATTGCCATGTTTGGCACCGTCTCCGAGTCGATACTTGCAAAGCCACTCTCGCAAGGCATATGGACCCGCCTCATACCCCCAGGCCTTCAGACGCACCTGCATATTCTGGTAAGTGAGGCTAAGGCCCAAGTCGGAGACCTGCTCTCGATACCGCTTGCCGCATGCCGCCTCTACAGCATCCCCCGTCAGCAGCTTTATACAAACCACTTCTGTGGAGGAAGAAGCTGCCGTGGCCTGCTGCTTCGATACGGGCTCCTCCCAGTCGACCGCGGCAGGCCGTTTGGCCACGCGGGCAGATCCGGCGGCGGCTGGCCGTTTCAATACCCCGCCTGCGACCTGCGCCGCCGGGCGCTTCAATACACGCCTGGTGACGGCCTGGGCGGATGAAGCCGTCGCCTGCACTGAAGAGCTCACCGACGCATGCGCATCGCACCACTGTCTCAACACTCCTCGGGACACCAAGACAGCTTTCCGTCGCATACGCAACACGGCATGCAAGGTGTGGTACTTCAGCCCTGGATATACCGCGCGCATGTGGTCACCAAGTGCCGCGTCGAGCTTTTCAGCCGTGTCACACTGCAAAAGTCCAGAGTCAGGGTGATACTTCACGTACCATTGCCTCAAAACCATACCGCTGACAGCGACGGGAGGGTCGCTCTCCGAGAGAAGCTGCGAGAGGACCTCCGCGGCGGCCTCATCGGCGAAGCTCTCCCGATACTGATTGAGTCGAAGACGCTGGCCTATACATTCCTCCACAGCTTGGGCAGTATTCAATGCTCCCTTGGCGCCCCACTCCGTGCTGAGCCACTTCTGGCATACCCTGGCGTCAGCAGATACAGATAAATGTCCCAGGAGCCACTGCTTCAACACGGCCCCGTCAGTAGTCCCCTCGGGCATGTCTTTGCGAATACGTTCTCCATACCAGGTCTCCAGATGGCCAGCGTTCTGCACTTTGACAAGCGTCTCTTTGGAAGAATACTGCAGTAGCCACATCTTTGCGACCTGATCTGTCACATACAGTGGTGGATCCAACTGTCGGAGCGCCCCGCGTAATTTGAAAGCTGTATTATACTCGATGCCCAGGTGGCGGATGGCAGAACCGTGCTGCTCCTCCAGCTCCTGGGCGCTAGAAATACTAACCTTGCCAGGCACAACCCGATACTTGCCCCACCAAGTCTTGCACGCCTGGTGACTGACCTGGATACCCTTTTGCAACGAGCGCCTGATGCAAATAATACGGGCTCTCGCAGTCGGCCAAGGGAGGCCGCGACAGCTCCGGGCCATACTGCTCGTCAAGGGCTTTCGCCGTCAAAGCCATGGACCATCCAAGAACACAGGCGCTTTCGCCGTCAAAGCCATGGACCATCCAAGAACACAGGCGATACCTTGATCCGAGACGGCTACGGATGTGCCAGTGATCAGTCGGAGGCTTCCTGGGGCCGCTTGGGGTCCTCTTGGGGAAGGGGGGAAGCCTCCTGGCGCCGCTTGGGGTCCTCTTGAGGGGCTTTGGGGGGCTTCTTGGAAGCATCTTGGGGCCTCTTGGGGGCTTATTGGGTCCTCACGGCGGGCTCTTGGGGCCTCTTGAAGGCCTCCTGGGGCAACCTATGGCGCAACCAGTCGGGGGACGTTTTATTCTCGGCGGCCGAGGACGCAACCTATGGCGCAACCAATAGGGGGGCGTTGTATTCTCGGCGGCCGAGGGCGCAACCTATGGCGCAACCGCAAGGCATTATGGCCCCTGGCAGGCGCGCGAACCCCGTTGCAAGAGCGTGCGAAAGTAGCTCGCGCGAGCTCGTGTAACATAAATGTTGGAAAACCATTGGTTTTTTTAGGATTCGGACAGCGCGCGCGGGTGGAAATTTTGAAAAGTCGTGCAGGTGTTTTTCGAGGACCTACGGTGCGATTCGTGTGATTTTATGATGCGCGGTGCTAAAATTCTTAAGAACCCAATGGTTTTTTGAGATTTCGGCGTGCGCGCGCGAAGAAAAAACGAATGTGTCCCGCATGGTATTATTTGACAGGGATGATGGCCCTTGCAGGTGCGCAACCGTTGTCGCAGAAGTTCGAAAAAGTTGCTCGCAAAAGCCCGTTTGACAGAAATGTTTAAAAAGTGTTGGGTTTCCTACGAATCCGCAAGAGCGCGCGGGATGAGATTTTGACAATTTGTTGTTGAAAAACCATTGGTTTTTTTGATGTTTTTATGTTAAAATCGCTGCGAACACTAAGGTTTTGGAAGGATTGCGTCTTGCGCGCGCGAATGTCCACTTTACCTTATTTTTTGCAAGGGATTCTTGAAATTTGATTATATTAGAACAAGAAATGTCATTTTCTATTGTTTTTTGCAAGGGAAAGCGGATTACAACAAAACAACCGGATCCTGTACACACCCTCTTTTCTGAGGCTTCATCACGAAAATGATGAAAATGTAGCTGCGGCCTAGGCGGCGCAGGGGGGGCGCGCACCAGGGGGCCCAACAATAATATTCTTTAGAATAAATAATGTTCAACAACAACAACAACACCAACAACTAACACGCACCAACGGAACAGCAACAGCCACAGCAACAACGACACCGTGCAAACAACAACAACAACAACAACCACAACAATCATTTAAGACTGGGGACACTCCGTTCTCACCAGTGCCAGGGTTTTCATAGGAGGCGGGCAATACCCCCACTTTGTGGGGGGCCGGTTCAAGCTCTACCAAATTTCCAAACGACTCTTCGCCACCACCTACACCCAGCTTCCCGCCCTATGACGTTCGGACACTTCACTTCGTGGCATGCGGACGACCGTGGCTACTATTCAAGGCCCCGCGGCCGACGACGACGGCGTGCGCGCGCGAAGAAAAACGAATGTGTCCCGCATGGTATTATTTGACAGGGATGATGGCCCTGGCAGGTGCGCAACCGTTGTTGCAGAAGTTCGAAAAAGTTGCTCGAAAAAGCCCGTTTGACAGAAATGTTTAAAAAGTGTTGGGTTTCCTACGAATCCGCAAGAGCGCGCGGGATGAGATTTTGACAATTTTTTGTTGAACAAACCATTGGTTTTTTGATGTTTTTATGTTAAAATCGCTGCGAACACTAAGGTTTTGGAAGGATTTCGTCTTGCGCGCGCGAATGTCCACTTTACCTTATTTTTTGCAAGGGATTCTTGAAATTTGATTATATTAGAACAAGAAATGTCATTTTCTATTGTTTTTTGCAAGGGAAAGCGGATTACAACAAAACAACCGGATCCTGTACACACCCTCTTTTCTGATGCTTCCTCACGAAAATGATGAAAATGTAGCTGCGGCCTAGGCGGCGCAGGGGGGGCGCGCACCAGGGGGCCCAACAATACTTATTCTTTAGAATAAATAATGTTCAACAACAACAACAACACCAACAACAACAACAGCAACACCAACACCAGCAACAACACCAACACCAACACCAACACCAACAATAACGACTACTACTACAGCAACAACAACAACAGCAACAGCAACACCAACAACAACAACAACAACAACACTCATCATCAGCAGCAGCAGCATCATCATCATCATTTTACCCTCAAGCGCGATGTTTGATCGCGAAGCATGCGACCATCATGGTAACCATCCCCATCATGGGGGACTTTTGTTCTAAGCGGGGTCCGTTATTCCCATTCCCAGATCTTCCGCCCAATGAGATCTGACGCACTCTTCGGCAACTCAGGCACCAGACAGGCACACGGGTAAACTGACACCGCCTCGACCTTGATGGGCCACGACATCACTGGCTGAGGCAGTGGTGTCGCGAACTGCGACAGAGAAAGCCAAGCTTGCCCTGTTGCACATTCAGGGCCCTCTCGAGGCTATCTGGGAGTGCTCTTGGGCTCTCGCGATCCCTTCGAAGGCGTTGGAGCCCGAAAGGGGTATAGCAAAAATGGGTACGATGCCCAACAGCAAATGCTGTCCAACATCGACAGCGGCCGATGCTGGCCATGCGGCCTCCTAGCTCAAATGGACAATGTCCGCAGCGACGCCGGCAGCGGACCTGGTTCGGAATGAACAGGAACTGCTGCCGGTCTTCCTGCCCACTCTGTCCGTGCCCATTTCGATCGTGCTGACAGATCGTGCCTGGGTTCTGTGGGGCCTCGCAAGGCTTCATGGTGGGTCTGGGAGCCACCGGGGGGGCTCCGGGGTGATCTTGAGGCGGTCCTGGGCCGTCATGGAGCCGTCCTGGGCCTGTCTTGGAGGCCACGTATGAAGGCCACTGGAGTTTGACTGCTTGGGCCTGTCGAGGCCTCTGTCCAGAGCTATCTTGGGGCCTCTTGTGGACACGCCGGGGCTGGGTTGCGGGGCACCGAGCCCCGACTGGCGGTGGGTAGAGCCCCCCAGTATCCATCCGTGAGGCTGTCGCAAATGTCAGGCTCGAGGATCACATGTTCGGTCGGGCATGCAGGCGGACTTCGGAGGAAAACAAAAAGATCGTCAGAAATACTGGGAAATGATCTAGGATAGTCCAAACCTCGTCCCCAGACCATTTTTGAATTTTCATCCTGTAGAGGGACACGCCCGACTCAAGACTAGCGATGATTGGGTGTCTCCCCGGGCCTCCATCCGTGGGGCTGCTGCAAATGCCAGGCTCGAGGATCACAAATGGCGAGGAAAGCTCAGGCGAATCGCCCGGCCCGCGCCGCCGACACGTCTGGGGGTGCGACAGGGAGGACTTGCGTATACAGCCGGCCCGTAGCACCAGGACCCGCGACAAGGATGCCAGGGCCCTGGACGCCCATCTCGAAGCCTCTCGAGCGCGGCGCGGCCAACGGAGGTGGCCAAGGATGGGCCGAGGAGGCAAGGATGCAAGGGTACCCTCGGGAAGGCTGCCCATCCTTACCATGCGGGCTGACTGTCAGGAAGAGGGATGGAGGAGGGAGAGGAGCAGCAGGAGGAGGTGGAGGAGGACATGCCTCTGGTCCTGCCTGCCTGCCTGTCCCCCCCGCCCCCCCGCCCCCCCCCCCCACTGTCATCGACTCCGAAAGGTATGGTTTGCAATGCGTTTGGGTTGCAACCCGCACCCTGGGGCGCAACCTTGGGGGGCCGGGCGAGGACCTGCATAGAGTTCTCCGCCGCGCCCCGGGGAGGCTCGACGAGGACAGTTTCGTGACCCCCAGGCCCCAACAGCGCCGATCGCAAGCCACACCCAGGCCCAACCGTGCCCTTGGTAGTCTACGACGAAAACTACGATGACGATGACGACGAAGCTTGCGCCTACGACGACGACGATGACGACGACGCTAAGGCCCCGATCCTGGCCGCCCCGGAGCAGCCGCACCAGGGCCGCTGCCTCCTCCGCCGTGCGCACCTCGAACGAGGACGGGCCCAGGTGGACCGCGATGTCGCCGTCCCGCGGCGCCCTGCGAGCGAGGGGAGTGGGAGGAAGAGAAAACGCCATAAACATAAACTTGTGGCGCTCCGCGCGGGTTTCTTGGATCTGCGCTGGGCCCCCCTCCTTGGCGCGCGGAGCGCGCCAAGGGCGGCGCCAGAGGCGCCGCCAGGGGGGCCCAGCGCGGACCCGGGAAATCCCCGCGAAGCGCCAAAAGTTTATGATTTTGCAAGTTTTTCTTCTTCTTCGAGGGAGGGGAGCACTCGGGGGCTGACATCGGGAAGCACATCCAGGCGGCCCGTAAGTATCACAAGGATGTGCGACAAGGATGCAAGGGCCGTGGACGCCCATGTCGACACTCTGCGAGCGGGGCGCGGCCAACGGAAGTGGTGAAGGACGGACCGAAGAGGCAAGGTTGCAAGGGTACCCATCGGTCGGACGAAGTAAGTAGAACCATGAAGTAGGAAGGCGTTGATTCCGTCCGCCCCCTTGGGAGGACAGAAACGGTGAAGCCACTCGATCATTGAAGTAGGAAGGCGCTTAAAGTAGATTGGAATCTGGGAATCCTAAGATACCTACTTTCAACGACCGATGTATTCCCTTGGGAAAGCTAACCATCCTTACCATGCGGGTTGACTGCAATGCAAGCATCAAGCATTGCTTGAGTCGGCTCTCTAGGCCCACGGGGCAACGCCAAAGGCGCCGCCGGGGGGAGCCCGGCGCCGATCCGAGAGATCCGCGCGGACCTCCGAGAGTTTGTGTTTATGCCATTGTTTGCTCCCCGAGCTTCCCGTTTAGGTAGCCCTCCGCCAGCACAGTTACCCTGCCTAGCCGCCGAGGAAGAAAGTTAGTTCCCCGAGCTCGGGGGCTGACAGGACCCCCACCCTCTGAGACGCCCGAAGTGGGCACGATGCCCAACCACAAACGCTGCCCAGATCCGAAAGCGGTCGCTGTTGGGAAGGCGGCCTGTGGTCTCAAATGGGCAACGACCGCGGCGACGCCGACGGCGAGTCGCGTTCAAAATGAACAGGGACTGCTGTTGGGCATCGTACCCCTTCTTTCCGTACCCATTTCTTGCCATCGCTCGGACGTTCATCCCCCGTGCATTGCTCGGTTTCGTGCGTGTACTCTTCGCGAGATCATCCAGGATGCTCCTCGGATGGTCTTCGCCCAGACAACATGCACACGTCCGAGCGATGCCAAGAGTTCGATCGTGCCAGTGACAGGGCCCCCGCCCTGCCAGAACGATTGGCGAATCGCCCCTCGGGGCCCCTCGAGGAGGTGCTGCAGCCGCCAGTGCTCTGGGCCTGCGCCCGCAGGGGTCGGTCTCTGGGGCGCTCCCACGAGAGGGCGCTTTTGAGGGGCAACGGAAGCGAGGGCGGACTGGCACGTGGGGGGGACGCATCGACCTGGTATCGGCAACACATCGACCATGGACTGGCGATAGGCCCCCGATAGCGAATCCGCTCGTTCCTGGGCGGGGTGGGGCAATCAGGAGGGCGCGCCGCTGGATTCCCCTAAAGGGGGGGGGGGGGTCGGACCCCACCCCCCCCCCCCTTGCCCGAGCCGTCGTCGGCGACCCCCCCCCGCCAACTTGCCCAATCCGTCCGTCGGCGAAGCCCCCTGTCTTGCCCTTGCCGCGAGCCGTCGTGGCGAACCACCCCCCCCCCCCTTTCCCGAACCGTCGTCGGCGACCCCCCCCCCCCCCTTTCCCCGGCTCGCGCCCCGGCTCCGGAACCCCATCCCCGCCACCCCCGCCCCGACCCCCCCGAACTTCTAACCTCTAACCCAAACCCTGAACCCTAATCCTTAATCCCTAACCCGAAGCCTAAACCCTAACCGTAGACCTAACCCTGACCCCAAACCCTAACACTAAGCCTAGCCCTAACCTAAGCTCTAAACCTGAACCCTTAACCCTAACCCTCAACCCTATCCCTACACCCTAACCCCAACCCTACCCCTCACCCTGAACCCTAAACCCTAACCCTAACCCTAAACCCTAACCTCAACCCCAACCCTGACCCTAAACCCTAAACCCTAGCCCTAAACTCTCAACCCTAACACTAAACCCTAACCCTAAACCCTAACCCCCAAAACCCTACACCCTAAACCCTGACCCTAAACCCTAACCCTAACCCTAACCCCTACACCCTAATCCTTAACCCTAACCCTAACCCTAAACTCTAGCCCTAACCCTAACCCTAAACCTTAACCGTAACCCTAAACCCTATGACCTAACCCTAAACCTTACCCCTAACCCTAAACCCTGAACCCTAAACCTTAACCCTAAACCCGAACCCGAACCCTAACCCTAAACCCTCACCCTCACCCTAAACCTTAACCCTCAACACAAACCATACCCCTAACCCTTAACCCTAACCCTAACCCTAAACCCTAAACCCTAAACCCTAACCCTTAACCCTTAACCCTTAACCCTAACCGTAACCCTAAACCCTAACCCTCAACCCTAACCGTAACCCTAAACCCTAGCCCTAGCCCTAGCCCTAAACCCTAAACCCTAAACCCTAAACCCTAAACTGCAAGCCACGGGCGGTGCATCGTCAGAAGCCCGTGGCGCCTGGCCGAGCGATCAGTGAGCCTGCCCATACAGCGTGCGCCGCACCGACGAAGCGGCGATAGCCGCTGAGGAGGAATTCGCACGCCGCGCGGTGCATCCCCGTGGGTGTTCTCCCAAGAAAAGGAACCCCTAACCCTCAGCCCTAGCAAGCGGGTTCGCTACAACCGCCTACATCCCTTGGGGCTCCAAACGTTTGAAAATACAGCATGCGGCGCTCCCTGGGTGCTCCAAACCTATGAAATTACAGCATGCGGCGCTCCAAGCGCTTCCAAACGCTCCAGGCCAAGCGCTCCCGGCACGCTGCCAGGCGCTCCCAGGCGTTCCCAGGCGCTCCCAGGCGCTCCCAGGCACACCCAGGCGCTCCCAAGCGTTCCCAGGCGCTCCCAGGCGCTTCCAAGCGTTCCCAGGCGCTCCCGGCACGCTCCCAAGCGTTCCACGGCGCTTCAGGCGCTCCCGGCCTGCTCCCAGGCGCTCTCGGCACGCTCCCAGGCGCTCCCAGGCGCTCCCAGGCGCTCCCAAGCGCTCCCGGCACGCTCCCAAGCGCTCCTGGGCGCTCCCGGCACGCCCCCAAGCGCGTTCCCAGGCGCGCGCTGGCTGCGCTCCCAAGCGCTCCCAGGCGCTCCCAAGCGCCCCCGGCACACCCCCAGGCGCTCCCAGGCGCTCGCCGGCGCTCCCAAGCGCTCCCGGCACGCTCCTGGCGCGCTCCCAAGCGCTCGCAGGCGCTCCCCAGCGTTCGGCGCCACGCAGCGCTCCCATGCGCTCCCGCGCGCTCCCAAGCGTGCCCAGGCGGTTCCAGGCGGCCCCGGGGCTCCTGGGGGAAGCTCCAGGCGCTCTCCCAGCGCTGCCATAGGGCCTCCCCGAAGCATTCCACGGGCTCTGCCATGGAGGTGCTGCCGCAGCCATGCGCGCGCATCGTAGCGAGGGGGTGCCAGACCCACCCCCTCGCGCTCCCCCTCCAGCCGCCCGAAGCTCGCGCCGAAGGCGGCTGCGTCGATGATTGCAATCGCTTCAGCGGGGGGACGACCCCAAAGGCGAAACCCAAAGCAGCGGGCGAATGTAACTGCCGTACGCGTCGCCGTCAGCGAGGAGCCCGACGGCGCAGCCACTCGCTCCAGGCCCACGGGAAACCATGGGATTCCCGCGCCAGCGCCTTCGCAGTGCTGCTTTCCAATGCCGAAGGCAAATGCCGGACCCCTGTGGAACTGCTGCGCCAGCGGCAGCCCACCGGAGAAGCCCCACGCCGAAGGTGCAAGCGGCTGCCTCATCGAGGAGGCGACCTGACGCGCCAGCGCCATGCACCCAGCGCGCGTGCTCGCATCGGCGCGCATTGCTACGGCCGCGGCCGCGCGCGCGCATCCCAGCATTCACAGCCCAGTGTCGCAACCCAGTGCCGAAGGCAAAAGCGGCAACGCATGAACATGCTGCGCCAGCGGCAGCCCAACGGCGAAGCTCAACGCCGAAATCGCCACAGGCTGTCTCTTCGACGGGGCGACGAGCCGAAGCGCCGCTTACGTCACGCGCCCTGCGCGCATGCTCAAGTGGATGCGCAGTGCCACGGCCGCGTCGGCGATCGCCTGCGCGCAACACTTCGACAGCCCCCCGAGATAGGGGGGTTGGGGGGAGAAACCCTAAACCCTAAAAGGCTTCACTCTGGGTGGTCTGGGGCGGGAGTGCGACAACCGTGGCGCGCGCTGGCTTAGGGCAAACGCCCCCCCAACAACCGTTGATTTAAAAATGGTATCGCAGCCAGGCGCGCGCTTGCGCCATCGGCCCAAATCCTAAACCCTAGACCCCCCCTAAACCCTAAACCCTCCCTAAACCCTCATGCGACCCTGAATGCCCTAAACCCTAAACCCTAAACCTAACCCTAAACCCTAAACCCTAAACCCTAAACCCTAAACCCTAAACCCTAAACCCTAAACCCTAAACCCTAAACCCTAAACCCTAAACCCTAAACCCTAAACCCTAAACCCTAAACCCTAAACCCTAAACTGCAGGCGCGGCCCTGGGGGCGCGCATCGCCTCGCCTGTAAGGATCTGCAAGTGAGAGCGAGCTGCCAGTCGAGCTCACCGCCACAATCGGCCTGCCGGCCTGAGGCTGTGTCTCGCTCAGAAACACATAACCCCTAACCCGGGGCCGGATGCTCCCAAATCGCGGCCGGCCCTGGTGAGTTTAGGGTATTGGGCCGCGGGTTTTTCCCTTAAAAACCATTGGATTTCCTTAGAAACTGCCCCAGGACGCTTGGCTTCGCTACGGAAGCGCGCTGCGGCGCTTAGATAGCCGAAATCGTAAAAATAGCGCTTGGGTTTGCCCGCCGCCGCGCTGGTCCCCCTTGTCGCGCTCGCATGCAGCCTCTCTGATATCCAAGCACTTGTATCGGCGCTTAAAAACCTCCGGATTTGCTTAAAACTGACCCCAGAACGCTTGGTTTCTCTGGAAGAGCGCGCTGGGGCAGGTTTTATTGCCGAAGGCGTAAATCCAATGGTCCAAAGGTTCTGTGCGTCCGCCGGCCAAAATCCTCCCTGATGCCGGCTGGCATCACGGAGGATTCTGGGGGGTACCCACAACGAGCTCCCCCGGGCTCCTTGGCTCCTTGTGGGCTCCCATAACGAGCTCCCCCAGGCTCCTTGTGGGCTCCCACAACGAGACCCCCTTCCCCCCAGAGCTCTCCCCCAGAGCTCCCCCCAGAGCTCTCCCCCAGAGCTCTCCCCCAGAGCTCTCCCCCAGAGCTCTCCCCCAGAGCTCCCTCCCAGAGCTCTCCCCCAGAGCTCTCCCCCAGAGCTCTCCCCCAGAGCTCTCCCCCGGAGCTCTCCCCCAGAGCTCTCCCCCAGAGCTCTCCCCAAGAGCTCTCCCCCAGAGCTCTCTCCCAGAGCTCTCCCCCAGAGCTCTCCCCCAGAGCTTTCTCCCAGAGCTCTCCCCCAGAGCTCTCCCCCAGAGCTCTCCCCCAGAGCTCTCCCCCAGAGCTCTCCCCCAGAGCTCTCCCCCGGAGCTCTCCCCCAGAGCTCTCCCTCCAGAGCTCTCCCCCAGAGCTCCCCCCCAGAGCTCCCCTCCAGAGCTCTTGGCGTGAAGGAGCTCCCAGATGATCGTTCCCAGGGTAGTGAACAAAACATATCCTCAAGAGCGTGCGCAGACCTCTCTGGGAGAGCTAAACCAAGGAAAATTACCGATATACCGGATTCACATTCCCCGCCCGCGCGGGCCTAGGTCGCACGCGTAACTTTCGCGAAGGACGACTCTTCTCATTCATCCCTGGTACGCGGCCACTCACTCTTGCCGACGCCTGCACACTTCCCCCCTTGCTAGGGGGGAGCGAGGGGGTAGACCACCCTAAACCCTAAAAGCAATGACTCTGGGCGGATGGGGCGGGACTCAACGCACCCATCCATCCCACCCTACACCCTGGTGAGGGGGGGATAGGATGGTTCTGCTCGGAAACCCTAAACCCTAAACCCTAAACCCTAAACCCTAAACCCTAAACCCTAAACCCTAAACCCTAAACCCTAAACCCTAAACCCTAAACCCTAAACCCTAAAACCCTAAACCCTAAAACCCTAAACCCTAAACCCTAAACCCTAAACCCTAAACCCTAAACCCTAAACCCTAACCCCTAAACCCTAAACCCTAAACCCTAAACTGAAGCGCGACCCCGTTGGGTCGCGCTCTCGACCTCGAACGCTATCGGTGGCGAGGAGCGAGCGATAGTCGAGCTCCCAGAACGTTCTCAGGCCGACGCCAGTGCTGCGCTCCGCCAAACAGAAGAACCCTTAACCCTGGACGGTTTGCCCGCGCCGTTCGCTCTTGGCCCCTGGAAGATAAACTTCACTTGGGAGCGCCTGGGAAGCGCCTGGGAGCGCTTGGGAGCGCCTGGGAGCGCCTGGGGGCGCCTCGGAGCGCAGGGAGTGGCCTGGGAGCGCTTGGGAGCGCTTGGGAGCGCCTGGGAGCGCCTGCCTGGGAGCGCCTGGGAGCGCCGGGGAACGCTGTGCAGCGCCGGGGAGCGCCTGGGAGCGCTTGGGAGCGCCTGGGAGCGCCTGGGAACGCCTGGGAGCCCCTGGGAGCGCTTGGGAGCGCCTGGGCGATCTGACACACCGAAATCACGGGGGCGACCGGCAGACCGAAATCACGGTCCCCGGCGCCCGGGGCGCCCCCCGGCGCTCCCAAGCGGTTCCCAAGCGCTCCCATCGCTCCCAGGCGCTCCCAAGGGCTCCCAGGCGCTCCCGGAGCTCTCCCCGGCGCCCGGGCGCGCTCCCCGGCGCTCCCATGCAGTCCCAGGCGGCCCAGGCGGCCCCAGGCGCTCACAAGCGCTCCCCGGGAGCTCCCAAGCGCTCCGAAGCGCGCCCAAGCGCTGCCAAGCGCTCCCAAGCGCTCCCAGGCGCTCCCAAGCGCTCCCAAGCGCTCCCAGGCGCTCCCAAGCGCTCCCAGGCGCCCCCCGGCGCCCGGGAGCGCGTCCGGGCGCTCCCAAGCGCTCGCAAGCGCTGCCAAGCGCTCCGAAGCGCTTCCCAAGCTTGCGAGCGCCTGGGAGCACTTGGCAGTTGCGAGGGGGCGCCAAGCCCGCCCCCTCGCGCTCCCCTTCCGCGCCGAACTTCGAAAGCGAAACAGGCGCTCCCAAGCGCTCCCAGGCGCTCCCAAGCGCTCCCAAGCGCCCCCAGGCGCTCCAAAGCGCTCCCAAGCCCCGGCGGGGTCCCCGGCGCCCGGGCGCGCTCCCCGGCGCTCCCAGGCAGTCCCGGGCGGTCCCCAGCGGTCCAGGCGGCCCCAAGCGCTCACAGGCGCTCCCCGAGCGCTCCCAAGCGCACCCAAGCGTTCTCAAGCGCTCCCAAGCGCTCCCAAGCGCTCCCAGGCGCTCCCAGGCGTTCCCAGGCGCTCCAGGCGCTCCCAAGCGCTCCCAGGCGCTCCCAAGCGCTCCCCGGCGCCCGGGGGCGCGTCCCGGCGCTCCCAAGCGCTCCCAGGCGCTGCCAACCGCTCCGAAGCGCTCCCAAGCTTGCGAGCGCTTGAGAGCACTTGGCAGTTGCGAGGGGGCGCCAAGCCCGCCCCCTCGCGCTCCCCCTCCGCGCCGAACTTCGAAAGCGAAACCTTTTGTGAGTGCAGGTCGGCAGCGCGCTGCCTTGCGTGGCGCTTGAGCGTTGGAGGTCTCCTGGAGCGCTCGCGTCATGAGATGTGCAGTGCGGCTGTTGCGCTAAGTTTTACCTTTCGCCAAGCGCTCCTAACCGGTGCCAGGCGCGTTCAAGCGCTCCCAGGCGCTCCCAAGCGCTCCAAAGCGCTCCCAGGCGCTCCCAAGCGCTCCCAGGCGCTCCCGGCCACTCAAGCGCTCCCAAGCGCTTTCAAGCGCTCCCAAGCGCTCCCAGACGCTCCCAGGCGCTCCCAAGCGCTCCCAAGCGCTCCAAGCGGTTCCAAACGCTCCCAAGCGCTCCCAGGCGCTCCCAGGCGTTCCCAAGCGCTCCCACGCGCTCCCAAGCGCTCCGGGGCGCTCCCTGGCGCCCGGGGGCGCTTTTCGGCGCTCCCAAGCGCTCCCAGGCGCTTCCAAGCGCTCCCAGGCGCTCCCAAGCGCTCCCAAGCGCCCCAGGGCGCTCCCTGGCGCCCGGGGGCGCTCTCCGGCGCTCCCAGGCGCTCCCAAGCGCTCCCAAGCGCTCCCCGAGCGCTCCCAAGCGCTCCCAAGCGCTCCCAAGCGTTCCCAAGCGCTCCCATGCGCTCCCAAGCGCTGCCAAGCGCACTCCCAGGCGCTCCCACGCGCCCCTAGGCGCTCCCAGGCGATCCCAAGCTCACCCAAGCCTTCTCAAGCGCTCCCAGGCGCTCCTAAGCGCTCCCAGGCGCCTCCAAGCGCTGCCAAGCGCTCCGAAGCGCTCCCATGCTTGCGAGCGCATGGGAGCACTTGGCAGTTGCGAGGGGGCGCCAAGCCCGCCCCCTCGCGCTCCCCCTCCGCGCCGGCGCTCCCAGGCGCTCCCAAGCGCTCCCAGGCGCTCCGGGGCGCTCCCTGGCGCCCGGGAGCGTCCCCCGGCGCTCTCAAGCGCTCCCAGGCGTTCCCAAGCGCTCCCAAGCGTTTCCAAGCGCTCCCAGGCGCTCCCAAGCGTTCCCAAGCGCTCCCAGGCGCCCCCAAGCGCTCCCAGGCGCTCCCAAGCGCTCCTGGGCGTTGCCAAGCGCTTTCAAGCGCTCCCAGGCGCTGCCAAGCGCTGCCAGGCGCTGCCAAGCGCTCCCACGCGCTCCGAGGCGCTCCTAGGCGCTCCCGGGCGCTCCCAGGCGCTCCCAGGCGCTCCCAAGCGCTCCCAGGCGCTTCCAAGCGTTTCCTTTCCTAGGCCCTCCCAGGCGCTCCCAAGCGCTCCCCAGGCGCTCCCAAGCGGTCCCAAGCGCTTCCAAGCGCTCCCAGGCGCTCCCAGGCGCTGCTCGGAAATTCGAAATGCAAACCAAGAGATCACCCTGCGAGCAAGATGCGGCTCCGAGAAATAGAAAGTTCATCCCCCCATGCGAAGGGGGGCGAAGGGGGGTAGATTGACAGATGGATGACGCCCGAAGATGATCCGCCAGAAAGACCTTCCCCCCATGAGAAGGGGGGAAAGAGGGGGGTAGAAGAACCCTAAACCCTAAAGGGGTACTTTTGGGTGGGGGGTGGGAACGGGAACGAATAGCAGCCGACCCCCCCAACCTCTCGAAGGAGGGGGGGTCGAGCTGCTTCCGCCCAGCGAGGCCCTAAACCCTAAACCCTAAACCCTAAACCCTAAACCCTAAACCCTAAACCCTAAACCCTAAACCCTAAGCCCTAACCCCTAACCCTAACCCTAAACCCTAAACCTCGCTCGCCTCGCGCGCAGACTGTTGGACGTAGGGGCCGTCGGGGGCGGGACTCTGAAAGCTTTGCGGGTGTGCGGGCGGGCCCCGGACCCCTCCGAAAGGGGGGAGGGGGGTGGGGGTTCCGACCCCCCCCCCCCCCCTTCAAGGGGGGGGGGAGGGGTTCCGAACCCCCCCCCCTTTCTGGAGAGGGGGGGGGGTCAAAAACCCCCCCTCCCTTAAGGGGGGGAGGGGGGGGGGGTTTTCTCGGCCCCCCCCCCCCCCCTGAAGGGGGGGAGGGGGGTGGGGGGTCCCTGGAGCCCCCCCCCTTTTGTGTCTTCAAGGGGATCCCTGGCGCACTTTCGGCAATCAGACCCCTATCGGCGATCAATGGGCGATTGGGTGTCGATGCGCCCCCACCCCCTTATGCCTAGCTATCCCCCCCTTATCGTTGCCACTATTTTTTTGCCAAAGGCGGTTCGGTACCATCCGTGAACAGTCGCCGCTTTCCTTTAGCACCAATCTTTTCATGCCAGAGCTTGGGTGACAGAAAACAATTCGCCAGCCCAACGGCCAGAGGCGTGCTGAGATCCCCGGCAGCAAATTAACAATATTTGCAGTTCCCGCGCCCGGGGCGGCCCTTGGGGGTCCCTGGGCGAAAATTACCCCGGGAGACTCCCATCAAGGATGCCGGACCTCCCAAGGGAGGTGCTTAGGACCTTCCAGAGCGCTCCAGGAGCGCTCCAAGGGACCTCAAGAGAGCTCCAAGCGGTCCCAGGAGTCCGGATCAATGGGTGGCAGGCCCAAAGATGGCCCAAAGACAGCCCCCAAAGACCTCAAGATACCTTAAGGGGCACCCAAGAGGCACCCGGAGGCCCCCAACACATCCCCGAGAGGCTCCAAAAGGCCCCAAAGAGGAATGTCGCCACGAGGCTCCCGAGAGGCCTCTGAAGAGACTCCAACAAGCCTTCCAAGAAGGCATCTTGTCCACGACTCAATCTGGCCGAAGGCCACTACACACTACATCTAGATGGGCTGACGAAATGAGCGAAGTGACTGAAGGACCATCCCTAAACACCCTTGAAGAGGGGTTCAACAGTGGCTCTGGTGGGAAAGCCGTCGAACACCCTCTCAGACTCCGCCTGAGAGGGGTTAAGAAGGGGGCTCCGTGTAGAAGCCCTCCTAACCGTTTCCACAAAAAAAAAGGACACCCCCTTAACCATGTCTGAAACCTCCCTGAGTGGGGCTTCAGTCAGGGGTCTGGGGGGAACGCCCCCCCTAATCTTAGCCTTCCCTCAAAACCCGCCTCCTGGGGAGGGGTCAAGGTGTGGCACCTGGGGGTAAACCCCCCCTCTCCAACAAAAATCCCCCATGCGTGGGGGGTGAAAGAGAGTTCTGGGTGCAAAACCACCTGAAAGGGAATTCAGCCCACCCCCCCAAGGCGCCCCTAAAGCCCCCCACCGAAACGTGTGTGACGGGGGTCCAGGGAACACCGCGTAACCCATCCTTCAATCCTCCCTGAAGGGGGGGGGGTCAAGGGGGACCATCACATGAGAAGGGGACTCAAGGGTGTGACTCCCTAACCTCTAACTCTTTTAAAATCTCCCTTGAAAAACGGGGTTCCAAGGGGGGGGTCAGGGGAGAAAACCCATCGACCCCCCTTGAAACGAACAGAAACCAGGAGAGAGATCAAGAGGGCTTCCGTCAGGGAAGCCCGCCCAACCCCTACCACCACCACCCCTGAGGGGGTCAAGGGGGCGTCTGGGCGGAAAGCCCCCACCCCCCACTAAGACCCTCCCTGAGGGGGGCCAGGGAGGGTTCGGGGTAGAACCCCCCCTGTGTAACCCATCCGGAAACCTCCTCTGAGGGAGGGGGTCAAGGAGGGGTCTGGAGAGACAGCCCTCCCCTCCCCGCCTAGAGTTCTTCCTGATGAGGTGGTTCAGGCACCCCCCCTCCCTAAAACCTGTGCCAGGCGGGAGTGTTCAGGGAGGGTTCCGGGTGGCAAACAAAACAGAATCACCCCCCTGTCAGGCAGGGGTAGCGGTGGTCCAGAGGGGGTGGGGAGTTCTGGGAAATACCACACCCTTTTACTCCGTCGAGCGGTGTGTTGGGTGCCCAGCTTGGAATGAAGGCCCTTTGAATGCCTTCCTGGGCTGTTTGAGGGCTGTCTGGCGGCCTTCGGCCATTTCCGGTTCGTTTTGGGGACCTCTTGGGCTGTGTTGGGGCATTTTTCGGTCTCTCTGCCCATCTTGGGGTTATGTTGGGCACTGCTTCGGCCGTCTGGGTGGAATTCTGGGCCACCGCGAGCCCCTTCGGAGGCCCTCTTTGGGCCCGCTTTGTCCTTCTTGAGGCTGTCTTGGGCGGCTCTTGGGCCGTGCTGGGCCCGTTCCCATGGCCCTGCGGACATTCGGGGAGAAGGAGGAGGAGAAGGAGGAGGCCGCAGAGGAGGAGGAGGAGGAGGAGGAGGAGGAGGAGGAGGAGGACGCAGATGAGGATGAGGATGAGGATGAAGATGCGAATGAGGAGTGGGGGCACTGGAGAAATCTTGGAGGTCCTCTGTGGACACCAAACGGGACATCTTGGCCGCCCAAGAGGCCTATGGGAACCACCAGAGGACAGCCCACCCACCCGTGAAGCTACTGCGCGGGGGCGTTGGGCCGGGGGTTCCCCCGCTGTGTCCGAGCAGTGCTGTGAGCCAACGCGCGCCTATGACCCTATGCCAATGTTTACGCCTGAACCTCATGTCCCGCTCTCCCCTCTGCAGACTTACAGATGCGGGATCTGTTGTGGCAGCCACTGAGGCCATCCATCCCTCCTCCACCTCTCCATCCCCTTCCCGCTCCTCATCCTCCCCCTCTCTCTCCTCCTTCTCCTCCGCCTCCCTCTCCTCCATTCTCCTCCTCGTCCTCCTCGACCTCCTCCTCCTCCTCCTACATCTCTATCTCTTTCTCCTTCGTTATCTGTCATCACTTTCCCTACGAATAAGTCATCCCTGTCGCAGCCCCATAACCGTCGGTAGGACGGGCTGGACGTTTCCCCTGAGACTTCCTCACTATCTCTGATCCTGCAGCTGTAGCGTTGCAGCAGTTTCAACGATGGACGGCGGCCAAATTTCGAAATGGTATTGTCGCTGTAACACTGCGCGCATGCGCTTTCAAACATTTGCAGCACATGTAAGAGTAGAAGACAACTCCTTTTCAACATATCAAGACCGCCTGTTTGCTGCGCACATTGGTCGTAAATGTCGACCGCAACTTGAAGGATTCGTAGTGTTGACATACCCGGAGTGGTGTTGTGGCACGGCTAAAGATTGCCAGGACGCAACAGTCACGTTGATTCGCGGTGGCGAATTCCCAATAACGGTGTTCTGGCACCGCGTGTGACTGTCCGGACGCAAAAACAACGTTGACTCGCGGCGTTGAAATCAAAGGATTTGTGTATTTGGCACAATTTGGGATTGTCAGACGGTTGTCCTCCGACGGGGCATTTTTGCCAACGAGCACACATTCTTGTGAAGGGCATATGAGGAGGCCACATGGAGGGATGGTGTATTACAGTATCTTTCGTGCGCGTTGGGTTTCCACTGTTCCTCATCCACCTTCTCTTCCTCCTCCTCCTCCTTTCCGCTATGTGCCCCCTCTTCTCTGTGACTCGGTCGTCGTGGTTGATCGCCTCCCGCCCTCCCACCTTCCTCGTGCACCGCGAGCCTTCATTCAGCGGCATGGGGGACTCAGGGAGCCTTCGTCGCACACGACTGGATTGCATCGATTTCGGTCGCCCTTCGCCGCCGCGCCGGATTCGGCTGCCGCGGGGGGGTCCCCGCCCGCGCCCGGGCAGCACCCGCCTCGCCCGAGGAACGCCGCGATTTCGCCTACCTTTAGGTCGGGCATGTCCCCCTACATGCGGATCTTGGAAGAAAAAATAAAATCCAGAATTGTCAAAAATAGGAGAACCATTTTTGAATATTCCTCCTGTAGAGCGACAGGCCCGACTTAAGCCCACAAGGTCGCCGACACCTCCCACGTCAGCGCCGTGCCGTGTGCGGTGCCGTCCGCCGCGCCGCCTGCCGTACCGCGCGCCG